>JARQOD010000002.1:396209745-396480921 GCA_033576555.1 Oophaga sylvatica
ATAATGGATCATTTTGAGGGGAAAGGGTGCGATTTACTTTTGAAAAACACATCAGAAAAATCAAACAAAAAGTCGGAACATCTGACCCTGGGGGGGGGGCAGAAAAAAAAAAGGGGGTTTGGTATTAACACATTGGCACCCCCAACGGGTTACCCCAAGATTTCCAATCCAAAACGGATTTGAGACTGAAACCCAAAGGGGAAACCCAGCAGTTTAATGTCTGCAGATTATATAAACCAAAAATTTGCGCATCCTGGTGATCAGGTTCAACCCTCATTACACCTAGAAAAACGGGGGTTTATTCTCAGCCAAAGGAGTAGAATCGATCCCCAGTGGGGGAATAGTTTCTGTAGGGGTATCAAGGGAAACCCAAAAAGTTTTAGCAAAATCATAACCATCGGGGTTAATAGCTGCCCAGAATAACGAAAGCCTGAGCAAAAAATTTAAAGGACAAAGGGGCATATCAGAGTGCCCTTTTAATAAAAACTTATCGAACACTACCCAGGCCCAAAACTGAGGGCAAAACGTTTTCCCCCCGCTTAGGGCAGCTAAAAATAGCAGAGAGGCTCACCACATTAGAAAACATAACCATTGCGCTTTCGAAACTCATGACGCTGTGCCCAAACCACTCCATCACCTGCATGGGCTCAAAGCTGGCTCACAAAGGCAACACCACCCACGCATTCTTCTCCGCTCAGCAAACGCTGTCAATTTGAATCGCAAATGACTAGAATCATTGGCCCAGAGGGACAGGGAATCCCCCAAACATCCTTTACTTTATCCACGCCCCCGGAAAAAAGGGCCCCCCAAAGCTGTCTTTCCTTTGGTCAGGGACTGCCCAACTACGAATTCCTGACAGTAAAAACTAAAAGCGTACAACCCCCTGATTTAATGCCCAAAACAAGGGTTTTTTTCAGCTTGATCAGTGACATTAGGCTCATCGTACAGTAACCCCAAAGCCTGAAAAAATGCATCAACATCACTCAAAACAGGGATCCCAGGTGTCAGGGGAAAAAGCCCAATCCTGAGGATCGCCGCGCAGGAGAGAGATGACAATTTGAACCTGCTGCGCTGCGTTTCCTGAGGACTTAGATTTTAAGGCAAAAAACAATTTACAATTTTTTGAAATTCTGAAACTTAGCTCGATCCCTAAAAACAAATCTGGCATGGGGATCCTGTTCCACAACAGGCAACCTAGCAAGATATGCAGCAATACTCTGAACCTCAGTGCAAGCTGATCCGCACGGCCAGACAACTGTGCAAACTCCATTGGGAGAAAAGATCCTCCCCAGCACCCAGAGATACAGAGGGAAAAAAATGCAACAAGCAGAAAAATATCTCTGACAACTCTGACAACCTTTCTTCTTTCACAATATTTTTTCCCTTCTGTGAGTACCATACAATTTTCAATTTTTAGGCCGGTGATACTGTTATGTTTCGGTAGCTGAGGAGTGCAGGTAAAAAAAGGAAATACACCAGAGCAGTTGGAATCTATGAGATTGCATTACCCTGACTAACCACCGCAACTAGAGGCAGCGTGGAGCGTTCCTACGTTGGTCCTAGACGCCTCGTCACAGCCTGAGAAACTAACTACACCTAAAGATAGAAATAGGAAAGCTATCTGCCCGGAGCAGAACCCAAAGATAATAGAAAGCCCCCAAACAAGTAATGGCGGTTAGACAAGAGGAAATACTGACACAGAAAGAAAATAGTATGAGCAAACGCTGGGGCCCAAACTATAATAGAAAAGGACAGGAAGGGTACTTACTGCAATCTCAGAAAACCCTGAAAAACACCAACTCTACTAATTTCAAAATCACCTGAGATCACACGACCTCTACCACCTAAATTAGTTCTCTGGTGTAACAAAATCAAAACAGCAGCCACTGAAAAAACTGGAAAAAGCAAAAGTACAAAACACAGTGGCTGAACTAAACTGAGAGGGCAGAAGCCCCGGAGGGGACCCTGAAGGCCCCACAGAAGTGCAGGACAAAATGCAAAAATATAGCACAAACACAAAAGAAGAAAATGTCTTATCTGATAGCAGGGAATGCAGACACGACACAGCAGGCTACAAGGGAAACTGGAAAAAAGGATTCAGACCAGAACAATTGATCACCGGCAACCCTGATGGGAAAATGACTCCCTTATATAAGACCAGTCAGTAACACCTGATTCCCAGTCCTCACAATCTTCACTAGTACCGCTTGTAACCACCAGAGGGAGCCTCTGCTCAGAACTCATCTCAAACCCATTCACAACACAACGGCACTTATAATTTTACTGATTTTATAGGGTCCAATGTACTTATGTCCAACTTAGACGATGGAATCCTTAACTTAAGATTTCTGGTTGACAGCCAGACCAAGTCTCCTACCTTGAAAGCTGGGCAGGTTTACGAAATTTATCTGCTGCTTTCTTGTACCTTTCCTGAGCCGATTCCAGATTCTCCTTTAGAAGATCCATATTCTTCTGTAAAGACGTGATTCTTTCAGCCACTGCTGGTAAAGGCGTTTCTATGGGAAATCGTGGTAGAATGTTAGGATGATAACCTAGATTAGAGTAAAAAGGAGACTGCTTAGTGGAGGCACTCTGAGAGTTGTTATACGAAACTCAGCTAATGGAAGTAGATCCACCCAATCATCCTGTAGGTGGCAGATAAAGCAGCGGAGATACTGCTCCAGGGTTTGATTGGTTCGTTCGGTCTGTCCATTAGTCTGGGGATGAAAAGCAGAAGAAAGGTTTATTTTAATGTCCAATGCTGCACAGAAATTTTGCCAAAACCTAGAAGTGAATTGCACCCCTCGATCCGAAATAACCTACCGGTACTCCATGTAAGCGAAACACATCTTTAATCATCAAATCTGATGTCTGTTTTGCAGTGGGTAAGCCGACACAAGGGATAAAATGAGCTGCCTTTGTTAGACGGTCAACCACCACTAGAATGGTGTTCTTCCCTTGAGAGGTTGGTAACTCCACAATGAAGTCCATAGAAATGGATCCCCACGGGCGGGACGGGGTGGGAAGAGGCTGTAACAGACCAGTTGGTGAGGAGCGAGGTGTTTTGCATCTTGCACAGACTTCACATGAAGTGACATCGTTTTAAAACATCCTTCCTGCAAGTGGGCCACCAAAAGAAACGAGAGAGAAATTCTTTAGAATTCCTCTATGCCCAGCTATCTTGGAATCGTGAATGAGTTGCAATACTCTCAATCTGACTGTTTCAGGAATATAAAAGGCGTTGTCCCTGAATCCACACACCATTCTTAAAGACAAGACTTACGTCCCTTGGGGGTTGTGCCAAAAAGGAATCCGCATGGTATGCTTCCTTGATGTCCTTAAGTAGGTCTTGATTATGAATTACTCCTAGGAATCTAGAGTCAGGAAGAATAGTCTTAGGAGGAGTAATTGGACGTGTCTCTGCTGAGTAAATCCTAGAGAGTGCATCAGCCTTTCCATTGCGCGATCCTGGTCTATAAGAAATGATAAAATTAAATTGGTTTAAGAAAAGATTCCAGCGAGCCTGGCGAGGAGTCAGGCACTTAGCCGACCTGATAAACTCAAGGTTACGATGGTCTGTCAGGACGACTATTTGCTGTGCAGCTCCTTGAAGAAGGTGTCTCCATTCTTTGAAGGCGGCAATAATGGCCAACAACTCTCTATTGCCCACATCGTAGTTCCTCTCAGCCGAAGACAACTGCTGGGAAAAGAAGGCACAGGGATGCAAGACATTCTTCTCACCTGTTCTCTGAGAGAGTATAGCTCCAACGGCACAGTCTGAAGCATCCACCTCTATTATGAAGGCAAGCTCGGGGTTGGGATGTACTAGGATAGGTGCAGTGGTAAATTTATCTTTTAGACGGGAAAATGCTTCCTGGGCTTGGGGAGTCCAGGAGAACCTAGACTCTTTCCGGGTAAGTTGGGTGATAGGTGACACTACCTCAGAGAAATTTCTAATGAAACGTCTATAGAAGTTGGCAAACCCGATGAAGCGCTGTACCTCCTTCACATTTCTAGGACTTGGCCAATCCTTGATGGCTTGGGTTTTGCTTCCATCCATACTAATTCCTTGTGTAGACAGTACATACCCCAGAAATTGAATTTCGGTCCTATGGAATTCACACTTTTCAAGTTTGATGTAAAGATGATTTTGTCTTAGACGTTCCAAGACCATTCTCACATGTCCATGATGTTCCTCTGTGGAGTTAGAAAAAATTAGAATATCATCCAAATAAATTACCACGAATGTATCTAGGAGATCCTGAAGATGTCATTCACCAAGTGTTGGAAAGTGGCTGGGGCGGTACTCAGACCAAAAGGCATAACTAGATATTCAAAGTGTCCATAGCGTGACCTGAATGCAGTCTTCCATTCATCCCCAGGTCTAATACGGACTAAGTTATAGGCCCCACGAAGATCTAGTTTAGAGAAAATTTTGGCATGTCGCACTCTCTCCAATAACTCAGGGATTAAAGGCAATGGATAACGGTTTCTAATAGTAACCTTATTGAGTTCCCTATAGTCTACGCATGGTCTCAGAGATCCATCTTTCTTCTTTACAAAGAAGATGGGTGCACCTGCAGGAGATGAAGAGGGGCGAATGAAGCCCTTAGCTAGATTTTCGTCTATGTAATCCTTTAAAGCCTTTAGCTCGGGCCCCGCCAGGGGGTAGATCTTACCAAAAGGTATCTCTGCTCCAGGCAATAATTCAATTGGACAATCATATGGACGGTGAGGAGGAAGCTGGTCAGCGTTCTTCTTGTCACATAAATCCACATAGTCCTGGTATACAGCTGGTAGTTCAGGGACTGACATGGTTCCTTTAGGAACAGAGCAAGCTGAAACTTTTGGACTCATCTGTTTCTCTGGAAAGTGTAATTCCTTGGTCTCCCAGTTAATGGTAGGATTCTGAGCCTGCAGCCATGGTAGCCCTAGAATAATGGGAAAGTGGGGAGAAGAGATAAGCATAAAGGACAGTTTCTCTTGATGATCTTTACCCATAAGAACCCTCAAAGGCTCTGTTTCCTGATCCACTGGTCCAGAGGTCAGCAGGGAGCCATCCACAGTTTCCATCTGTACTGGAGTAGCCTTCTTCACTGAACGTATCCCCTGTTTCAGAGCAAAGGAGACATCCATAAAATTTCCACTTGCCCCTGAGTCGATCATAGCAGAGCTAGACACCCAAGCTGAGTCAACCCAGAGTTTGATGGAAAGAAAGCAATGAGAATTGTTTTTCTTACAACTCAGCTGGGACACCGCTGAGGAAACTTGAAAAATGGCAGCGTTTACACAGTCAACGTCCTCAGAGGTAACGGAGTTTAAGTCCGAGAAATCAAGATCTGTTGCTGCAGATCTCTCTGGAGCCTGAGGCTCGGACCTGACAGATCCCCTCTTGCAACACTCACAATGAATGAGTGCTGCAGTAGTCTTACGAGAACGGCTGGGGCAGTTTATAATGAAGTGCCCTGACTTACCACAATAGAAACATAGATTCTCCTTAAAACGATGTTCCTTGCGTGCATCACTAACCCGTCGTTGTAAAGAGTCTACCTGCATGGGTTCAGGTTTAGGTTCCCGTGTAATCCTACTCAAAGGTTCCTTAGCTGGAGAGGAAGGTAGGAAAAGGTTAGTGCGATTGCTTTCGAACCATCTCTCTTGCCTGCGTTCAGTCAGACGAGTATCAATACGGATGCAGTAGTTAATAAAGTCACCTAACGCAGTGGGAGGGTCGGCACGAGCAAGTTCATCCTTAATCAGTGGAGATAACCCTTTTCGAAAAATAGATTTTTTGGCGGAACTGTCCCAGGTGGTATCAAGGGCCCATCTCCTGAAATCCAAGGCATATTCAGCTACCGAGTGCTTACCTTGGCGCAAAGCTAACATGGCTGCTTCAGCTGTTGCACCTCGATTGGGGTCATCAAACACCTGCCCCATGGCTGAAATAAAAGCATCAAGGTGATTCAAACAATCATCCTCAGTCTCAATCAGAGGGTTTGCCCACATCAAAGCCTTGTTGGTAAGCAACATAATTATAGTAAGCACCTTAGATCGTTCAGTGGGAAATTGTGAAGCATGTGCAGAAAAAAAAGATTGCATTGATTAATAAATCCCCTGAATTTCTCACGTTCACCGCCAAAACGAAAAGGGGGCAACTTGGGAATCCCAGAACTCGGGGCTACGGCAGGAGCCTGGACTCGCTCTTCTAGAACCTCAATCCTGGCTCGCAAATCCTGGGCAGTCTGTCCAAACACTTGCAAATTGTGATTAGTGAGGTCCTGTAGGCTTGAAAAACGGGTCTTTATATTCTGCAAATCTGCAAGGATATTATCAGTCACTCCGCAAAGTTCCTTTATGCGGGCCTCCATTTTCCAGATCTTTTAAGACAGGAGTACTGGAAGAAGAGGAGAGGAGAAAAAAAAACAATAGTGTTTACCTGTGGTAACACTGCAGAGAGAAAAAAAAAATTAAGGGAACTGCTCACCTGGAATGGTTGTGAGAAGTCACAACCACTATCATCACAGAAAGTTCACCCGGACATCTGATATCCACAGTTACAGCAGACAAAAAAGAGAAAAGAAAAAAAAAAAAACAATAGTGTTTACCTGTGGTAACACTGCAGAAAAAAAAAACACTTAAGGGAATTGCTCACCTGGAATGGTTGTGAGAAGTCACAACCACTGTCATCACAGAAAGTACAACCGGACATCCGATATCCACAGTTACAGCAGACACAGCCTTTCCAGACCCAGCAGACACTAACGTTTTGGCTTCAGAATCTTGTAATGTATGTAGTACAGTTCATATAGCGTCTTGTGCGTAAGTCCATGCAAACGTGGGTCTTTCAAAGAGCAGGGTTCCAGAGTCCACAAGTGCTTCAGAGTTCCTCAGTAGGAATAGCTGGAGTACAAGGTCCAAGGCTTTAGGAGTCAGGTCACAGGTTCACTGCAGGCTAGATTCTGAAGCACTGATTGCTCAGCTGTGGCTGCTTAAGAAGCAAAAGGAGAGAATCAGGGCGGGAACATGCAAGCTGGAAACTCCATTTTGACTGAGGGCAAGATAGCTGCAGCAAGACAGAAAGTAAAATGGCTGACGAACAAACTGAGTTTCAGGAACATGTACACAGAACCTTACAGACAGGCGCAGTCCGGCCGCGAATTGGCGCAGGATTTGAACCACACACGCCATCGCTATCGTAGGGAGATCAGCGGCGCTAGCCGCGGGTCATCTCCTGCCGCGTGGCGGTCAGCGGCGAAGCAGACGGGAGATGACCGGTGGCAGTGGAAGTACCCCGACCAGTGGCCTCCACGTAAACCCCAGCAGCAGCCTCCACGTTCACCCCAATAGCAGCAGCCTCTATAGACACAGCAGCGGCAGCCTCCACATATACCCTAGCAGCAGCAGCCTCCACACATACCCCAGTGGCAGCAGCCTCCACATATACCTCAGCAGCAGCAGCCTCCACATATGCCCCAGCAGCAGCCTCCACGTACACCCCAGCAGCAGCCTCTATATACACCCCAGCAGCCTTTATATACACCCCAGCAGCCTCTACTGTATATACACACCAGCAGCCTCTATATACACCCCAGCAGCAGCAGCCTCTATATACACCCCAGCAGCAACAGCCTCTATATACACCGCATTCTTAAATCTTCATAAATAAACTACATACATATTCTAGAATACCCGATGGGTTAGAATCGGGCCACCATCTAGTATATGTATATATATATTTATAGTTCATACAGTTCTACACAGCATAATAGCCACTAAATCAATTGCCGGCTTCTGTAAAATCATTACAGAACCCAACATGAAATGACACATGGTTTACATACAGTAAACCATTTCATTTCATTTAGTTTTATATATGTTTTTGACTAATAATTAGATTAGTGTATGTGTGCAAAATTTGAGACATGTAGGTGTTAATTTACCTAGTAAATTCATTGTAAAAAAATGCTTGGGCTCTCCGCCAGAGAGGGAATGCCAATGACTGAGGACAGATATTCATAGCCTACAGAGGGACCATTGTTTTTGGGGACCCCCGGCTACAAACATCTGGCCCCAGCCACCCCAGAAACGGCACATCTATTATTAGATGTGCCTTTTCTGGCACTTAGCCTAAATATTCCCATTGCCTTCAGCGGTGGCTCATGGGTTAATAAGGGGATAATGTCACCTTGCTAATGAAAGGTGACATTAATCTGGGTTAATAATGGAGAGGTGTCAATAAGACAACTATCCATTATTAATCCTATAGTAGTAATGGGTTAAAAAATGCACACACACATTAATTAAAAATTATTTGAATGAAATAATTACACAAAGTTTTTGACCAAATTTATTATGCTGCCAATCCATCTGAATCTCTTGTTCTCCTGTAACAAAAAAAAATAAAAAAGCAACAATATTCATACCTCTCCGCCGTTCAGTCAGGTCCCCTGCTGCAATCCATCACAAAGGGTTAATTAGTTTACAACAGGGACCGGTGCTAATGCTACCGGTCTGGCTGTAAACCACTGCAGAATTAATGAATTCTTGTCTGCGCAGGCGCCCCGGCTGACTGGAGATGAACTGATTAGCGTGGGAAAGTTTCTGAATTTTTTCCCACGCTATTGAGTTCACTTTAGGTCAGCTGGGGACTCCGCACAGCCTTACTGACGTCAGCTACATGGGTAGTGAGACTGGACAAGGAGAATGCTGTGGTACCGCCTGAGGCGCTATTACCTCGTAATGTACTGGAGGACGTGGAAGGAAGTGCAGGGAAAGTGCAGGATGTGAACTGTATGGAACCTGATGCTGTTGCTGTATCTGACAAGAATGTGCTGCAAAGTGTATCAAGTAAAGTTCTTCGTTTTGCATTGGAACCAGACTGTGTCTCAGTTATTGCGGACCGGCTATGGAAGTTCCCCAGAACCACAGATGAGTCCCTGATGGTGCAGTAAAAGAAGACACAGGTATGCTGGAGAGAGAATGCTGTTTTCATGTAGGAGAAGGCCAGGGTCCTGATGCACCTGAGTGCTCGGCCATGACTACACTCCTGGCCAAATCTTACATGGAGATCAGTGCCCAGTTCATGCACTGCAGTGTGAGCGCAGATCAATTTCCCACTTGTATTAATCATTCCCTCCCCCCTTTAAAAACCCAACCAAAACTTATAATCTACTGAATGATACTGAGCTGCTGCCTGATGTTGTAATTGGGCATTTGGTTTTGCAGCAGCGCTCAGGGTCATCCAGTAGCTTATACATTCTGGTTGTGGAGTGGAAGGGGAATGGAATTATTATATCATGCAATCATGTACTGAAATGGTGGACAAATTAATATATGGACTTAAGTTAGTTACAGCCAGTCAAAAAGAATTTCCCTGCAGTACGCAGACTCCCCTCAGCAGCCTCTCTCTGCGGGACGTAGACTCCCTCAGCAGCCTCCCCCTGCAGGACTCAGACTGCCCTCAGCAGTCTCCCCCTGCGGGACGCAGACTCTTAACCAACCTCCCCCTGTGGGACGCAGACTCTCTTTACCAGCCTCCCCATGCAGGACGCAGACTCTCTTTACCAGCCTCCCCCTGCGGGATGCAGACTCTCTTTACCAGCCTCCCTCCTGCTGGACGTAGACTCCCTTTATCAGCCTCCCCCTGCGGGATGCAGACTCTCCTCAGAAGCTTCCCCCTGTGGGACGTAGCACCCCAGTCCCTTCACTAGCCTCCTTCCTGTGGGATGCAGCACCCCAGTCCCCTCACTAGCCTCCCCCTGTGGGACACAAGACCCCAGTCCCCTCACTAGCCTCCCCCTGTGGGACGCAGCACCCCAGTCCCCTCACTAGCCTTCACCTGTGGGACGCAGCACCCCAGTCCCCTCACTAGCTTCCCCCTGTGGGACGCAGCCCCCCAGTCTCCTCACTAGCCTCCCCCTGTGGGATGCAGCACCCCAATCCCATCACTAGCCTCCTATGTGGGACACAGCACCCCAGTCCCCTCACTAGCCTTACCCCTGTGGGACACAAGACCCAAGTCCTCTCACTAGCCTCCCCATGTGGGATGCAGCAACCCAGTCCCCTCACTTGCCTCACCTCAGCAGCCACACACTAATGTACACAGTCTACCCTCACCGGATGCAGTCTCCTCAGTGTCCACCAACAAGACACATGGCATGCTGCTCTGCTCTGCTCCGGAATTAGGAAGGACCATGATGCACATGGGCCAGCTGCAGCTTAAAGATACAGCGCCCATTTTCATCCACCGGGTGCATTAACAACACTGTAGGTGTTTCTTTAAATCACCACAGTGTTATGCATCTGTGTGCGGTAATGGGGATGAGGAGCCATGCATACTGGTGTAGGGATGAGGAGCCATGCAGACCAGGATAGAGATGAGGAGGCCATGCATACCAGGATGGGGATGAGAAGTCATGTATACCATAATGGGGTTGAGGAGCCATGCATACCAGGATGGGGATGAAGGGCCATGCATACCAGGATAGTGATGAGGAGGCCATGCATACCAGGATGAGGAGTAGCACTGAGGAGCCATGCAGACCAGGATGGGGATGAGGAGGCCATGCATACCAGGATAGGGATGAGGGGACAATGCATACCTGGCTTATACACGAGTAAATAAGTTTTCCCATTTTTTTGTGTTAAAATTAGGTACCTTGGCTTATACTCGGGTCGGTTTATACTCGAGTATATATGGTCAATTTTTTTGCAAAACTTTTACCCCAATTTTTTGTTTTCACAGGGGCAACAGGAGAAAATAGACCCCAAGAATTGTTGTGCAATTTCTCCTGAGATACCCCATACGTGAGGGAAAATTACTGTTTGGGCGAACAGCAGGGCTCAGAAGGGAAGGAGCACCGTTTGTATTCTGCCACCGATATATGTGGACGAGATGTATCTGAAGGGTGTGATCACGAATCTCTATATAAACAATGGTGGATAGCGTTACTCGCCAGCTCGTGCACCTATCTCTAACAGCGGCGCGTGGTAGTCCGGAAGGATGATGCAGTAATAAATTCAACAGGCTTTATTACAGTACCTTGATGAGACGAGATGTGAAGGAAGTTAAAGAAATGGAGATGAGGTAAAAGTGAAGACTGTAGAAGAAGGTTATAGCAGCACCAGATTAGAGACGGTAGGAGCTCCAAGCTGAAGGTAACAAGAGAATACTTTCTCCAGCTCTGCAGCTCATGTGTCAAAACAAGATGGCCAGAGTACAAGACAGGAAAATCCAGCCAAAGAAAGGAGGAGCTTTAGGCAGAGAGGTATTATGGGAAGTATCATAAAAATATTAGAGTGCAATACAACAATGGCCAGTAGATGGCAGCAAAGTATAACAAATACAATAGATGATGCTAAATATATACAATTACATGAATGTCCATGTATGTCTGAAAATCTATCCAAATAACTGAAACGGTACACTCCCCATCTGAAATCCTTGGATTTCACATATCAACAATCTCGAATTGGGAGTGTTTTCCTGAAGTACATGGAGAGATACTTCAACCTGAAAGATAAAAAACAATGCATGCTATGCAACAATAAAATATTGTTTAACAAATTAGACAAATGTCTATAACGAATTTCTGAAGTAATCCAAAGGTCTAAGTCTCTTGAAATAGTTCCTATTGATTGGATAGATAATCAATCCTCAACCGGTATGAGTAAGACAATATCTGATATAGGTCTAATGAAGGATTTGGGGTCACCTTGCTTAGCAACTGTCACTTCTATCTTGCGTACCTTGCCATCGTCACTTGGAAAGGTTTTAGATAGAAGTCCCATAGGCCATGCATTTCTTTCCTCTTTCTGATCTTTCATGAGGACAATATCTCCTACTTGTAAATTTGGCTTAACTTGTTGCTATTTTCTTCGTTTTTGGAGGCGTGTCAGGTACTCCTTCCATCTTTTCCAGAAACAATTAGCTAGATGTTGCACATGCTTCCACCGTTTCTGATATTTGTCACCAGACACAGAATCTTCAGGGGGTTAGGAACAGTTCCAAGTTTCTGGGTGAGGAGAGTTGCCGGAGTGAGAATAGTAGGAGACTCTGGATCCGTAGATATGGGTACAAGAGGTCTTGAGTTTACTATAGCAGAGACTTCTGCTAAGAAAGTGGTCAAGGTCTCGTGAGTGAGCCTTGAAAGATTCGAGTCCTTCAGCATAGATTCCAGTATCCGACGAGTAATACCTATCATTCTTTCCCATGATCCGCCCATATGGGAAGCATGAGGAGGATTGAAGATCCAGGTATAGCCATTGGTTGTCAAGAAGTTCAGGACTGGTGTTGAATTCAGTTGTAGTTCTCGACAGGCCCCTACAAAATTTGTCCCACAATCAGATCTTAATTGTTTTACTGGTCCTCTGATAGAGAAGAATCGTCTTAGGGCATTGATGAAACTGGAGGAGTCCATAGACTCTATCACTTCTATGTGTATTGCTCGTACACTCATGCACATGAACAACACTGCCCAACGTTTACTTTCTGCATGTCCACCTCTAGTACGACGTGCAGCCACTGTCCATGGGCCAAAAACATCCAAACCAACATAAGTAAATGGAAGTTTTGTGCTTGTCCTGTTGGCAGGTAAATCAGACATCTGTTGTTGTTGCAGTTTTCCTCTTGTCTTACGACACTGAACACAATGATGTATTAAATGGGAAATCGGTCTCTTTGCTCCCACAATCCAGAGGCCCGCAGCTCTTAAGGCTCCTTCAGTGAAGTGTCTGCCTTGATGTTTGATTTTGTCATGGTAATGTCGTATTAGTAAAGTGGTGATATGATGATGACTAGGAATAATCAGAGGATTCTTTTCTGCCTCATCTAATTTAGCCTTGTTTAAACGACCACCAACTCTCAATAATCACCTTTCATCGATTACTGGGTTTAAATTGACAATGGGGCTGTTTTTAGGAACGTCTTGTTTTTTACGTATGCATTCCAGTTCCTTGTGAAAAACATTTTGCTGCACATTGCGTATCACAAAGAGTTCACTCAGAGCAATGTCTTCTGCAGCGAGGGGCTTATGGCAGATATGCCAACCATGACAATCAGTGTTACCGTCCTTATTGCGATAGCATTGTACAATGTGTACTAACCTTGCAATGGCACGAACCAACCTCGTCCATCTTGAGAAGCGATCAAAACGCTGACAGTCCAAGCCAACCTTCTTGAATTTGGTAATGAAACTGCTGACATCCGGGCGGATCTCTGGGTCCACATCTGGATCCTGAAGTTTGAAGCTGTCTTCACCAGCAGTCTTTTCCCATTGGTCGTGAAGGAACCCTGGTCCTGTTATCCAAGAAGACCTTGTGAAGGCATCAATAGACACTGGCCTTGTAGCAAGGTCCGCAGGGTTAAGATGAGATGGGATATGCTGCCATTGCTGAAGCTTAGAGGATTTTCTGATCCTTTCCACGCGGTTACTGACATAGATGTAAAAGCGTTTCGTCTGGTTATACAGTACAGACCAAAGTTTGGACACACCTTCTCATTCAATGATTTTTTTGTATTTTCATGACTGTGAAAATTGTAGAATCACACTGAAGGCATCAAAACTATGAATTAACACATGTGGAATTATACATTACACTTTACAAAAAAGTGTGAAACAACTGAAAATATGTCTTATATTCTAAGTTCTTCAAAGTAGCCACCTTTTTCTTTGATTACTGCTTTGCACGCAGAAAAGGTGAACGGATGGACTCTACATGCCTGGTTCCCACTGTGAAGCATGGAGGAGGTGGTGTGATGATGTGGGGGTGCTTTGTTGGTGACACTGTTGGGGATTTATTCAAAATTGAAGTCATATTGAACCAGCATGGCTACCATAGCATCTTGCAGCAGCATGCTATTCCATCTGGTTTGCGTTTAGTTGGACCATCATTTATTTTTCAACAGGGCAATGACTCCAAGCACACCTCCAGGCTGTGTAAGGGCTGTTTGACCAAGATGGAGAGTGTTGGGGTGCTATGCCAGATGACCTGGCCTCCACAGTCACCAGATCTGAACACAATCGACATGGTTTGGGGTGAGCTGGACCGCTCACCGCTTCAATTTTGAATAATCCCCAACAGTGTAACCAGCAAAGCACCCCCACACCATCACACCACCTCCTCCATGCTTCACGGTGGGAACTAGGCATGTAGAGTCCATCCGTTCACCTTTTCTGAGTGCAAAGCAGTAATCAAAGCAAAAGGTGGCTACTTTGAAGAACCCAGAATAAAAGACATATTTTCAGTTGTTTCACACTTTTTTGTAAAGTGTAATGTATAATTCCACATGTGTTAATTCATAGTTTTGATGCCTTCAGTGTGATTCTACAATTTTCATAGTCATGAAAATACAGAAGAATCTTTGAATGAGGTGTGTCCAAACTTTTGTTCTGTACTGTACATGTAGCCCAGAACTACACTGTCTGTGTAGAATTTTGTGTCATCCACGTGAACAGCTAGTTCGCTCTGTATGAAGTCTGCAATCTCTACGGCTAGTACAGCCCCACAGAGCTCGAGTCTGGGCCAGTTTAGCCTTTCCAAACAGAAATCCAACATGAGCTGCATTGTTAGAGTCAACAACCTTCAAGTAAGCGACAGAAGCAATAGCTTCAGTGGAAGCGTCTGCGAATACATGAATCTCTTTCCTTTGACTCTTAGCTAGGGATGATGGAATGTAACAACATGGTATGTGGATCTTATCCATGGTGCAAAGAGATTTTCTCCACGATTTCCACCTTAGTTGTTGGTACATCTCAGTCCTTAATGCACTCTGAGAGTTGTCTCAACAGGAGCTTGCCTTGTATAGTCAGGGGTGCGACAAATCCAAGTGGATCATATAGACTGTTCACCACTGACAAAACTCTGCGCTTAGTAAAGGGTTTTTCCGCCCCACTAACCTGAAAGCTGAAGGAGTCCTTTAGCAAGTTCCACCTCAGGCCTAGGCTTCTCTGTACTGGTGGGTTGTCCGGGCCTAGATGCAAGTCCCTAAATTCAGCGGCATGATCATTTGGATGAAAGGCTTGCATAACAACAGTACTATTGGAGGCAATTTTATGCAATCTCAAATGAGCTTTATAAAGCATACCTTGCATCCGTTTGAGCAGATCTATGGCTTCTTCCACTGTGGGCAGGGATTTAAGACCGTCGTCCACGTAGAAGTCTTTTTCAACGAACTGTTGGGCATCTTTACCGAACTCTGCTGCGCCATCAGAGGCGGTCCTACGCAGGCCGTACGTAGCGACTGCAGGAGAAGGACTGTTTCCGAACACATGCACTTTCATGCGGTATTCGACCATTTCCTTGCTGGTGTCATTGTCTCGGTGCCAAAGAAAACGGAGATAATTTCTGTGCTCTTGCTGCACGACGAAACAATAGAACATTTGTTCGATGTCGGCGGTGATGGCGACCGGTTCCTTTCTGAATCTCATGAGCACTCCTACCAGGTTATTAGTCAGATTCGGTCCAGTGAGGAGAACGTCATTCAGAGATACGCCGTCATGTTTGGCGCTTGAATCGAACACCACTCTGATGTGTTTCGGCTTTCTTGGATGATATATTCCAAAGGAAGGTAGGTACCAGCATTCTTCATCAGCTTGCAATGGTGGAGCTGGCTCTGCGTGGTCATTGCGAAATATCTTATCCATAAAGGCTATGAAATGTTCCTTCATTTCAGGCTTGTTCCTCAACGTTCTCTGCAACGAGATGAATCTAGATAAGGCCTGATCTCTGTTGTTAGGAAGCCTGGTCCTTGAAGCCTTGAAGGGTAAGGGAGCAACCCAGTGGTCAGATTCATTTTTGAAGAATCCACTGCCCATTATTTAGAGAAACTCCTTGTCTTCTATGGATAAGGTGACTTTGTTGTCGTCTTTTGTTGTGTGAAACACTGTTCTCCCTAAGTCGTCACCGTAGGGAGTAGGAATGATGTCAGGCTCTTGGATGCAATCAGAGAACCTTTCTTTCACGTCATAGTGATAAGGGCATGACTTATAGTGAGTTGCGCGACCATTTTGGAGCACATACGTTTTACAGGCGTTGACTTCAGATGCCTTGTGACTCCTATCCAAACATACATTGCCCACGATTACCCAGCCTAGGTCGAGTTTTTGGGCGTATGGAGCATCATCTGGGCCGTTACATTGTTGCCGCACCTTGTGGACCTTCGGAATGTCTCTCCCGAGTAGGACTAGAATATCAGCATTCATGTCCAGACGAGGGATTTCTTTAGTCAGGTGCCTCAAATGGTGATGATGAAGCCCGGCTTCTGGAGTGGGAATCTCCTCTCTGTTATCAGGTATCTGGTCACATTCAATTAGAGTTGGCAAAGGTATATGCTCGTTTCCTTTGATTGAAGAGACTATGTACCCAGAGGCTCTCCTGCCAGAAGTCTCAATACGACCAGAGCAGGTGTTGAGGGTGTATGGAGTCGTTTATCCTTTCATGTTAAAGATCTCAAAGAATTTGGGTCTTGCTAGAGATCGGTTACTTTGCTCATCTATTATGGCATACATTCTGAAGGCCTTATCAGGTTGTCCTTCTGGATAGACCTTAACCAGACTCACCTTGGCACAGCATTTAGGACCAGTCCCTTCTCCACATACCTCAATACATGAGGAGGAAACATCAGTTGTAGTAGGATCATGTAGCAATATGTTATATGCTGAGCCGCCTCTAGGGGTCTCACTACCTGGATGTATTCAGAGGATAGAAAGGAGGGACTCGTTGATAAGGGCACGAGACAGGAAGCATTCATGTAATGGTGGCTGAGAGAACGTGCACACAATAAAAGTAACCCGTTACCACAATCGTGTCAGAGGCATAAACAAGAAACAGAACATGGTGGCAGCAGGGCTGAACCTATAAAGAACAAGTGGACAGACAATCCAGGCAGCTTGTGGTACAAAGCTCAACTGTAAGTACAGTGCCCACAGTACAACATTATGGAGACCGCATTAAAACCTCCTCAGAGACTAGACATCATGTCTTCAAATCTATCGCAGACCTGGAGACATTGGAAGGAGGAGTTTACTCTGTATGTGGATCTTACAGTAGACACCAATGATCAGAAGTGTAAGGTGAAGCTCTTTTACTATCTGATTGGAGAAAAAGGCAGAGAACTTGCTCAGACCCTGATCCAGGACGGTACGGAGAGTCTGGCAGACATTGTACAGGCATTTGATAAGCACTGTGACCCCAAGAAGAATGAGACAGTGGAAAGATTTAAGTTTTTCACCAGAAATCAGGAGATGGAAGAGAATATAGACGCATATGTGACTGAGCTGAAAAGACTGGCAGCAACATGCAGCTTTGGAGATATCAGAGATTCTCTTATCAGAGATAGAATAGTGTGCGGCATCAGAGAGCCACAGCTAAGAGAGAGACTGCTGAGAGAGGGGGAGTTAACCCTAGAGAAATGCATGCAAATAAGCAGAGCTGCAGAGCTAACAAGAGACAGCCTGAAGATGATGGCAGACACCACTGAGGAGCCAGTACATGCAGTAACCATGAGAGGAAAAGCAGAGCACCCAGCGAGAACAGTCCAATGCAGATACTGCACGGACTAGCGGCGGATACCGCGTCCACCGCAGGCACATTTTTGCTCCACCGGGACCCCCAGGTAACCGCTGCCATATTTGATCACCTATATCGAACAGAATTTAAACCTGATATTCCGGGCATAGCCCCTCTTTTTGCTGGGTCCACCTACTCACAGTAGTCCATGTGACTGATGAAGGTCCAAGTTCAGGACCGAAACGTTTCTGTTATTACTGTGGACACGATTAAAAATCATCACTCTACTGAAGTTGAGTTCTGAGTTTATTTGCAATATTTATATGGTGTGGGAACCTACTCAGATACTCCTATACGGCTGTGCACATGATTATTCACTTTGCAATGCAGATACTGTGGCAGAAGACATGAGAGAGACAAAGAGAAGTGTCCAGCATATGGACAAAGCTGCAGGACCTGTGGTAAGATAAATCATTTCGCAGCTCTCTGCAGACTTAAGCCCTTTAAAAAGCACAGAGAAATTCACAGTGTGACACAGGACAATGACAGTGACAGTGCAGAAGATATTACATGGATACAGCTACAGTCTGCAACAGAGAATGTCAATACAGTCAGACAGCCAGAACCTAAAGGTACAAGACAACTGTTTGCAACTCTTTTATTAAATGACAAACCCATTAGATTTCAGTTGGACTGTGGAGCAAGTTGCAATGTCATACCGGAGGATCTACTAAATGAACAGGTGTCCATTGAACCTACTGATAAGGTACTTATGATGTACAACAAAACGATACTGAAACCTCTTGGGACATGCAAACTGAAGGTTAGTAACCCATGCAACAGAAAGAGTTATAGAGCCCAATTTACAGTGCTGCAGGGTGGTGACCACATACCGTTACTAGGTATAAAAGCAGTTCAGGCAATGGACTTAATAAAGGTACAATTCCATAACATTATGTCTGTGGAAGTCAAACAGAGTATGAAGGATATCCCAAAAGCAGACAGCAATCTAGATTTACAGATTATAAAAACACAGTATGCGGATGTATTTGAGGGTGATGGATGTTTTGAAGGAAAACACAAACTGGAAATTGATAACACAGTACAACCTACCAGATTACCGACAAGAAAAGTGCCTGTAGCGCTACTTCAGCCATTGAAAGAAGAACTACAGGATTTAGAAAAGCGAGGCATGATAGAAGTCGTCCATCAGAGCACAGACTGGATAAGTAGTTTGCAAATATGCAAGCAGCTGACAGCACTCGGGAGTTATCAAGGATGCACGTTCAGACGTTCGGGGATCCAAACGAACAAAGTCCAACAGAAAAATAGGAACAGCATCCAGTCCAGGTAGAAGTATGAAAAAACTTTATTCAGCCACCATAAAACACGACGTTTCGGCCATTATTAGGCCTTTATCAAGTATACAAAATAGGGCAAAATGGTGTCCTTAAATGGTGTGGAGAAGCCAATCACCATCCAGGAACCGCCCACAGTGCAAATAGACATATAAAAAAAGCATGAAATATTCAAGCGATTACTACTAATAAATCTCTCACACATCTGTTCAAGCCTTCTATCCAAAACAGTCTCATCCTTAACTATCCTACGTACTCTCAGCATCTGGCTCCAAGGCAGAGACTCTATCATTTTTCTTGGATGATTACTATCGAAAACAAGAAGACTGTTCCTATCTGTGTCCTTTATGAACAAATCAGTGCATAACCTTCCATTATATTTATACACTAGAGTATCAAGAAATTGAATCCGGTCAAAGGAATGCGTCATGGTGAACTTCATGATGCCTGTGATCACGTGATATTTTGGCCGTGACTTCTTTAAATGGAGGTCTATGATGTGGTCATCATGCGACGGGACCTTTGATGATGCTAGCGGTCACATGGTCGGATGTCTGCTGACGCTGGTGGTCACATGATCCACTCAGCGTTCTGCTGTGACGACCTCTGAACATGTGCCTTTGTTTACCACAGAAGGGGGTGTGCTAAGTGTGTCTTCTGAACTGTGTTCCTGTGGGCGATTGGAAGAGAGCTCTGAGTAAGTGCTGATGAACAGATACTGATTGGACATGGAGGACGATGCAGTTAGTGAGCACATGATTGGTACAGCATTATGATGGGTGTGTATAAGAACAGATCATCTATTGGCAGACAGATATTGTGATACTGTTTACATGTAGTAATCGCTTGAATATTTCATGCTTTTTTTGTACTTTGCAGTATTTTCTTTGTGATGTCACTATTTCAGCTTTGATCACTGTTTTAAATTGTATATTGCTGTATAAAATGTTATATATGTCTATTTGCACTGTGGGCGGTTCCTGGATGGTGATTGGCTTCTCCACACCATTTAAGGACACCATTTTGCCCTATTTTGTATACTTGATAAAGGCCTAATAATGGCCGAAACGTCGTGTTTTATGGTGGCTGAATAAAGTTTTTTCATACTTCTACCTGGACTGGATGCTGTTCCTATTTTTCTGTTGGATAAGTAGTTTGGTCATAGTGCAGAAACCATCAGGAAAACTAAGAATTTGTATCGATCCCAAACCACTCAACAAAGCTCTAAAAAGGAATCACTATCCGATGCCTACAATAGAGGATGTGCTACCAGATTTATCAAAGGCAAAAATATTTTCAGTTTGTGACGTAAAAAATGGATTTTGGCATGTGGAACTGGATGAAGAATCCAGTTTATTGACAACGTTTTCTTCTCCATTTGGTCGCCGTAAATGGCTGAGAATGCCCATGGGACTGACACCAGCTCCAGAAATATTTCAGCAGAAGTTGATGCAAGCTTTGGAAGGACTCCCAGGGGTAAAGACGATAGCAGATGATATATTAATAGTGGGAGAAGGTGACGATATGCAATCTGCAATAAAGAATCACGATACAAGGATGCTACGATTTTTAGATAGGTGTAGAGAAAAAAGGATAAAGTTGAACTTGGAAAAGTTGAAACTGAAAATGACGGAAGTGCCATATATAGGACATCTTCTAACCTCAAATGGAGTGAAAGTGGATCCAGAAAAGGTGAAAGCGATACAAGAGATGCCTACCCCAACAGATGTGTGTGGAGTACAACGATTTTTGGGCATGGTGAATTATCTGTCCAAGTTTTGCAAGAATCTATCAGACATGTGTGAGCCAATGAGACAGCTAACTCACAAAGATGTGTTGTGGGAATGGACAGAAGCACAGGAGACGGCTTTCCAATCAGTAAAGACAGCCATTGCAGACACATCAACCTTAAAATATTTTGATCCACAGTTAGAGGTGGTAGTCCAATGTGATGCGTCAGAAAAAGGCCCAGGTGCCACATTAATGCAAGAGCGGCAACCAATCACATTTGCAAGCAAAGCGCTAACACCGACAGAGCAGGGATATGCCCAAATCGAAAAAGAAGTTACTAGCTGTGGTGTTTGGAATGGAAAGGTTTCATCAGTACACATACGGTCGACAGGTAACAGTACAGTCCGATCACAAACCGTTGGAGAGCATTACAAAAAAAACACTACTAAATGCACCAAAGAGACTGCAGCGCATGCTTCTGCGACTTCAAAAATATGATTATGAAATTGGATATTGTCCAGGAAAAGACTTGTTGATTGCAGATACTCTAAGCAGAGCGTACTTACCCAACTCAGAGGATAAAGGACAAGAAATGGACAACATCAATATGTGTGATTATCTTGCAGTATCTAAAGATAAACTGAAACAAATACAGACCTTCACAGAAAAAGATAAAACATTACAGATATTAAAAACTGTGATCCTGCAGGGCTGGCCAAAATATAAGCAGCATGCACCAAAGGAAGTTGCTCCATTCTTCCATATACGAGATGAACTGTCAGTACACCAAGGAATCATCATAAAGGGAGAAAGGGCAGTGATACCGGAGACTCTGAGAAGAGACATACTACAGAAATTACACTCGTCCCACTTGGGCATTGAAGGATGTTTGCGGCGAGCAAGAGAATCAGTTTATTGGCCGGGTATGAATGATCACATAAAAAGTTACATAGCACAATGTGAGATATGTGCGTCCGGCGGGGATAAACAACCGAAAGAGCCATTGCAACCGCATGCCGTTCCAAATAGACCATGGTCAAAAATAGGAATAGATTTGTTCACATTGGAGGAAAGAGAATACCTGGTAACTGTGGACTATTTTTCTAACTTTTGGGAAGTGGACCATTTGAAGGATACAAGAGCAAGAACAGTTATTAAAAAACTCAAGGCTCATTTTGCCAGATATGGGATTCCAGAGATTGTTTTTACTGATAATGCCGCTCAATTTAGGTCAGAAGAGTTCAAGGAGTTCAGCAAGTTATGGGAATTTGAACACAATACATCATCTCCTGGATATCCTCAAAGCAATGGCAAAGCGGAATCAGCGGTGAAAACAGCAAAGAAGTTGATTAAGAGAGCGAAACAGGCAGGGACAGATATATATCTATCTATACTGGACCACAGAAACACACCTTCCCAAGGTCTAGACAGCAGCCCAGCACAGAGGCTTCTGAGTAAACGGACAAGGACACTCATACCAACAGCTAGTCGTCTTCTGAAGCCAAATCTGGTGAGGGGAATGAGGTCAAAACTAAAGAAAAATCAGGATAGACAAGCGTTCTATTATAATCAGTCGGCAAAAGATCTACCAGAACTGAGACAAAATGACAACATCAGGATGCAGCCGAGCAAATATGACAAACAATGGAGAAAAGCAAAGGTGCTCCAGAAACTAGGACCTAGATCCTAGTGACAGAGGAGGGAAGAAAACTAAGGAGAAATCGGAGACATCTGAGGAAAACGCAAGAAGGATCTGATACATGGTCATATGAACAGTATCCTCATATCCAAGATGAGGAAACAGCAAGTCTAAGCAGAGAGGCTACAGGGATGGCCCAGGTTCAGTGTGGAGATTCCAGTCGGAGACAGGCAATACCAGATGCGGTAACGCCCGAATCGAGAGAACCACCGAATAGTGGCAGTAACGCATCGTATGTTACTAGATCGGGCAGAATGATCACAAAGCCAGCACACCTCAAGGACTATATATACAACCAAGTATTTTAAAGTATCTTAATAGCATGATGCTTGCCAGTTATGTTTATGTCACCAATATCTTGAATATTGAAATGTTCACATGTATGTTAGTTATATTAGCTTAGTTATTTCTTCAGTTAAAAGACAAAGGATGTAGCAATATGTTATATGCTGAGCCGCCTCTAGGGGTCTCACTACCTGGATGTATTCAGAGGATAGAAAGGAGGGACTCGTTGGTAAGGGCACGAGACAGGAAGCATTCATGTAATGGTGGCTGAGAGAACGTGCACACAATAAAAGTAACCCGTTACCACAATCGTGTCAGAGGCATAAACAAGAAACAGAACAGATCAGGAACTTGTAGCTCCCCGCCATGCTTTTGGGCAGGATTGGGAGTCGCAGAAGGTTGCGAGTTGTATGGAGCTGGCGTGGGATGCAAGGCTGTGACGTGTTTATCACTGTTACATTCAATGCACCTAATAGGGGCCCTACAGTCCTTAGCAAGGTAGTCTGAGGAGGCGCAACACTTATAACATATCCCAAGCTCCTCGAGGGTATCTTTACGCTCCTGCAAAGTCCTTGCTCTGAATCCACGGCATTCTTTAAGCGGGTGAGGCTTTTTGTGGATAGGCATATACGATTACTGTCCATGGCCTTCGAAGCAACATTATTTGTTTTAGTGAAGGCAGGTGTAGTAAGTGGAACGTCAGTCTTTCTCACGGACACTGTGTTCCTTGAGTCTCTATGTTTGGCAGTGTTATCACCTTGTAGATGATGATGATGCTGGTGGAGTAAGCTCAGTGAAGTCAAAGCTGGGATCATTCTTCTTCCGAGCTTGGTCACTGATGAACCTGGAAAAATGGGAAAAGGGGGGAAGGACACATCATGCTGCCTTTTATACCGTGAACCGTGGTCTGCTCATTTTTCCTGCATGCTGTGTGGCAACTTGGACACTATTGGATTAACGCCATGAGCAGTATCTAGGTAGCTCAGTCCTGAGAGACGTGGGTCTAATTTTGCCAATTCTATTTCCTTTAACAGGTCGCTCAGATCTTGAAGCTATTGTCCTTGTTAGTTATCTTTGGGAAAGTTTGCAATCTTTTAAATAAGGCACCTTCTATGGCATCTGAGCTGCCATAGGTTTGTTCCAGTCTTTCCCAGGCTGCAATAAGACCTGCATCAGAATAATCCACATAAACTGCCCTTATTGTCTTTATGCGCTCTGCTGATTCAGGTCCTAACCAGTTAACAAGCAAATCCAGTTGTTCCTTGCCAGTGAGATTAAGGTCTTGGATCACTGCTTGAAAGGTCGATTTCCATGCTCTATAATTCTCGGCACGATCATCAAACTTCGAGAGACTGTTTATCAACTCCCGGCGAATCATGAATCTGGCGAAGTCAGACATGTCCGATCTCCCGGTCATTGTGACAGGATGAACTTGTGGTATCCTTAGGGCAGTGATGGCGAACCTTGGCACTCCAGCTGTTGGAGAACTACAACTCCCAGCATTCCTCAACTGCTGCAGGTTGCAAAGGCATGCTGGGAGTTGCAGTTTTACAACAGCTAGAGTGCCAAGGTTAGCCATCACTGCCTTAGGGAATGTAAGTTTTCTGGCTTATATGACTGTGACAAATCAGGATGAAATGATGCGGCATAAGGGTTAAACTGCGATTTAGTCTCTATAGGTTCTGCTGGTTGTGGCCTAAATTGCGAGTTAATGCTGGAAGTTACCTTGTCGGCAGTAGGTGGCGACATTTCTTGATTTGCAGGTGCATCGGTGTTAGAAACTGGAAGTGGTGCTGGTGCAGATTTTAAATGACTTAGTACGTAGTTAGAAGTGCGATCAACTGGGTCTTCCATTTCTGCTGGAATAAGACAATCCGAATTATTTCTCGTCCCAATGCTTGTTCCAGAACCTTCAGTTTAGCAAGGGCTGTTGCTTCTTCCCTTTCTGCTTGGAGTATTTTTAATTTCCTCTGAGCTTCCATTCTGTTTCTTTGAGCCTCCATCTCATCTCTTTGAGCTTCGATTTGGGCTTCTACTTCCACTTCAGCCTTCCTTTTAGCAAAGGAGCTTTTTACTCTAGCTTCCGCTGCAGCCGTACGGATTTCCAGTATCTTGTCGGACAATGTTGACTTCCTGGAGTAAAATGATCTGTAAGACGAGGATGTGCTTCTGGTCAATTTTGTGCGATGTGACCTGGTTTCTTGGAGGTGAGCGATGCGGAGTTCTACGCACTAATGCGGTCTTTTCTTGGAGAAGAGTTTCTCTTTCAGCTAGTTCAGCTGAGGCGTCTTCCATGTTACACCTACTCAGGAATGTTATATACCTTGCAGACAGTCTCTGGTAGCGATCATAGGTGGCAGATAAACTCTTCAATTTGGCGGTTAAATCTGCGGCGTGTCGCTGTGAGAGCGTGGAAGAACTGCTAAATCATGATCAACTCTGCCCCATAAATGTTCTAGGTTATCATGGAACTCGTTTCTAGTAATCTCAAAGTTCTCTCTGGTGTTTTGTGTCGACCTGGCTACACGTTTGGATCGTACATCTTGTTCTGCAGTAAGTGCGGACTCTGCTCCTGTAGCATCTATGGTGTCAGGAACTGGATGTGTTTCACTTGCAGATGGGTCCACGGTGCCTTTCGTGGACATGTTTTAGCCAAGATGGTAGACCACTAAGACTTGCTAGCAGACAATATATACACACACAGACAACTGTAGACTTAGGTCTCTTGTTACTATTCTGCCACCGATATACATGGTGTAAGGAAGGAACAGCCAACATCTTGGATAGGGGCCTATACCAGCCTCCATTTTGTCTGTTCACAGAGCCACAGGCTGCTAACTGCACCTGGCCCCAGGGCCTGTGGGCATATTCAATACGACAGGGTTTTGTGTCCATTGTGAATAAAAAGGTCTTTTAGTATGCTAAGTAATTCAGGCCCAATGTTGAATAGCAAGGTCTGTTAGTAGTTAGTATGATAATGAAGTGTAATGCACAGCCCATAGTTACCCATAAAGTATAATGCACCTCATAGTCATCCATAAAGTATAATGAACTTCAAAGTCCTCCATAAAGTATAATGCACATACCATAGTCATCCATAAAATATAATGCACAGCCAATGACTTTTAGGTTTTCATTGCCTGTAAGCCATAATCATCAACATTAAGGCCTCTTTCACACATCCGTCTTTTTGTATCAGGCATGATCCGGCGTGTTGGTAAAAAAACGGATCCGGTACCGGATGCGTTTTTTTACCATTGACTTTCATTAGCGCCGGATCGTGCCTGATGTCATTGCGTTGTATCCGTTTTTGTCCGGATCCAGCGGAAATGTACATTCCGGCGGCTGGACAAAACGGAGCATGTAACGTTTTTTTTTTTGCCGTAGCCGCCTGATGTGCCTGAAGCGGCGCATCAGGCGGCCGGAAACAATAGAAGTCAATGGAACCGGATCAGACTTTTGTGCAATCCGTCAAAAGTCTGATCTGGTTTCTGGAAATCAAGGACTACTACTACTACTACTACTACTACATTTTCCAGTGTCTCCGGGCATCCGAAACCCTCTTTTTCTGGGTTCAATAGTTCAGGTTGGATCCAGCAAAAAAACGGATCCGTTGCATAAGTTTTTTTATTTCAGTGCCGGATCCGCCCCTTCAGGTGTTCGACGGATCATGCCTGATACAAAAAGACGGATGTGTGAAAGAGGCCTAACAGAAATAAATCACTCTGAAATACAGTACAGACCAAAAGTTTGGACACACCTTCTCATTCAAAGATTTTTCTGTATTTTCATGACTATGAAAATTGTAAATTCACACTGAAGGCATCAAAACTATGAATTAACACATGTGGAATTATACATTACACTTTACAAAAAAGTGTGAAACAACTGGAAATATGTCTTATATTCTAGGTTCTTGTCATGTATAGTGTACAGTTCCTATAGCGTCTTGTGCTTGGGTGCGAGGAAAACACAGGAGACATAGGTTGAAATGAAATGACTTGTATTACTTCATACAAGCATGCTGAAAAGTTCACACAGTTTGCAGGAACAGCGACAGGAGACACAGCAGGCCAGAGTAACTTCAAGCACTACAATAAATCTCCAAAGCAGGTTCAGGATCTCTTCTCTGTACCGTAATTCCTCTGCAAACATGGATTCACCAAACAGCAGGTTTCCAGAGTCCAAAAGTGTTCCAAGGTTCCTCAGTAGGGAATAGCTGGAGTACAAGTCCAAGGTTTCCAGGAGTCAGGTGTCACGCTGTATAGCAGATATATATATGTGATGTCAGTAATCTATATCAAAAGGGCAACATACTATATAACATGCGCATAGATATATGATAACATAGATTTACCTGACAGAATGTCCAGTGGGTCAAAACGGAATCCGTTATACGCTGTCTCCGGCTAGAGGGTGACCGGGGTCTAAGCTGACCCTAAACTGGGGTCCTAACTAATCCCTCAACCTGGAGGTACTGTTAAAGGTACAGAGGTCCAGGCCACCAGCGTGTAATACTATTGTAGGAACTCGAGGATTCTGATAGCGTGGGGCAATGAACAATCAGAGACGGGTTTCTTTGAATGCAAAATAATGTATTTGTGAAACAGCAAAACCCCCAAAACAATATTCAAACAACCCGTAGTGACATGCAATGAGTCCATATATATATATACACAAGTCCAGTTATATGAATCCGGATATAAGTCCTTGAACCTCTATAGCGAGGGTGGTAAAGTTCTTACGACGAAGTCCTCACACAAATGTGACCACAAGGTAAGTCTGATGCACAAGTTACGTGGCTGGATTTACACACTGCTGGTGTGTGAAGAGTCAGATCCAGGTATGAAGAAAACACAGGGAGGTCCAGGAACAAGTTAATCTCAGTTGTGGCTAAATTCAATGAAGTCCAACAACAAGTTCATAAGTCAGTAAGGTTCCAGTAATAGTTCCAACAGCTCTCACCAGAGGTAATGCACAAAGGGTTAAACAGCAACAGTTCAGAAACGCAGTTCTTATCAGATGGAGTGAAACAAAGGTTAATTTCCCAAGTCAACAGTTTAGTGACAACACAGTCTGTGCAACTTACATATGCAGGGAAAGTCCAGAGCCATGGGTAGAAACTGCTGTGGCAGAGAAACACCTGAAGATAACCTGATTATGCACTTCCCTGGTAAACACACAACGATCTGTGAGGAACAAGCAGCTGGGTTGCAGGGAAACAGAAGCAGAATATTCCAGCAGTGAAGCCAGCACCTGAGCCGGGTTTTAAACAAACGAACAGGAAGTAGGGCACAGAAAACAGCAAACTCCATCTTAACAAAGGGCAAAATCATTGACAAAGTTACCTAGAAAACCCGGAATACTGACATTACTCCCCCCCCTAAAGACGGCCTCCGGACGGTCCTGGACCAGGCCTGTCCGGGTATCTCCGATGAAACTGAGCAATCTTCAGAGGCGCATTGATGTTACTTACTGGTTCCAAGAATCATCTTCAGGAGAGTAACCTTGCCATCTAACTAGATACTGAAGCCGGTTTCTATGAAGTCTCGAATTAACAATCTCCTGTACCACGAATTGTTCTTCGCCATCAACCAACACTGGTGGAGG
This sequence comes from Oophaga sylvatica, assembly GCA_033576555.1. Lineage (NCBI taxonomy): Eukaryota > Metazoa > Chordata > Amphibia > Anura > Dendrobatidae > Oophaga > Oophaga sylvatica. Next base: position 396,237,934 of record JARQOD010000002.1, read on the forward strand.
GGGAGGTACGATACGTCCCTGAAATGTGTTAGGAGAGACTGGTTTTAATAAGGAAACATGAAATACTGGGTGTACCTTTAAAGTCCGTGGTAGCTTCAACCGACAGGCAACAGAGCTCACAATCCCCGTGATCTTGAATGGACCGATGAATTTCTGTCCCAGTTTCTGCGAAGGAACACCCAATTTTAGATTCTTGGTGGACAACCAAACTGAGTCTCCTACCTTATACATAGGTGCTGGTTTCCGGAATCTATCGGCCGACTTTTTGTAACGCTCCTGTGCTGTGGTCAGGGAGTCCTTCAAAACTTCAAGATTACGTTGCAACGCCGTCACTCTGTCTTCAACCGCTGGTACCGAAATCGTAACCGGAGACCTAGGCAAAATATTTGGATGATAACCCAGGTTGGCAAAAAAAGGCGTTACCTTCGTGGAACTGCTTTGGGAGTTGTTGTACGAAAATTCCGCTAGAGGAAGTAGCTTCAGCCAATCGTCCTGCAAATGACTGACGTAACAGCGTAGATATTGCTCCAAGGTTTGATTTGTCCGTTCGGTCTGCCCGTTGGTCTGAGGATGGTATGCAGAAGACAAGCAAACATTAATGTGGAGCGCAGAACAAAATCCTTTCCAAAATCTAGAGGTAAATTGTATTCCCCGGTCAGAAATGATGTCATCTGGTACCCCATGCAGCCGGAAAATGTTCTGGATAACTAGATCTACTGTCTCTGTAGCTGAGGGAAGACCAGCGCACGGAATGAAATGAGCAGCTTTCGTTAAACGATCTACTACCACCAAAATAGTATTTTTACCACCAGAGGTGGGTAACTCCACAATAAAGTCCATCGAAATAGACCCCCAAGGGCGAGACGGTACAGGTAGCGGTTTAAGAAGACCAGTAGGTGAAACACGAGGAACCTTGTACCGGGCACAAACTTCACAAGAGCGGACATAGTCATTCACATCCTTCAAGCAGGTAGGCCACCAAAAAAAACGAGTTAACAATTCCTGCGTCTTCTGTACCCCCCTATGACCAGCCAATTTAGAGTCGTGGACCAATCTGAGAACTCGAAGTCTTACAGCCTCTGGGACATAAATACATCGATCTCTAAGCCACACACCATTCCGAAGGACAAGATTCACATTGTCAGGTGGAGCTGCAAGAAATACGTCACCGTCATAGGCCAGCTTGATCTCCTGCCACAAGTCCCGGTTCCGGAGCACTCCAACGAAATTGGCCTCCGACAAGATGGTCTTCGACGGGGTCCCAGGCACGGAATCCACGGTATGGATTCGGGATAATGCGTCAGCTTTCCCATTACGTGAACCTGGGCGGTACGAAATAATAAAATTAAACTGGTTCAAGAACAAACTCCACCTAGCCTGTCGAGGAGAAAGACACCTGGCAGACTTAAGGAATTCCAAATTGCGATGATCCGTGAGTACTACTACCTGCTGAGTTGCCCCCTGCAAATGGTGTCTCCATTCCTTAAAGGCAGAAATAATTGCCAAAAGTTCCTTATCTGCCACATCATAGTTCAGTTCTGCAGAAGATAACCTACGAGAGAAGAAGGCACACGGGTGCAGCAAACCTTTGTCTCCGGTACGTTGTGAGAGGATAGCTCCCAATGCACAGTCAGACGCGTCCACCTCCACAATAAAAGGCTGTGCAGGATCCGGATGCATCAATATTGGAGCTGTGGTAAAACAACCCTTCAGGCGATCAAAGGCTTCCTGAGCTTGCGAAGACCATTCAAACTTCTTCCCCTTCTTGGTGAGGAGAGTGATGGGACGGACAATTTCTGAAAAATTTCGGATAAACCGTCTATAAAAGTTAGCAAAGCCAATGAATCGTTGTACCTCCTTAATGTTTCCTGGTACCGGCCAGTCCAAGATTGCCTGGATCTTGCTGGACTCCATATTCAATCCCTGAGGCGAGATAACATAGCCCAAAAATTGAATTTCAGAACAATGGAACTCACACTTTTCGAGTTTGATGTACAAATGATTATCTCTCAAACGTCTAAGTACGGTCTTGACATGTTCCTGATGTTCCTGTAAGGAGTCAGAAAAGATTAAGATGTCATCAAGGTAAATTACCACATATTGGTCCAATAAATCCCTGAAAATGTCGTTGGCTAGATGTTGAAAAGCAGCAGGAGCGTTACAGAGTCCGAATGGCATCACCAAATATTCAAAATGTCCATACCGGCATCTAAAAGCTGTCTTCCATTCGTCTCCGGGCCGTATACGGAGTAAATTATATGCCCCACGAAGATCTAATTTGGTAAATACTTTGGCCTGGCGAACTCTTTCCAACAATTCTGGAATTAGGGGCAACGGGTACCTGTTACGAATGGTTACCTTATTTAACTCCCGGTAGTCAATGCAAGGTCTTAGAGTACCATCCTTCTTCTTTACAAAGAATATTGGAGCTCCCGCTGGTGAAGAAGATGGTCGGATAAACCCCTTGGCTAAATTCTCATCTATATACTCTCGTAAAGATTTTAATTCCGGAGCCGCCAACGGGTAAACATGGCCGAAAGGAATCGCTGCTCCAGGAAGCAATTCTATGGGGCAGTCATACGGCCTATGTGGGGGAAGTTGATCTGCCTTCCTTTTATCACAAATGTCTGAGAATTCCTGATAAATCAGAGGGAGAGTAGGTACCTGTATCACCTCTTCCAAGTTCTGGGTAACTGGAGCCGCTACAGTTGGACTGATGGTAGAACTGCACTTCGGGAGAAAGGTTATCTCCTTGGTTTCCCAATTGATGATTGGATTTTGTGACCGTAACCAGGGAATTCCTAAAATTACAGGAAAATGAGGAGAAGATATTAACATGAATGAAAGTGTTTCTTGATGGTCTGGTTCCATCTTACACTCCAGAGGCACTGTCTCCCGATCTACTGGTCCAGAAACTAATGGGGAACCATCCACCGTTTCCATAGTGATTGGTGAAGCTCTTAGTTGTGTCTTTATACCATGTTTCTCTGCAAAAGAAGAATCCATGAAATTCCCACCTGCTCCAGAGTCTATCATGGCAGAACTTGATATCCACTGTTCCTCCCACTGAATCTGTATAGGAAGAGAACAATGTGAATATTTCTCCCCGTGATCTTTAGGGGAAGTCGGCATCAGTATTGGGGGAAAAACCGCATCTAGATGTAGACTGGTTTCTGAAACTTCAGACTCAGCGTCTGTGTTATCATAATCTCCTACTACCGCCAACACCTTGTTGGGTCGCCTAGGACATTTAGGACAATTGATAAGGAAATGGTCCGATTGACCACAATAGAAACATAAGCGCTCACGGAAACGGTGTTCGCGGCGTTCATTATTCTCACGTCTCTGCAGTGAGTCCACCTGCATAGGCACCTCCTCAGCCTCTCGCGGGTTTTTGCCTGTGGTTTCCCTGGACGGAAGAGAGTAATTAGTAATGCGATTTACAGCGGCCCATTTTTCTTGTCTGCGTTCAGTTAAACGGGTATCAATACGTACACAGTGCTGTATAAACAATTCAAACTCCTGTGGAGACTCTGAACGAGCTAGCTCATCCTTGATTACATTTGACAAACCTTTTCTAAAGATTGGTAACAAAGCATTGTTTTCCCACTGGGTGTCCACCACTAACCTTTTAAATTCAGTAACATATTCTATGACTGACCGTTTCCCTGGCGTAAGGAAAGCAAGGCAGATTCAGCGGTAGCACGGCGGTTGGGATCGTCGAACATTTGCGCCATGGCTGCCAGAAAATTATCCAAATTATTTAGACGGGTATCATGACTTTCAACCATAGGATTTGCCCAAGCCAGTGCACGTGATGTCAACAACATAATAATACATAGAACCTTAGATCTATCAGACCGGTAGTAAGAGGCATGTACATCAAAAAATAATATACATTGATTAACAAACCCACGGAATTGACTTCGGTCACCATTAAAACGGAATGGAGGCAATTTGGGCATACTGGTGGATGAGGTAGGCTCAGTAGGTAAGGCCTCCAGGACTCCTAACCTAGAACGTAGATCTTGGAGAGCCTGACCAAACCCCTGTGCATTGTGGTTAACCCGAGACTCCAAGTCTCTAATTTGATTGAGTGCAGCTGACACCTCCTGCTGCAAGGAGTTAACTATGGTGAACAGTTTGTCTGCCCGTGTCTCCGTCATTGCCCCAGCAGAATCCTCTTTTTTAGGCTGGAATATCCTGTAATACTATTGTAGGAACTCGAGGATTCTGATAGCGTGGGGCAATGAACAATCAGAGACGGGTTTCTTTGAATGCAAAATAATGTATTTGTGAAACAGCAAAACCCCAAAACAATATTCAAACAACCCGTAGTGACATGCAATGAGTCCATATATATATATACACAAGTCCAGTTATATGAATCCGGATATAAGTCCTTGAACCTCTATAGCGAGGGTGGTAAAGTTCTTACGACGAAGTCCTCACACAAATGTGACCACAAGGTAAGTCTGATGCACAAGTTACGTGGCTGGATTTACACACTGCTGGTGTGTGAAGAGTCAGATCCAGGTATGAAGAAAACACAGGGAGGTCCAGGAACAAGTTAATCTCAGTTGTGGCTAAATTCAATGAAGTCCAACAACAAGTTCATAAGTCAGTAAGGTTCCAGTAATAGTTCCAACAGCTCTCACCAGAGGTAATGCACAAAGGGTTAAACAGCAACAGTTCAGAAACGCAGTTCTTATCAGATGGAGTGAAACAAAGGTTAATTTCCCAAGTCAACAGTTTAGTGACAACACAGTCTGTGCAACTTACATATGCAGGGAAAGTCCAGAGCCATGGGTAGAAACTGCTGTGGCAGAGAAACACCTGAAGATAACCTGATTATGCACTTCCCTGGTAAACACACAACGATCTGTGAGGAACAAGCAGCTGGGTTGCAGAGAAACAGAAGCAGAATATTCCAGCAGTGAAGCCAGCACCTGAGCCGGGTTTTAAACAAACGAACAGGAAGTAGGGCACAGAAAACAGCAAACTCCATCTTAACAAAGGGCAAAATCATTGACAAAGTTACCTAGAAAACCCGGAATACTGACACAGCGTAAACCCTGTCTCCTATCAATCCCTGCCAACTGTATTTTAGTCCTAAGAAGGACCCTGAATACCACCAAAGGGAATGAACAGGTAACGGTTAATGAACAGAAAGACATACAAGAAAGACAAGAAATAAAGTAAATAAAGTCTTACATACAACACTCACACACAGTAGGAACACCTAAGGTCTCAGAGATAAACTATAAGCTATAAGAGTAAAAACAACTAAGGAGCTCTTAGCTTAAGTATTCTCAGAACCGCTTCAGTCTGCTAAACTACATGAAAGCTTTCACCGGCGTCTAACACCCAGACTGGCAGGAATATAAAGGAAACTAATTAGAACATAATCAAAAGCAGCGGGCGAGGCTGGACCTAGTCTTAGCAAAGAGCTAGGTAAAATTAACTCTCTCATTACCAAAACACAAAGAAACAGCAGCTCAGCTGTGAGAAGTCAGAATGTGCAATCGCGACGATCTTCATGGTGATGCACCCATGACAGTACCCCCCCTTCTACGAGGGGCCTCCGGACCCTCATGACCAGGTCTGTCCGGGTAAGTTGTGTGAAAGGTCCGAACCAATCGATCTGCGTTAGCATCAGACGCAGGGACCCACGTCCTCTCCTCAGGACCATACCCCCTCCAAAGAACTAAGTACTGAGGGGATCGGCGACTGAGACGTGAGTCAATGATTTTCGACCCATGAAATTCCACGTTATCATTGACTACCACTGAAGGAGGAAGTAGAGGTGACGGTATGACTGGTGCCACATACTTTTTAAGTAATGACTTGTGAAACACATTATGATTTTTAAACGTAGGAGGGAGGTCCAGACGAAATGCCACAGGATTAATTCTGGAACTGATCCTGTACGGCCCAATGAATCTGGGACCCAACCTCCAGGAGGGAACTTTAAGTTTTATATTCCTGGTAGACAACCACACCAGATCGTTCACCTTCAGATCTCGACCAGAAACTCTCCCCTATCAGCCATCCGTTTGTAATGATTCTCCGTAACCTTCAGTCTTAACCGATCTGGAACTATCAGTCTCCCTGGAAGTCCCACAGGGGCGTCCCCCTGAGCCCTCAATACCTCCCCCTCAAGCTCAGGGCAAACAGCTGACACTACAACTCCCTCCTGAGGAATAGGAACCGGATCATCCATCCTCCCGGTCCCTGGGAAAGTACGAGATAAGGCATCAGGAAGCAACTTTATTGAGCAGTCATATGCGCGATGAGGAGGTAACTCCTTACCCCCCTCCTCTGAGAACATCTCCCCAAAGTCCTCCAGAAAAGGAGGCAAAGTCCTAGGCACAACCGCACCGATGACCGTGCTCATGCAGCCATTCTTGCAAAATTCACCCCACTGGCTTATCTTTCTGGACTGCCAATCAATCACTGGGTTATGTTTAGCCAACCAAGGAAGTCCCAACACAATAGGAGTAGGTAGACCCTCCAACACATAACAAGACAATTGCTCTTTATGTATTGCCCCTACTCGAAGATCTATGTTATGAACAGCTTGTACCAAGCTACCTTGACCAAGAGGTCTAGAATCAATAGAGAGTATAGGGACCGGTTTGGCCAATACACTCAGTTGCATACCATGCACCTGGGCAAACCGAGCGTCCACCAGATTAGCCCCAGACCCACTATCAAGAAAAACAGAAATCCTCTCAGTTCTAGTACCAATCACCACCTCCGCAGGCACGAGAAACTGAGAGGGATTTGGGGACGAAATACACACACCCAGGTTAACTCCTTGGCTCAAAGAGGTCCGGGATGGACACCCCCCAACAAAATGTCCCTCTCTCCCGCAAAAGAAACACCTTCTAGTCTTGCGGTGCACCGCCGATTCCCTCCTACAAAATGATGTCCCTCCCAACTGCATGGGTTCCTCAGAACAGACCAGGGGAACCTCAGTAAAAGGGACTTTAGTAGTAGGTGGAGTCATCACGGGGGGCGGAGTTACCTCGCGTCTTCCCCGAAGTCGTCTATCAATGCGAATAGCGAGGGCCATAGCAGCCTCCAGTGATGGAGGAGAATCATACTGAGCCAACACATCTTTTAATTTGTCAGACAACCCTTGACAAAACTGGCTCCTAAGAGCTGGGTCATTCCACTGAGTATCTGTTGCCCATCTACGGAACTCAGAAGAATATTCCTCCGCTGGACGATTTCCTTGCCGTATTTTACGTAACCTTGTTTCAGCAAGGGAGACTCGATCCGGATCATCATATACCAGACCCAGGGCAGTAAAAAATCGATCCACTGACTGGAGATCTGGGGAGCCTGGAGGAATAGAGAACGCCCAAGATTGAGGGTCCCCTTGTAAGAGCGAGATAACAATTCCCACCCTCTGCTCTTCACTCCCAGATGACCGAGGCCGCAGCCGAAAGTACAATTTACATGCCTCCCGGAAAGTAAAAAATTTGTCCCGCCCACCAGTGAACCTATCCGGGAGAGCAACCTTAGGTTCAGATCTGGTTTGCTCCGGGGGGAACAAAACCTTGGACTTAATGTCTGCAAATTCCATGGACAACCCCTGCAACTGTCGGGCCAGCTGGGCTACTGGATCCATGACAGCTGGGGAGAATCTTTAGTTTAGGCCGGTGAAAATGTCACGCTGTATAGCAGATATATATATGTGATGTCAGTAATCTATATCAAAAGGGCAACATACTATATAACATGCGCATAGATATATGATAACATAGATTTACCTGACAGAATGTCCAGTGGGTCAAAACGGAATCCGTTATACGCTGTCTCCGGCTAGAGGGTGACCGGGGTCTAAGCTGACCCTAAACTGGGGTCCTAACTAATCCCTCAACCTGGAGGTACTGTTAAAGGTACAGAGGTCCAGGCCACCAGCGTAAACCCTGTCTCCTATCAATCCCTGCCAACTGTATTTTAGTCCTAAGAAGGACCCTGAATACCACCAAAGGGAATGAACAGGTAACGGTTAATGAACAGAAAGACATACAAGAAAGACAAGAAATAAAGTAAATAAAGTCTTACATACAACACTCACACACAGTAGGAACACCTAAGGTCTCAGAGATAAACTATAAGCTATAAGAGTAAAAACAACTAAGGAGCTCTTAGCTTAAGTATTCTCAGAACCGCTTCAGTCTGCTAAACTACATGAAAGCTTTCACCGGCGTCTAACACCCAGACTGGCAGGAATATAAAGGAAACTAATTAGAACATAATCAAAAGCAGCCGGGCGAGGCTGGACCTAGTCTTAGCAAAGAGCTAGGTAAAATTAACTCTCTCATTACCAAAACACAAAGAAACAGCAGCTCAGCTGTGAGAAGTCAGAATGTGCAATCGCGACGATCTTCGTGGCGATGCACCCATGACATCAGGTCACAGACTGACTGAGGCTTGATTCAGGAGCACTGATTGTTCAGCTGAGGCTGCTTAAGAAGCAAGAGGGAAGAATCAGGGCGGGAACATGAAAACTGGAATCTCCATATTAACTGAGGGCAAGAGCTGCAGAAAGACAGAAAGCAAAATGGCCAACGGAAAACTGAGTTTCAAGGAACATGTCAACAGAGACAAAGAACCTTACATTACTCCCCCCTTAGGGACAACCTCCGGATGACCTCAGACCAGGCTTGTCAGGGTACCTCTGATGAAACTGGCGGAGCAGGCGAGGAGCATTTACATTATTGACTGGTTCCCATGAGTTGTCCTCCACTGGGTAGCCCTGCCATTTAATCAAATATTGCAACTGATTTCTGTACAACCTGGAATCTAGAATCCTTTCCACCATAAATTCTTCCTGACCATCGACCAGCACTGGGTCAGGGCAAGGAGAAGAACGTCCAGGAAACGTATTGGGTGTTGCAGCCTTTAGTAGGGATACATGAAAGACAGGGTGGATTCTCATAGTTCTGGGCAGTTGAAGACGACAAGCAACAGCACTTATAATCTTATTGATCTTATAAGGTCCAATGTACTTATGTCCCAATTTAGACGATGGAATCTTTAATTTAAGATTTCTGGTTGACAGCCAGACCAAATCTCCTACCTTGAAAGCTGGTGCAGGTTTACGAAATTTATCTGCTGCTTTCTTGTACCTTTCCTGAGCCAATTCTAGATTTTCCTTTAGAAGATCCATATTCTTTTGTAAAGAAGTGATTCTTTCAGCCACTGCCGGCAAGGGCGTATCTATGGGAAATCGAGGAAGAATGTTAGGATGATAACCTAGATTGGAGTAAAAAGGAGACTGCTTAGTGGAGGCGCTCTGAGAGTTGTTATAAGAGAACTCAGCTAGTGGAAGTAGATCCACCCAATCATCCTGTAGGTGGCAGATAAAACAGCGGAGATACTGCTCCAGGGTCTGATTGGTTCGTTCTGTCTGTCCATTAGTCTGGGGATGAAAAGCAGAAGAAAGGTTTACTTTAATGTCCAATGCTGCACAGAAATTTTGCCAAAACCTTGAAGTGAATTGCACCCCTCGATCCGAAATGACCTCATCCGGTACTCCATGTAAGCGAAACACATTCTTAATCATCAAGTCTGATGTCTGTTTTGCAGTGGGTAAGCCGACACAAGGGATAAAATGAGCTGCCTTTGTTAGACGGTCAACCACCACTAGAATGGTGTTCTTCCCTTGAGAGGTTGGTAACTCCACAATGAAGTCCATAGAAATGGATCCCCACGGGCGGGACGGGGTGGGAAGAGGTTGCAACAGACCAGTTGGTGAGGAGCGAGGTGTTTTGCATCTTGCACAGACTTCACATGAAGTGACATAGTTTAAGACATCTTTCCTGTAAGTGGGCCACCAAAAGAAACGAGAAAGAAATTCTTGTGTTTTTAGAATTCCCCTATGCCCGGCTATCTTGAAATCGTGGATGAGTTGCAATACTCTCAATCTGACTGTTTCAGGTATATACAGACGTTGTCCCTGAATCCACACACCATTCTTAAAGACAAGACTTACGTCCCTTGGGGGTTGAGCCAACAAAGAATCCGCATGGTATGCTTCCTTGATGTCCTTAAGTAGGTCTTGATTATGAATCACTCCAGGAATCTAGAGTCAGGAAGAATAGTCTTAGGAGGAGTAAGTGGACGTGTCTCTGCTGAATGAATCCTAGAGAGTGCATCAGCCTTTCCATTGCGCGATCCTGGTCTATAAGAAATTACAAAATTAAATTGGTTTAGGAAAAGATTCCAGCGAGCCTGGCGAGGAGTCAGGCACTTAGCCGACCTGATAAATTCAAGGTTACGATGGTCTGTCAGGACGACTATTTGCTGTGCAGCTCCCTGAAGAAGGTGTCTCCATTCCTTGAAGGCGGCAATAATGGCCAACAATTCTCTATTGCCCACATCGTAGTTCCTCTCAGCCGAAGACAACTGCTGGGAAAAGAAGGCACAGGGATGCAAGACATTCTTCTCACCTGTTCTCTGAGAGAGTATAGCTCCAACGGCACAGTCTGAAGCATCCACCTCTATTATGAAGGCAAGCTCGGGGTTGGGATGTACTAAGATAGGTGCGGTGGTAAATTTATCCTTTAAACAGGAAAATGCTTCCTGAGCTTGCGGGGTCCAGGAGAACCTAGACTGTTTCCGGGTAAGTTGGGTGATAGGTGACACTACCTCAGAAAAATTCTTAATGAAACGTCTATAGAAGTTGGCAAACCCGATGAAACGCTGCACCTCCTTCACATTTATAGGAATTGGCCAATCCTTGATGGCTTGGGTCTTGCTTCCATCCATACTAATCCCTTGCGTAGATAGTACATACCCCAGAAATTGAATTTCGGTCCTATGGAATTCACATTTTTCAAGTTTGATGTAGAGATGGTTTTGTCTTAGGCGTTCTAAGACCATTCTCACATGTCCATGATGTTCCTCTGTGGAGTTAGAAAAAATTAGAATATCATCCAGATAAATCACCACAAATGTATCTAGGAGATCCCTGAAGATATCATTCACGAAGTGTTGGAAAGTGGCTGGGGCGGTACTCAGACCAAAAGGCATAACTAGATATTCAAAGTGTCCATAGCGTGACCTGAAAGCAGTCTTCCATTCATCCCCAGGTCTAATACGGACCAAGTTATAGGCCCCACGGAGATCCAGTTTAGAGAAAATTTTGGCATGCCGCACTCTCTCCAACAACTCAGGGATTAAAGGCAATGGATAACGGTTTCTAATAGTAACCTTATTGAGTTCCCTATAGTCTATGCAGGGTCTCAGAGATCCATCTTTCTTCTTCACAAAGAAGATGGGTGCACCTGCGGGAGATGAAGAGGGGCGTATGAAGCCCTTGGCTAAATTTTCGTCTATATAACCCTTCAAAGCTTTTAGCTCGGGCCCCGCTAGGGGGTAGATCTTACCAAAAGGTATCTCGGCTCCAGGCAATAATTCAATTGGACAATCATATGGACGGTGAGGAGGAAGCTGATCAGCGTTCTTCTTGTCACATAAATCCACATAGTCCTGGTATACAGCTGGTAGTTCAGGGACTGACATGGTTCCTTTAGGAACAGAGCAAGCTGAAACTCCTTGACTCATCTGTTTCTCCGGAAAGTGTAATTCCTTGGTCTCCCAGTTAATCGTAGGATTCTGCGCCTGCAGCCATGGTAGCCCTAGAATAATGGGAAAGTGGGGAGAAGAGATAAGCAAAAAAGACATTTTCTCCTGATGATCTTTACCCATAAGGACCCTCAAAGGCTCTGTTTCTTGATCCACTGGTCCAGAAGTCAGTAGAGAGCCATCCACAGTCTCCATCTGTACTGGAGTAGCCTTCTTCACTGAACGTATCCCCTGTTTCAGAGCAAAGGAGATATCCATAAAATTTCCACTTGCTCCTGAGTCGATCATAGCAGAGCTAGACACCCAGACTGAGTCAACCCAGAGTTTGATGGAAAGGAAGCAATGAGAATTGTTTCTGTTATGTTACGGTAGCTGAGGAGTGCAGGTAAAAAAGGAAATACACCAGAGCAGTTGGAATCTATGAGATTGCAGTACCCTGACTAACCACCGCAACTAGAGGCAGCCATGGAGCATTCCTACGTTGGTCCTAGACGCCTCGTCACAGCCTGAGAAACTAACTACACCTAAAGATAGAAATAGGAAAGCTATCTGCCCCGGAGCAGAACCCCAAAGATAATAGAAAGCCCCCAAACATGTAATGGCGGTTAGACAAGAGGAAATACTGACACAGAAAGAAAATAGTATGAGCAAACGCTGGGGCCCAAACTATCTAAATAGAAAAGGATAGGAAGGGTGCTTACTGCAATCTCAGAAAACCCTGAAAAAACACCAACTCTACTAATTTCAAAATCACCTGAGATCACACGACCTCTACCACCTAAATTAGTTCTCTGGTGTAACAAAAACAAAACAGCAGCCACTGAAAAAAAACTGGAAAAAGCAAAAGTACAAAACACAGTGGCTGGACTAAACTGAGAGGGCAAAAGCCCCCGGAGGGGACCCTGAAGGCCCCCACAGAAGTGCAGGACAAAATGCAAAAATATAGCAAAAACACAAAATAAGAAATTGTCTTATCTGATAGCAGGAGATGCAGACACGACACAGCAGGCTACAAGGGAAACTGGAAAGAAGGATTCAGACCAGAACAATTGATCACCGGCAACCCTGATGGGAAAATGACTCCCTTATATAAGACCAATCAGTAACACCTGATTCCCAGTCCTCACAATCCTCACTAGTACCGCTTGTAACCACCAGAGGGAGCCTCTGCTCAGAACTCATCTCAAACCCATTCACAACAGTACCCCCCCCTTGAGGAGGGGTCACCGAACCCTCATTTGAGCAACCAGGTCGGTCAGGATGAGTTCTATGATACGCACGGATAAGTCTCCTAGCATGGATGTCCGAAGCAAACACCCAAGAATTGTCTTCCTGACCATAACCTCTCCATTTAACCAAATACTGGAGTCTTCGTCTAGAAAAACGAGAATCCAATATTTTCTCAACCACATACTCCAGATTGCCCTCAACCAAAACAGGGTCAGGAGGCACAGCAGCAGGAACCACTGGCTCAACAAACCTCTTCAACAAGGACTTGTGGAACACGTTATGGATCTTAAATGTCCCTGGAAGAAGCAAACGAAAAGAAACAGGATTAATAATCTCCATGATCTTATAAGGTCCAATGAACCTAGGCTTAAATTTAGGAGATGCTACTCTCATAGGAATATTCTTTGAGGACAACCAGACCAAGTCCCCCACTTTAAACCGAGGACCATCAGTCCTATGCCGGTTAGCAAACCGCTGGGCCTTCTCCTGAGAGAGGGACAACCTCTCCACTACCTGGTCCCAAATCTGCTGCATACGCTCAACAACAGAGTCAACACCTGGACAGACAGAAGCCTCCGTCTGTCCTGAAGAAAATCGAGGGTGAAACCCAGAATTACAGAAAAACGGAGACATCAAAGTGGCAGAGCTAGCCCTATTATTAAGAGCAAACTCAGCCAAAGGCAAAAAAGAGACCCAGTCATCCTGATCAGCAGACACAAAGCATCTTAGATAAGTCTCCAATGTCTGGTTTGTTCTCTCAGTTTGACCATTGGTCTGAGGATGAAATGCCGAGGAGAAAGACAATTGAACACCCAGTTTAGAACAAAAAGTCCTCCAAAATCTGGAAACAAACTGGACTCCTCTGTCAGACACAATGTTCTCAGGAATGCCGTGTAAACGAACCACGTGCTGAAGGAACAACGGCACCAATTCAGAGGAGGAAGGCAACTTAGGTAATGGCACAAGATGTATCATTTTGGAAAACCTATCACAAATTACCCAGATGGTGGTCATTCTCTGAGAAACAGGAAGATCGGAAATGAAATCCATAGAGATATGGGTCCATGGTCTCTTGGGCACAGGCAATGGCATCAACAAACCACTAGAGCGAGAGCAAGGCTTGGAGCGAGAGCAAGTCCCGCAGGACTGCACAAATTCCCTGACATCGCGAGACAAGGTAGGCCACCAAAAGGACCGACTAACCAAGTCTCTGGTACCAAAAATTCCGGGATGCCCAGCCAATGCGGAACAATGAATCTCAGACATCACACTCTTTTTCCATTGGTCCGGGACAAACAATTTTCCAACAGGGCAGCGCTCGGGCCTATCCTCCTGACACCCCTCCAGAGCAAGTCTCAAATTGGGCGAGATGGCGGAAAGAACTACACCCTCCTTCAAAATAACAGAGGGATCAGATAGCTCAGGAGAGTCCGCAAGGAAACTCCTCGAGAGGGCATCCGCCTTAACATTCTTAGTGCCAGGAAGAAAGGAAACCACAAAATTAAAACGTGTGAAAAACAAGGCCCACCTGGCCTGTCTAGGATTGAGTCGCTTGGCAGATTCCAGATAGACCAGATTCTTATGGTCCGTAAGGACCACCACCTGATGTTTGGCTCCCTCCAGCCAATGTCTCCACTCTTCAAAAGCCCACTTCATGGCCAATAACTCCCGATTACCCACGTCATAATTACGTTCAGTAGGAGAAAATTTTCGAGAGAAAAAGGCACAAGGGTTACTTTTAGAGGTCTCTGGATCTTTTTGGGACAAAACGGCACCTGCCCCAATTTCAGAGGCATCAACCTCCACCTGAAATGGCAGAGAAACATCAGGCTGCCGTAGAACAGGAGCAGAAGTGAATCTCTGCTTAAGTTCCTGAAACGCAGAGACTGCCTCAGGAGGCCAATTCACCACATCAGAACCCTTTCTGGTCAAATCAGTTAATGGTTTAACAATAACCGAGAAATTACCAATAAATTTACGATAAAAATTGGCAAAACCCAAAAATCTCTGAAGAGCCTTTAATGAAGTAGGTTGGACCCAATCACAGATGGCCTGAACCTTGACCGGGTCCATTTCAATAACAGATGGGGACAAAATGAATCCCAGAAATGAGATCTTCTGTACGCCAAAAAGACACTTTGATCCCTTCACATACAGAGCATTCTCTCTCAAAATCTGGAATACAGTTCGAACATGTTTCACATGAGAGTCCCAGTCATTAGAAAAAATCAAGATATCATCCAAATAAACAATCAGAAACTTGTCCACAAAATCCCTGAAAATGTCATTCATGAAGGACTGGAAGACGGAAGGAGCATTAGTGAGCCCAAAGGGCATCACAAGGTACTCAAAATGCCCTTCAGGGGTGTTAAATGCCGTCTTCCATTCATCCCCGTGCTTAATGCGAATAAGGTTATACGCCCCCCTGAGGTCAAGCTTGGTAAACCAAGTAGCGTTTTTCACCCTGGAAAACAGGTCAGAAATCAAGGGTAACGGGTATTGATATTTCACAGTAATATTGTTCAAGAGACGATAATCAATACACGGCCTTAATGAACCATCTTTTTTTGCCACAAAGAAAAAACCGGCACCTAAGGGTGAAGAGGATGGTCTGATATGACCCTTCTCCAATGATTCTTTGATATAAGACCGCATAGCGTCATGTTCAGGTACAGACAAGTTAAAAAGGCGACCTTTAGGGAATTTACAACCTGGCACTAATTCAATAGCGCAGTCATAGCTCCTATGGGGAGGTAAGAATGCAGATTTACTTTCGCTAAACACATCAGAAAAATCAAACAAAAAGTCAGGAACATCCTCAGCCTGGGGGGAGGCAGAAAAAACAGGAGTGTTGGTATTAACACATTGGCAGCCCCAACTGGTTACAGACACAGATTTCCAATCCAAAACAGGATTATGAGACTGTAACCAAGGGAAACCCAGCACTATAATGTCATGCAGATTATATAGAACCAAAAATTTGCAGCACTCCTGGTGATCAGTTCAACCCTCATTATCACCTGAGTAGAAAACTGGGGTTTATTCTCAGCCAAAGGGGTAGAATCGATCCCCAGTAAAGGAATAGACTTCTGTAGGGGTATCAAGGGAAACCCACAACGTTTAGCAAAATCATAATCCATCAGGTTAATAGCTGCTCCAGAATCAACGAAAGCCTGAGCAGAAAATTAGGACAGAGAGCATATCAGAGTGACAGTTAATAAAAACTTAGTCTGAACACTACCCAAGACAACTGAGCGTGCAAAATGTCTTCCCCGCTTAGGGCAGACTGAAATAGCATGAGAGGCATCACCACAGTAGAAACATAACCCATTGCGCTTTCGAAACTCATGACGCTGTGCCCCAGACACCACTCCATCACACTGCATGGGCTCAGCAGCTGGCTCACAAGGCAACACCACTCCACGCATACTTCTCCGCTCACGCAAACGTCTGTCAATTTGAATCGCTAATGACATAGAATCATTGAGACCAGAGGGGACAGGGAATCCCACCATAACATCCTTTACATTATCCGACAGACCCTTCCGGAAAAGGGCCGCCAAAGCGTCGTCATTCCACTTGGTCAGGACTGCCCACCTACGGAATCTCTGACAGTATAACTCAGCGTCATCAAGCCCCTGATTTAATGCCAACAAGGCTTTTTCAGCTTGATCAGTGACATTAGGCTCATCGTACAATAACCCCAAAGCCTGAAAAAATGCATCAACATCACTCAAAACAGGATCCCCAGGTATCAGGGAAAAAGCCCAATCCTGAGGATCGCCGCGCAGGAGAGAGATGACAATTTGAACCTGCTGCGCTGCGTTTCCTGAGGACTTAGATTTTAAGGCAAGAAACAATTTACAATTATTTTTGAAATTCTGAAACTTAGCTCGATCCCCTAAAAACAAATCTGGCATGGGGATCCTAGGTTCCACAACAGGCAACCTAGCAAGATAGATAGCAATACTCCGAACCTCAGTGGCAAGCTGATCCACACGGCCAGACAACTGTGCAAACTCCATTGGGAGAAAAGATCCTCCCCAGCACCCAGAGATACAGAGGGAAAAAAAAAAAAAATGCAACAAACAGAA
Source organism: Oophaga sylvatica (assembly GCA_033576555.1). Taxonomy (NCBI): domain Eukaryota; kingdom Metazoa; phylum Chordata; class Amphibia; order Anura; family Dendrobatidae; genus Oophaga; species Oophaga sylvatica. The sequence goes on from JARQOD010000002.1 coordinate 396,254,865, forward strand.
AAATATCTCTGACAACTCTGACAACTTTTCTTCCTTCAAAATATTTTTTCCCTTCTGTGAGTACCATACAATTTTTATGGCCGGTGATACTGTTATGTTATGGTAGCTGAGGAGTGCAGGTAAAAAAGGAAATACACCAGAGCAGTTGGAATCTATGAGATTGCAGTACCCTGACTAACCACCGCAACTAGAGGCAGCCGTGGAGCATTCCTACGTTGGTCCTAGACGCCTCGTCACAGCCTGAGAAACTAACTACACCTAAAGATAGAAATAGGAAAGCTATCTGCCCCGGAGCAGAACCCCAAAGATAATAGAAAGCCCCCAAACATGTAATGGCGGTTAGACAAGAGGAAATACTGACACAGAAAGAAAATAGTATGAGCAAACGCTGGGGCCCAAACTATCTAAATAGAAAAGGATAGGAAGGGTGCTTACTGCAATCTCAGAAAACCCTGAAAAAACACCAACTCTACTAATTTCAAAATCACCTGAGATCACACGACCTCTACCACCTAAATTAGTTCTCTGGTGTAACAAAAACAAAACAGCAGCCACTGAAAAAAAACTGGAAAAAGCAAAAGCACAAAACACAGTGGCTGGACTAAACTGAGAGGGCAAAAGCCCCCGGAGGGGACCCTGAAGGCCCCCACAGAAGTGCAGGACAAAATGCAAAAATATAGCAAAAACACAAAATAAGAAATTGTCTTATCTGATAGCAGGAGATGCAGACACGACACAGCAGGCTACAAGGGAAACTGGAAAGAAGGATTCAGACCAGAACAATTGATCACCGGCAACCCTGATGGGAAAATGACTCCCTTATATAAGACCAATCAGTAACACCTGATTCCCAGTCCTCACAATCCTCACTAGTACCGCTTGTAACCACCAGAGGGAGCCTCTGCTCAGAACTCATCTCAAACCCATTCACAACAGTTTCTTTTACAACTCAGCTGGGACACCGCTGAGGAAACTTGAAAAATTGCAGCGTTTATACCGTCATCGTCCCCAGAACTAACAGAGTTTAAGTCCGAGAAATCAAGATCTCTTGCAGCAGATCTCTCTGGAGCCTGAGGCTCGGACATGACAGAGCTCCTCTCGCAACACTCACAGTGAATGACTGCTGCAGTAGTCTTACGAGAACGGCTGGGGCAGTTTATAATGAAGTGCCCTGACTTACCACAGTAGAAACATAGATTTTCCTTTATACGATGTTCTTTGCGTGCATCACTAACCCGTCTTTGTAAAGAGTCCACCTGCATGGGTTCAGGTTCTGGTTCCCTTGTGATCCTACTCAAAGGTTCCTTAGCTGAGGAGGGAGGTAGTAAAAGGTTAGTGCGATTATTTTCGAACCATCTCTCTTGTCTGCGTTCAGTCAGACGAGCATCAATACGGATACAATAGTTAATAAAGTCACCTAACGCAGTGGGAGGGTCGGCACGAGCAAGTTCATCCTTAATCAGTGGAGACAACCCTTTCCGAAAAATAGATTTTTTAGCGGAAGTGTCCCAAGTGGTATCAAGAGCCCATCTCCTGAAATCCAGGGCATATTCGGCTACTGAACGCTTACCTTGGCGCAAAGTTAACATGGCTGCTTCAGCTGTTGCACCTCGATTGGGGTCATCAAACACCTGCCCCATGGCTGAAATAAAAGCATCAAGGTGATTCAAACAATCATCCTCAGTCTCAATCAGAGGGTTTGCTCACATCAAAGCCTTATTGGTAAGCAACATGATTATAGTAAGCACTTTGGATCGTTCAGTGGGAAATTGTGAAGCATGTGCAGAGAAAAATAAATTGCATTGATTAATAAATCCCCTGAATTTCTCATGTTCACCGCCAAAACGAAAAGGAGGTAATTTGGGGATCCCAGAACTCGGGGTTATGGCAGGAGCCTGGGCTCGTTCCTCTAGAGCCTCAATCCTGGCTCGCAATTCCTGGGTAGTCTGTCCAAACACTTGCAAATTATGATTAGTGAGGTCCTGTAGGCTTGCAAAACGGGTTTTTAAAGTCTGTACATCTGAAAGGATTGTATCAGTCACTCCGCAAAGTTCCTTTATGCGGGCCTCCATCTTCCAGATCTTTTAAGGCAGAAGTGCTGGAAGAGGAAAGGAAAAAAAAAAAAACAATAGTGTTTACCTGTGGTAACACTCCAGAGTAAAATTTTAAGGGAATGCGCTCACCTGGAATGGTTGTGAGAAGTCACAACCACTGTCATCACATAAGGTATGAAACGGACATCTGATATCCACAGTCACAGCAGACACGGCTTTCCCAGACCCAGCAGACACTAAACATTGGCTCCTGAATCTTGTCATGTATAGTGTACAGTTCCTATAGCGTCTTGTGCTTGGGTGCGAGGAAAACACAGGAGACATAGGTTGAAATGAAATTACTTGTATTACTTCATACAAGCATGCTGAAAAGTTCACACAGTTTGCAGGAACAGTGACAGGAGACACAGCAGGCCAGAGTAACTTCAAGCACTACAATAAATCTCCAAAGCAGGTTCAGGATCTCTTCTCTGTACCGTAATTCCTCTGCAAACATGGATTCACCAAACAGCAGGTTTCCAGAGTCCAAAAGTGTTCCAAGGTTCCTCAGTAGGGAATAGCTGGAGTACAAGTCCAAGGTTTCCAGGAGTCAGGTCACAGACTGACTGAGGCTTGATTCAGGAGCACTGATTGTTCAGCTGAGGCTGCTTAAGAAGCAAGAGGAAGAATCAGGGCGGGAACATGAAAACTGGAAACTCCATATTAACTGAGGGCAAGAGCTGCAGAAAGACAGAAAGCAAAATGGCCGACGGAAAACTGAGTTTCAAGGAACATGTCAACAGAGACAAAGAACCTTACAGTTCTTCAAAGTAGCCACCTTTTGCTTTGATTACTGCTTTGCACGCAGAAAAGGTGAACGGATGGACTCTACATGCCTAGTACCCACCGTGAAGCAAGGAGGAGGTGGTGTGATGGTGTGGGGGTGCTTTGCTGGTGACACTGTTGGGGATTTATTCAAAATTGAAGGCATACTGAACCAGCATGGCTACCACCTTTTCTGCGTGCAAAGCAGTAATCAAAGCAAAAAGTGGCTACTTTGAAGAACCTAGAATATAAGACCTAGAATATAAGACATATTTTCAGTTGTTTCACACTTTTTTGTAAAGTGTAATGTATAATTCCACATGTGTTAATTCATAGTTTTGATGCCTTCAGTGTGATTCTACAATTTTCATAGTCGTGAAAATACAGAAAAATCGTTGAATGAGAAAGTGTGTCCAAACTTATGGTCTGTACTGTAGATCACTCTGTTTGTAATGACTATATAATATGATTTTCACTTTTTGTTTGAAGAACTGAAATAAATTAACTTTTTGATGATATTCTAATTTAGTGAGAAATAGTTGTATTCAGGGAAATATTAACCCCAAAAATGATGCTGCTCTGAATTTAAAAATTTGGCATGGTCAAGTAGGTGAAACCAGGCTTTTGGATTAAGGGGCTAATTAGCATTTGAACTTCTCTTGAACTTCTCATCAGGACTGCAGGGGCTGGACTGTGTAATGGATCTTTTCCCTGTCGGTGAGTCCCCGTCCCTCTGCATGCCTCCAGTTTTTGAATGACCTGCTACCACTGTTTGAAATCTTAGCAGTGACCTGTCATTCAAAGTCCAGAGTCAGGCGGACCAGACCAAATTTATAAATTCCGACCAGTGTCACTTTATGTGGTAATAAATCTGAAATGCTTTAAAATATAACAGTGATTCTGAGATTGTTTTTTGTGACTTCATATTAGTGATAAATTTAGGGAAGAGAAGACCTAGCCCCTGTGCACCAAATTATAATTATGAAAAGTTGAAATGGTGACTAAATAACCAAAAACTGGATTTATTCAACAAAGCTATTAATTTAATCAGTGCCATTACAGCAAAGGCTTTACTGTACATCAAAAAAATTGCACTAACAGATTCTGTTTAATTTGTCAGACAGAATACATTTTTTATCTGACAGCTTATGAACTGTTACATATGTACAGAATCAGAACTAATAAACACACATAAATACAGCACTAGAAATAACACCTGTACAAAAAACATCATCACAACCACCATTACATCACAAGAAGCAATAATCATACAGGAATACAGCATCACAACCACTATCAGTACAGAAATACTGCACAGTCATCAGTACAAGAATACATCACCAGAAACACCATCAATACATGAATACATCAGCAGAACCATAAACAGAACACAGATACATTACCAGAACCACCAACAGTACAGGAATGCAACACAAGAAACACAATCAGTACAGGAATACATCACCAAAAGCACCATCAGTACAAAAAATACATCAACAGATCCAACATCAGTACAGAAATACAGCTAGAGAACCACCATCAGTACAGGAATACATCACTAAAAGAACCAACAGTACAGGAATATATCAATAGAATTACTAACAGTATAGAAATGCAGAATCTCAACCATCATCGGTACAGGCATACAGTGGGTTCGGAAAGTATTCAGACCCCTTTAAATTTTTCACTCTTTTGTTTCATTACAGCCATTTGGTAAATGAAAAAAGTTCATTTGTTCATTTTTTTCTCATTAATGTACACTCTGCACCCCATCTTTACTGAAAAAAAAAAACAGAAATGTAGAAATTTTTGCAAATTTATTAAAAAAGAAAAACTGAAATATTACATGGTCATAAGTATTTAGACCCTTTGCTCAGTATTGAATAGAAGCATCCTTTGAGCTAGTACAGCCATGAGTCTTCTTGGGAATGATGCAACAAGTTTTTCACACCTGGATTTGGGGATCCTCTGCCATTCTTCCTTGCAGATCCTCTCCAGTTCCTTCAGGTTGGATAGTGAACATTGGTGAACAGCCATTTTCAGGACTCTCCAGAGATGCTCAATTGGGTTTAGGTCAGGGCTTTAGCTGGGCCAGTCAAAAATGGTCACAGAATTGTTCTGAAGCCACTCCTGTGTTATTTTGGCTGTGTGCTTGGGGTCATTGTCTTGTTGGAAGGTGAACCTCCGGCCAAGTCTGAGATCCAGAGCACTCTGGAAGAGGTTTTCATCCAAGATATCTCTGTACTTGGCCGCATTCTTATTTACTTCAATTGCAACCAGTCATCCTGTCCCTGCAGCTAAAAAACAACCTCATAGCATGATGCTGCCACCACCATGTTTTACTGTTGAGATTGTACTGGGCAGGTGATGAGCAGTGCCTGGTTTTCTCCACATATACCGCTTATTATTATCACCAAAAAGTTATTTCTTCTTCTCATCAGACCAGAGAATCTTATTTCTCATAGTCTGGGAGTCCTTCATGTGTTTTTTTTTTTAGCAAACTCTATGTGGGCTTTCATATGTCTTGCACTGAGGAGAGGCTTCCGTCAGGCCACTCAGCCATAAAGGCCCGACTGTTGGAGGGCTGCAGTGATAGTTGGCTTTGTGGAACTTTCTCTCTTCTCCCTATTGCATCTGTGGAGCTCAGCCACAGTGATCTTGGGGTTCTTCTTTACCTCTCTCAACAAGGCTCTTCTCCCACAATTGCTCAGATTGGCTGGACGGCCAGGTCTAGGAAGACTTCTGGTGGTCCAAAACTTCTTCCATTGAAGGATTATGGAGGCCACTGTGCTCTTAGGAACCTTGAGTACTGCAGAAATTATTTTGTAACCTTGGCCAGATGTGTGCCTTGCCACAATTCTGTCTCTGAGCTATTGGCCAGTTCCTTTGACCTCATGATTCTCATTTGGTCTGACATGCACTGTGAGCTGTGAGGTCTTATATAGACAGGTGTGTGCCTTTTCAAATCAAGTCCTATCAGTTTAATTAAACACAGCTGGACTACAATGATGGAGTAGAACTATCTCAAGTAGGATCACAAGAAAATGGACAGCATGTAACATAAATATGAGTGTCTGAACAAAGGGTCTGAATACTTATGACCATGTGATGTTTTAGTTTTTCTTTTTTAATTTGCAAAAATTTCTATATTTCTGTTTTTTATCAGTCAAGATGGGGTGCAGAGTGTACGTTAATGAGAAAAAAAACCCTTTTTTGCATTTACCAAATGGCTGCAATGAAACAAAGTGAAAAATTTAAAGGGGTCTGAATACTTTCCGAACTCACTGTACATCACAGAGACCACCATCAGTACATGAAAACATTACCAAAACCAATAACATAACAGAAATACATCACCATCAGTACAGGAATGCATCACCAGAACTACCATTACAGAAAGGCAGCATCAAAGCCATGATTAGTATTTGAATACATCAGCAGAACCACCAACAGTACAGGAATACATCACCAGAACCACCGTCAGTACCCGAATATAGCAACAAGCTTTGTACAGCAATCAATTTTAATGTAAGGTTAGCCCCATATATAATTGTATTGCATCAGCCTCCAGTTCCCAGTATGTCCTTAACTATGGTAAACAGATACTCGGAGTTGACAACAGCCATTATCAGACAGCAGAATATACAGGAACAGCAGTGCTGATTAGACATAGTATCACAAATAAACATTTAAAGTCAGGTACCTTATATATGACATCTTCTCTGATTGAAATCATTTTCTTTCTTTTCTTCTCCATCTTGACTAAATGCCATGACAACTTATCACATCCACAGTTTGTCACTGCAGACTTCCATCTTCTCCGGTTCTGCAGGGCATCCTGACATGATGCTCTTAAAAATAAGTGTCATTATAAAGCTCCTGAATGAAATATCTGCCCTATGATGTACTCCTGAAAGATTGATCCTCACTGTGCTCCCTCTACACATTCCACTCCTTTGCATAATATTCCACTGCTTCCCACTGTGTCCCTCCTATACTACCCAGCTTCTATACTGTGTCACCTCAATTTTCTATCCCATACTGCTCCTCAGATTGTTCCCCTCAATATTGTTCCTTCACATTTTTATCCCCCTCATACTATCCCCTCACACATTTCTTCCCCACCCTATACCCACATGCTATGCCCTCTCTATATTACTCCCACACTACTCAGTCTTTAGACTGTGCTCATCACATTTTCCTCCCCCAATACTGTCTCCCCCACACATTTCTCCCTCCAGAGTTGCCTTACACTCCCACACCTATTGACTCCTAAAACATTCCCCCTTCCTCCCAATACTGTCTGCTCTCACAACACCCCTATTTTCACCTCACACATTTCTCCCCCATACTGTTCTCTCACACACTCCCTGTTCCCAATACTGTCTCCTCCTACATTCAACCCCTTTCAGTACTGTCTCCTCACACACTCCCCTTCTCCCTACACATCCTCCCCTACTCATACTGTCTGCTCATAAAATTCCTCTGCCAATAAAAGTGTTTCTTCGGCTCCCATTCTCCATGGGACCACTTACCTTGCTGGCAGCTACTTGTTCTGTGGTGCAATAGTGACATCAGCAGGGTGACAAGCTCACATGATACACGCTGCTAACATCGCCCTCACCCAGCAGTGCCAGTGGCCAGAGCTTCATTTGCACTCATTCCTAAAATACATGAGTACAATTGAATACTGAGAGCTGGCATTTAACATGTTCTCCTTTTCGGGCTGACTTGGAGAACATATGAATCAAAATCCGCATGTGGGGGAGGGGCAAAATGCAACTGCCTGGGAAACATATCGGACCACCACATCCGGAGACCCATCTGCGCCCCGGCTAGCTGGACTACCAAATGCACGAACTTCTCCCCCAGAATACATCACTTCCCTAATAATATACCACTTTGTGAGCAAAACAGAGTAGGAATTAAATAAACTTCTATGGGTTTCATTTAATTGTATCACACAGTCTTTTGCGAATGTTACAATGTGATAACCAAATGTTAGTCTATATAAAGCACTACAGAAGTTGGTAGCACTTTGAGCCCAGATTCATTGAAGGGGTTGTCCAGCCTCAGGCTAGAAGTCTACAATCACTCTATGTGACTGTCATGGCTCTGTTGTCGGGTGTACCAGGACCAGGGGCTCCTTCCCTGTCCCTGATGTTAGGGGCACCCTAACTCGCCCTGTTCTTCCGATTACTTCTGATAATGAAGATGCCGAGGCCACATACCTTGCTTTAGCTCCTGAATCCACCCTCAGCCTGTACCTTTCCCCACCCAGGGAAGAGGGGAGTGTGTTATGTTTCGGTAGCTGAGGAGAAACAGCAAAAATAGCCAAAGTAGCAATACACCAGAGAGGCTGGAAACTACTGGGTTGCAGAACCCTAAACTAACCGCAACACTAGAAGTAGCCGTGGAGTGTACCTACGGTGATCCTAGACGCCTCGTCACAGCCGGAGAGATAGCTACATCTAAAGGCAGAAAAATGAAAGCTAACTGCCCCGTAGCAGAACCCCCAAAGAAATAGGAAGCCCCCAAACATGTAATGGCGATTAGACAAGAAGAAAGTACGAACACAGACAGAAAATAGAATGAGCAAACGCTGGGGCCCAATTTAGTCTAGATAGAAAAGTATAGGAAAGAATTCTGACTGCAACCCAAAAAACCCTGACAAAAATACCAACACTTCTGATTAACAAAAAACCTGAGATCACACGATCTCTACCACCTAAATCAGATCTCTGGTGTAAGGGCTCATACTCACTGGCGACGAAAACGGATGATATTCAGCCTATAAAAAAATCGGATTCAAATCTGACCAATGTTATTCAATAGGTGACATCCATTTGCGATTTTTTTCTCAGCCGAAATCGGTGAGAAAAAAATCGCAACATGCTGCGATTTGATGCGAATTTGGCATGATAATCGCCAATGCAAGTCAATAGGTGCGAGAAATCATCGCACAGCACTCGCACTATGCGAGTGCTGTCCGATTTATACGCACCAGTCTCCTTTGAAAAGCCGGCAATTCATCCCAGCTACTGTGAAATCACATTGACAGCTCACAAAACACTAGATACATACACATAGATTACATATACAGTACAGACCAAAAGTTTGGACACACCTTCTCATTCAAAGATTCTTCTGTATTTTCATGACTATGAAAATTGTAGAATCACACTGAAGGCATCAAAACTATGAATTAACACATGTGGAATTATACATTACACTTTACAAAAAAGTGTGAAACAACTGAAAATATGTCTTATATTCTGGGTTCTTCAAAGTAGCCACCTTTTGCTTTGATTACTGCTTTGCACGCAGAAAAGGTGAATGGATGGACTCTACATGCCTAGTTCCCACCGTGAAGCATGGAGAAGGTGGTGTGATGGTGTGGGGATGCTTTGCTGGTGACACTGTTGGGGATTATTACAAACAGTTAACTATGTCATTTCATGTATTTTGATATATGGATTTAACTTACAATTACATGAGTGTATGTGTGCAAAATTGCAGACATGTAGGGGTTAATTAAAGGTGTAAATTCATTGAAAGAAAATGCGTGGGCTCCCACTGTATTTTCTCCACCAGACAGACAAAGCAAGCGAGTGTGGGCAAATAATAATAGCCCAGGGAGGGTGCATTTATTTTATGCCCCCCCTGGATACTAACATCTGCCCCCAGACACCCCAGAAAAGGCAAATCTATAATTAGATTCGCCCTTTCTGGCACTTTGCCCGTCTATTCCCATTGCCCTGTAGCGGTGGCGAATGGGTTAATAAGGGGTTAAAGAAACCTTGCAATTGAAAGGTGACTTTAAGCCAGGTTAATAATTGAGAGCTGTCAATTAGAAAACTATCAATTATTAATCCTAGTGTATGAAAGAAAAATCAAACACACACACTTTAATAAAAAATCATTTTAATGAAATAATCAAACAGTTTTTGACCATCTTTTATTTCCTGCTAAAACCATTTCCTGTAATAAAAATAAAATAAAAAAGCAAAATTATTCTTACCTATCCGATGCACAGTCAGGTCCCACGCTGTAATCCATCAGAAAGGGTTAACAGGTTACAGCTAGCAGGCAGCTAATGCTGCCTGCTGAGCTGTTACCCCCTGAATGAATCAGTTCCTCTCCCGGCGAAAGGAGAGGAAGTGATTAATGTGTGAAGCTTAATTGATTTATTCCCACTTTCACTTCAGGTCAGGTCACCCTGACCTGACCTGAAGTGAAAGTGGGAAGCAATCAATTAAGCTTCACACACGAATCACTTCCTCTCCTGTCGCCAGGAGAGAAAATGATTCATTCAGGGGATTACAGCTGAGCAATAAAATATGGTCCAAAACTGTGTCTTTATTTCATTAAAAGGATTAATAATTAATGTGTGTGTGTTTTTTTTCCTTTCATACAATAGGATTAATAATTGATAGTTGTCTAATTGACAGCTCTCAATTATTAACCTGGCTTAAACTCACCTTTCAATTGCAAGGTGGCTTTAACCCCTTATTAAACCATTCGCCACCGCTACAGGGCAATGGGAATAGACGGCAGAGTGTCAGAAAGGGCTAATCTAATTATAGATTTGCCTTTTCTGGAGTGTCTGGGGGCAGATGTTAGTAGCCAGGGGGGGCACAAAATAAATGCACCCTCCCTGGACTATTATTTGCCCCCACTCGCTTGCTTTGTCTGTCTGGTGGAGAAAATACAGCGGGAGCCCACGCATTTTTTTTAAACGAATTTACACCTTTAATTAACCCCTACATGTCTGCAATTTTGCACACATACACTCATGTAATTGTAAGTTAAAACTATATATCAAAATACATGAAATGACATCGTTAACTGTATGTAAACCATGTGTCATTTCATGTCGGGTTCTGTACTTTCACAAAAGCCGGCAATTGAATTAGCGGCTATTACAGTATGTAGAAGTGTATGAACTATAAATATATGTAGATACTGTATATATGTCACAATGACATATATATATTGTATATATATATATATGTATTCTATGTGTGTATATGTATTGTTTCTATTCTTTATTAAAGCTGTCAGTATGATTTTACAGTATAGCCGGGGATGAATTTGCGGCTATTATACTATGTAGAAGTGTATGACCTATATATATATTATATATATATATATATACATATATATTAGATATATGTATATATATATATATATAATTATCTGCTTTTTGTGTACATTTTTTTTTACAATGTGATTTTTACATGACTTTTTACATAGAGATAACTGCTCTATGTAAAACGTCATGTTAAAATCGCATTGCATACAGATGAAAAACTGATGAAAAACGGATGGAGCAATTAAAAATCGCATACAAATCGCATGACAATCGCATGACAATTGTATATATTCGGACCGTTTTTTCCATCCAGAAAACGGACAGTTTTTTTTTCCACAAATGGGTATGAGCCCTAACACAGCAATTCAGCAAATAAAAAGTGACACAGGAACAGAGCAAAAGTGCAAACACAAACTGAGCACAAATGCAGCGCCAGGCCCCAAAAGAGGACCAGACTGAAGTCCACTGCAAGACAGCAAAGCAGCAAGGAAAATCCAACCAGAGGAAAAAAAACAGCAATTCACTTATCTGAATGAAAGCAGGAATGCAAGCTGAGCTCCAACCAAGACCTGGAAGAACAATTGATTACCGGCAAGGCTGATGGGAGTTCAGGTCACTTATATCAGACCATTTGGACCCAGCTGAAAGCCATTCAGCAATTGGTTCATTACTCTCAGCAACCACCGGAGGGAGCCCCAGCTCCGAAGTCGCCTCCAACGTGTTCACAACAGGAGTGGTAGTGTACGGCAATACATCAATCAGACTAACAAGGTAATATGAACAGGGATAACAAAAAATACCAAACATACAAATATACTCACACAGACAACAGAGGAATGCACTGGGGAGTGGAGGATGGGGTTGAACTAAAGTAGGAGAAGAAAGGGAATTATCACACACTCAAATCCTAGCAACAGTCACAGATAAATCCACCAAACGCCTTTTTCAGTGGTAACCAACAACAACCTCCAGCCATGCAGCAAAAACTAGCTTTGACAATGAGTGTAATGTATGTAGTACAGTTCATATAGCGTCTTGTGCTTGGGTGCGATGAAAATACATGAGACACAGGTTTGATATAGAAAGTCTTGTATTACTTCATACAAGTTTGGCAAAAATAGTCACACAGTTTGCAGACACAGAAGCAGGAGACACAGCAGGCCAGAGTAATCTAAGCTCAGCAATCACTCTCCACAACAGGTTCAGGATCTTCTTCTCTGTTACCGTAAGTCCATGCAAACGTGGGTCTTTCAAAGAGCAGGGTTCAGAGTCCACAAGTGCTTCAGAGTTCCTCAGTAGGAATAGCTGGAGTACAAGGTCCAAGGCTTTAGGAGTCAGGTCACAGGTTCACTGCAGGCTAGATTCTGAAGCACTGATTGCTCAGCTGTGGCTGCTTAAGAAGCAAAAGGAGAGAATCAGGGCGGGAACATGCAATCTGGAAACTCCATTTTGACTGAGGGCAAGATAGCTGCAGCAAGACAGAAAGTAAAATGGCTGACGAACAAACTGAGTTTCAGGAACATGTACACAGAACCTTACATTACTCCCCCCTTAGGGACAACCTCCGGATGACCTCAGGCCAGGCTTGTGTGGGTACCTCTGATGAAACTGACGGAGCAAGCGAGGAGCATTAACGTTATTGACTGGTTCCCATGAGTTGTCCTCCACTGGGTAGCCCTGCCATTTAATCAGATATTGTAACTGATTTCTATACAACCTGGAATCTAAAATCCTTTCCACCACAAATTCTTCCTGACCATCGACTAGCACTGGGTCAGGGCAAGGAGAAGAACGTCCAGGAAATGTATTGGGTGTCGCAGCCTTTAGTAGGGATAGATGAAAGACAGGGTGAATTCTCATAGTTCTGGGCAGTTGAAGACGACAAGCAACGGCACTTATAATTTTACTGATTTTATAGGGTCCAATGTACTTATGTCCCAACTTAGACAATGGAATCCTTAACTTAAGATTTCTGGTTGACAGCCAGACCAAGTCTCCTACCTTGAAAGCTGGTGTAGGTTTACGAAATTTATCTGCTGCTTTCTTGTACCTTTCCTGAGCCGATTCCAGATTCTCCTTTAGAAGATCCATATTCTTCTGTAAAGACGTGATTCTTTCAGCCACTGCTGGTAAAGGCGTTTCTATGGGAAATCGTGGTAGAATGTTAGGATGATAACCTAGATTAGAGTAAAAAGGAGACTGCTTAGTGGAGGCACTCTGAGAGTTGTTATACGAGAACTCAGCTAATGGAAGTAGATCCACCCAATCATCCTGTAGGTGGCAGATAAAGCAGCGGAGATACTGCTCCAGGGTTTGATTGGTTCGTTCGGTCTGTCCATTAGTCTGGGGATGAAAAGCAGAAGAAAGGTTTACTTTAATGTCCAATGCTGCACAGAAATTTTGCCAAAACCTAGAAGTGAATTGCACCCCTCGATCCGAAATAACCTCATCCGGAACTCCATGTAAGCGAAACACATCTTTAATCATCAAATCTGATGTCTGTTTTGCAGTGGGTAAGCCGACACAAGGGATAAAATGAGCTGCCTTTGTTAGACGGTCAACCACCACTAGAATGGTGTTCTTTCCTTGAGAGGTTGGTAACTCCACAATGAAGTCCATAGAAATGGATCCCCACGGGCGGGACGGGGTGGGAAGAGGCTGTAACAGACCAGTTGGTGAGGAGCGAGGTGTTTTGCATCTTGCACAGACTTCACATGAAGTGACATAGTTTAAAACATCCTTCCTGCAAGTGGGCCACCAAAAGAAACGAGAGAGAAATTCCTGTGTCTTTAGAATCCCTCTATGCCCAGCTATCTTGGAATCGTGAATGAGTTGCAATACTCTCAATCTGACTGTTTCAGGAATATACAGGCGTTGTCCCTGAATCCACACACCATTCTTAAAGACAAGACTTACGTCCCTTGGGGGTTGTGCCAAAAAGGAATCCGCATGGTATGCTTCCTTGATGTCCTTAAGTAGGTCTTGATTATGAATTACTCCTAGGAATCTAGAGTCAGGAAGAATAGTCTTAGGAGGAGTAATTGGACGTGTCTCTGCTGAGTAAATCCTAGAGAGTGCATCAGCCTTTCCATTGCGCGATCCTGGTCTATAAGAAATGATAAAATTAAATTGGTTTAAGAAAAGATTCCAGCGAGCCTGGCGAGGAGTCAGGCACTTAGCCGACCTGATAAACTCAAGGTTACGATGATCTGTCAGGACGACTATTTGCTGTGCAGCTCCCTGAAGAAGGTGTCTCCATTCTTTGAAGGCGGCAATAATGGCCAACAACTCTCTATTGCCCACATCGTAGTTCCTCTCAGCCGAAGACAACTGCTGGGAAAAGAAGGCACAGGGATGCAAGACATTCTTTTCACCTGTTCTCTGAGAGAGTATAGCTCCAACGGCACAGTCTGAAGCATCCACCTCTATTATGAAGGCAAGCTCGGGGTTGGGATGTACTAGGATAGGTGCAGTGGTAAATTTATCTTTTAGACGGGAAAATGCTTCCTGGGCTTGGGGAGTCCAGGAGAACCTAGACTCTTTCCGGGTAAGTTGGGTGATAGGTGACACTACCTCAGAGAAATTTCTAATGAAACGTCTATAGAAGTTGGCAAACCCGATGAAGCGCTGTACCTCCTTCACATTTCTAGGACTTGGCCAATCCTTTATGGCTTGGGTTTTGCTTCCATCCATACTAATTCCTTGTGTAGACAGTACATACCCCAGAAATTGAATTTCGGTCCTATGGAATTCACACTTTTCAAGTTTGATGTAAAGATGATTTTGTCTTAGACGTTCCAAGACCATTCTCACATGTCCATGATGTTCCTCTGTGGAGTTAGAAAAATTAGAATATCATCCAAATAAATTACCACGAATGTATCTAGGAGATCCCTGAAGATGTCATTCACCAAGTGTTGGAAAGTGGCTGGGGCGGTACTCAGACCAAAAGGCATAACTAGATATTCAAAGTGTCCATAGCGTGACCTGAATGCAGTCTTCCATTCATCCCCAGGTCTAATACGGACTAAGTTATAGGCCCCACGAAGATCTAGTTTAGAGAAAATTTTGGCATGTCGCACTCTCTCCAATAACTCAGGGATTAAAGGCAATGGATAACGGTTTCTAATAGTAACCTTGTTGAGTTCCCTATAGTCTACGCATGGTCTCAGAGATCCATCTTTCTTCTTTACAAAGAAGATGGGTGCACCTGCAGGAGATGAAGAGGGGCGTATGAAGCCCTTGGCTAGATTTTCGTCTATGTAATCCTTTAAAGCCTTTAGCTCGGGCCCCGCCAGGGGGTAGATCTTACCAAAAGGTATCTCTGCTCCAGGCAATAATTCAATTGGACAATCATATGGACGGTGAGGAGGAAGCTGGTCAGCGTTCTTCTTGTCACATAAATCCACATAGTCCTGGTATACAGCTGGTAGTTCAGGGACTGACATGGTTCCTTTAGGAACAGAGCAAGCTGAAACTTTTGGACTCATCTGTTTCTCTGGAAAGTGTAATTCCTTGGTCTCCCAGTTAATGGTAGGATTCTGAGCCTGCAGCCATGGTAGCCCTAGAATAATGGGAAAGTGGGGAGAAGAGATAAGCATAAAGGACAGTTTCTCTTGATGATCTTTACCCATAAGAACCCTCAAAGGCTCTGTTTCCTGATCCACTGGTCCAGAGGTCAGCAGGGAGCCATCCACAGTTTCCATCTGTACTGGAGTAGCCTTCTTCACTGAACGTATCCCCTGTTTCAGAGCAAAGGAGACATCCATAAAATTTCCACTTGCCCCTGAGTCGATCATAGCAGAGCTAGACACCCAAGCTGAGTCAACCAGAGTTTGATGGAAAGAAAGCAATGAGAATTGTTTTTCTTACAACTCAGCTGGGACACCGCTGAGGAAACTTGAAAAATGGCAGCGTTTACACAGTCAACGTCCTCAGAGGTAACGGAGTTTAAGTCCGAGAAATCAAGATCTGTTGCTGCAGATCTCTCTGGAGCCTGAGGCTCGGACCTGACAGATCCCCTCTCGCAACACTCACAATGAATGAGTGCTGCAGTAGTCTTACAAGAACGGCTGGGGCAGTTTATAATGAAGTGCCCTGACTTACCACAATAGAAACATAGATTTTCCTTAAAACGATGTTCCTTGCGTGCATCACTAACCCGTCGTTGTAAAGAGTCTACCTGCATGGGTTCAGGTTCAGGTTCCCGTGTAATCCTACTCAAAGGTTCCTTAGCTGGAGAGGAAGGTAGGAAAAGGTTAGTGCGATTGCTTTCGAACCATCTCTCTTGCCTGCGTTCAGTCAGACGAGTATCAATACGGATGCAGTAGTTAATAAAGTCACCTAACGCAGTGGGAGGGTCGGCACGAGCAAGTTCATCCTTAATCAGTGGAGATAACCCCTTTCGAAAAATAGATTTTTTGGCGGAACTGTCCCAGGTGGTATCAAGGGCCCATCTCCTGAAATCCAAGGCATATTCAGCTACCGAGTGCTTACCTTGGCGCAAAGCTAACATGGCTGCTTCAGCTGTTGCACCTCGATTGGGGTCATCAAACACCTGCCCCATGGCTGAAATAAAAGCATCAAGGTGATTCAAACAATCATCCTCAGTCTCAATCAGAGGGTTTGCCCACATCAAAGCCTTGTTGGTAAGCAACATAATTATAGTAAGCACCTTAGATCGTTCAGTGGGAAATTGTGAAGCATGTGCAGAAAAAAAAAGATTGCATTGATTAATAAATCCCCTGAATTTCTCACGTTCACCGCCAAAACGAAAAGGGGGCAACTTGGGAATCCCAGAACTCGGGGCTACGGCAGGAGCCTGGACTCGCTCTTCTAGAACCTCAATCCTGGCTCGCAAATCCTGGGCAGTCTGTCCAAACACTTGCAAATTGTGATTAGTGAGGTCCTGTAGGCTTGAAAAACGGGTCTTTATATTCTGCAAATCTGCAAGGATATTATCAGTCACTCCGCAAAGTTCCTTTATGCGGGCCTCCATTTTCCAGATCTTTTAAGACAGGAGTACTGGAAGGAGAGGAGAAAAAAAAAACAATAGTGTTTACCTGTGGTAACACTGCAGAGAGAAAAAAAATTAAGGGAACTGCTCACCTGGAATGGTTGTGAGAAGTCACAACCACTATCATCACAGAAAGTTCACCCGGACATCTGATATCCACAGTTACAGCAGACAAAAAAGAGAAAAGAGAAAAAAAAAAACAATAGTGTTTACCTGTGGTAACACTGCAGAAAAAAAAACACTTAAGGGAATTGCTCACCTGGAATGGTTGTAAGAAGTCACAACCACTGTCATCACAGAAAGTACAACCGGACATCCGATATCCACAGTTACAGCAGACACAGCCTTTCCAGACCCAGCAGACACTAACGTTTTGGCTTCAGAATCTTGTAATGTATGTAGTACAGTTCATATAGCGTCTTGTGCTTGGGTGCGATGAAAATACATGAGACACAGGTTTGATATAGAAAGTCTTGTATTACTTCATACAAGTTGGCAAAAATAGTCACACAGTTTGCAGACACAGAAGCAGGAGACACAGCAGGCCAGAGTAATCTAAGCTCAGCAATCACTCTCCACAACAGGTTCAGGATCTTCTTCTCTGTTACCGTAAGTCCATGCAAACGTGGGTCTTTCAAAGAGCAGGGTTCAGAGTCCACAAGTGCTTCAGAGTTCCTCAGTAGGAATAGCTGGAGTACAAGGTCCAAGGCTTTAGGAGTCAGGTCACAGGTTCACTGCAGGCTAGATTCTGAAGCACTGATTGCTCAGCTGTGGCTGCTTAAGAAGCAAAAGGAGAGAATCAGGGCGGGAACATGCAAGCTGGAAACTCCATTTTGACTGAGGGCAAGATAGCTGCAGCAAGACAGAAAGCAAAATGGCTGACGAACAAACTGAGTTTCAGGAACATGTACACAGAACCTTACAATGAGTGCTAGCCAGGACCTAGTTTACATAGGAGATGGGAGTGGCTAACAGTGCACAGCTGACAGCCTTAGCTCCAGGAGCTCTCAACTGAGCATAATAACCCCTGCAGTGCGAAAATAAATTTACACCGTTTAATATGAAGGTGATGTGCTTCTAACTAGTGCAGGAGTAGGAGAAATTAGACACTGCGGTCTTCTGGCTCCATTTTACTTTTACAATTGCCAACCAATCCTTTCTGCTACTTATTGCCCAGGGCTGGAGTTTGCACTCTGAAGCCCTTCTAAGGTATTTATGACTATTTGGCTTTTTCTTATCTTCCCTTATAAGGATAATCCCTTTTTTCACAAGAAGGGGTTTACTAAAATGGAGGTCTTACAGCTCTTGTCCTTTCCAGTAAAAACAGTACTCAGGTTCTGAGGCATTAAAACTACTGTACTACACAGGCCTCACAGTGAGGAGACGTGGCCTCACAGTGAGTGGACGTGGCATCATACTGAGCGGACGTGGCCTCAGTGAGTGGACGTGGCCTCACAGTTTGTGAACGCGGCCTCACAGTGAGGAGACGTGGCATCACAGTGAGCGGACGTGGCGTCACTGTGAGGAGACCTGGCCTCACAGTGAGTGAACGTGGCCTCACAGTGAGTGATCGTGGCCTCACAGTGAGCGGACGTGGCCTCACAGTGAGGAGACGTGGCATCACAGTGAGCGGACGTGGCCTCACAGTTAGTGGACCTGGCCTCACAGTGAGGCGACGTGGCATCACAGTGATTGAACGTGGCCTCAGAGTGAGGGGACGTGGCATCACAGTGAGTGAACGTGGCCTGTTGTGAATGGGTTTGAGATGAGTTCTGAGCAGAGGCTTCCTCTGGTGGTTACAAGCGGTGCTGGTCTGTCCAGTGAAGATTGTGAGGACTGGGAATCAGGTGTTACTGACTGGTCTTATATAAGGGAGTCACCTTCCCATCAGGGTTGCCGGTGATCAATTGTTCTGGTCTGAATCCTTCATTCCTGTTTCCCTTGTAGCCTGCTGTGTCGTGTCTGCATCTCCTGCTAACAGATAAGACATTTTCTTCTTTTTGTTTTTGTGCTATATTTTTGCATTTTTGTCCTGCACTTCTGTGGGGGCCTTCAGGGTCCCCTCCGGGGGCTTTTGCCCTCTCAGTTTAGTTCAGCCACTTATGTATGTACTTTTGCTTTTTCCAGTTTTTTCAGTGGCTGCTGTTTTGATTTTGTTACACCAGAGAACTAATTTAGGTGGTAGAGGTCGTGTGATCTCAGGTGTTTTTGAAATTAGTGGTGTTGGTGCTTTTCAGGGTTTTCTGGGATTGCAGTAAGTACCCTTCCTGTCCTTTTCTATTTAGTTAGTTTGGGCCCCAGCATTTGCTCATACTATTTTCTTTCTGTGTCAGTATTTCATCTTGTCTAACCGCCATTACATGTTTGGGGGCTTTCTATTGTCTTTGGGGTTCTGCTCCGGGGCAGATAGCTTTCCTATATCTATCTTTAGGTGTAGTTAGTTTCTCAGGCTGTGACGAGGCGTCTAGGACCAACGTAGGAACGCTCCACGGCTGCCTCTAGTTGTGGTGGTTAGTCAGGGTACTGCAATCTCATAGTTTCCAACTGCTCTGGTGTATTGCCTTTTTATACCTGCACTCCTCAGCTACCAAATCATAACAGTATCACCGGCCAAAACTGAAAATTGTGTGGTACTCACAGAAGGGAAAAATATTGTGAAAGAAAAAAAAAAAAAAAAAAAAGGTTGTCAGAGTTGTCAGAGATATTTTTCTGTTTGTTGCATTTTTTTTTTTCCCTCTGTATCTCTGGGTGCTGGGGAGGATCTTTTCTCTCAATGGAGTTTGCACAGTTGTCTGGCCGTGTGGATCAGCTTGCCACTGAGGTTCAGAGTATTGCTACCTATCTTGCTAGGTTGCCTGTTGTGGAACCTAGGATTCCCATGCCAGATTTGTTTTTAGGGGATCGAGCTAAGTTTCAGAATTTCAAAAATAATTGTAAATTGTTTTTTGCCTTAAAATCTAAGTCCTCAGGGAACGCAGCGCAGCAGGTTCAAATTATCATCTCTCTCCTGCGCGGCGATCCTCAGGATTGGGCTTTTTCCCTGACACCTGGGGATCCTGTTTTGAGTGATGTTGATGCATTTTTTCAGGCTTTGGGGTTACTGTACGATGAGCCTAATGTCACTGATCAAGCTGAAAAAGCCTTGTTGGCATTAAATCAGGGGCTTAATGACGCTGAGTTATACTGTCAGAGATTCCGTAGGTGGGCAGTCCTGACCAAATGGAATGACGACGCTTTGGCAGCCCTTTTCCGGAAGGGTCTGTCAGATAATGTAAAGGATGTTATGGTGGGATTCCCTGTCCCCTCTGGTCTCAATGATTCTATGTCATTAGCGATTCAAATTGACAGACGTTTGCGTGAGCGGAGAAGTATGCGTGGAATGGTGTTGCCTTGTGAACCAGCTTCTGAACCCATGCAGTGTGATAGAGTGGTGTCTGGGGCACAGCGTCATGAGTTTCGAAAGCGCAATGGGTTATGTTTCTACTGTGGTCATGCCTCTCATGCTATTTCAGTCTGCCCTAAGCGGGGAAGACGTTTTGCACGCTCAGTTGTCTTGGGTAGTGTTCAGACTAAGTTTTTATTAACTGTCACTCTGATATGCTCTCTGTCCTCATTTTCTGCTTAGGCTTTCGTTGATTCTGGAGCAGCTATTAACCTGATGGATTATGATTTTGCTAGACGTTGTGGGTTTCCCTTGATACCCCTACAGAAGTCTATTCCCCTACTGGGGATCGATTCTACCCCTTTGGCTGAGAATAAACCCCAGTTTTCTACTCAGGTGATAATGAGGGTTGAACCTGATAACCAGGAGTGCTGCAAATTTTTGGTTCTGTATAATCTGCATGACATTATCGTGCTGGGTTTCCCTTGGTTACAGTCTCATAATCCTGTTTTGGATTGGAAATCTGTGTCTGTAACCAGTTGGGGCTGCCAATGTGTTAATACCAACACTCCTGTTTTTTCTGCCTCCCCCCAGGCTCAGGATGTTCCTGACTTTTTGATTGATTTTTCTGATGTGTTTAGCGAAAGTAAATCTGCATCCTTGCCTCCCCATAGGAGCTATGACTGCGCTATTGAATTAGTGCCGGGTAGTAAATTCCCTAAGGGTCGCCTTTTTAACTTGTCTGTACCTGAACATGACGCTATGCGGTCTTATATAAAGGAATCATTGGAGAAGGGTCATATCAGACCATCCTCTTCACCCTTAGGTGCCGGTTTTTTCTTTGTGGCCAAAAAGGATGGTTCATTGAGGCCGTGTATTGATTATCGTCTCTTGAACAATATTACTGTGAAATATCAATACCCGTTACCCTTGATTTCTGACCTGTTTTCCAGGGTGAAAAACGCTACTTGGTTTACCAAGCTTGACCTCAGGGGGGCGTATAACCTTATTCGCATTAAGCACGGGGATGAATGGAAGACGGCATTCAATACCCCTGAAGGGCATTTTGAGTACCTGGTGATGCCCTTTGGGCTCACTAATGCTCCTTCCGTCTTCCAGTCCTTCATGAATGACATTTTCAGGGATTTTGTGGACAAATTTCTGATTGTTTATTTGGATGATATCTTGATTTTTTCTAATGACTGGGACTCTCATGTGAAACATGTTCGAACTGTATTCCAGATTTTGAGAGAGAATGCTCTGTATGTGAAGGGATCAAAGTGTCTTTTTGGCGTACAGAGGATCTCATTTCTGGGATTCATTTTGTCCCCATCTGTTATTGAAATGGACCCGGTCAAGGTTCAGGCCATCTGTGATTGGGTCCAACCTACTTCATTAAAGGCTCTTCAGAGATTTTTGGGTTTTGCCAATTTTTATCGTAAATTTATTGGTAATTTCTCGGTTATTGTTAATACATTAACTGATTTGACCAGAAAGGGTTCTGATGTGGTGAATTGGCCTCCTGAGGCAGTCTCTGCATTTCAGGAACTTAAGCAGAGATTCACTTCTGCTCCTGTTCTACGGCAGCCTGATGTTTCTCTGCCATTTCAGGTGGAGGTTGATGCCTCTGAAATTGGGGCAGGTGCCGTTTTGTCCCAAAAAGATCCAGAGACCTCTAAAAGTAACCCTTGTGCCTTTTTCTCTCGAAAATTTTCTCCTACTGAACGTAATTATGACGTGGGTAATCGGGAGTTATTGGCCATGAAGTGGGCTTTTGAAGAGTGGAGACATTGGCTGGAGGGAGCCAAACATCAGGTGGTGGTCCTTACGGACCATAAGAATCTGGTCTATCTGGAATCTGCCAAGCGACTCAATCCTAGACAGGCCAGGTGGGCCTTGTTTTTCACACGTTTTAATTTTGTGGTTTCCTTTCTTCCTGGCACTAAGAATGTTAAGGCGGATGCCCTCTCGAGGAGTTTCATTGCGGACTCTCCTGAGCTATCTGATCCCTCTGTTATTTTGAAGGAGGGTGTAGTTCTTTCCGCCATCTCGCCCAATTTGAGACTTGCTCTGGAGGGGTGTCAGGAGGATAGGCCCGAGCGCTGCCCTGTTGGAAAATTGTTTGTCCCGGACCAATGGAAAAAGAGTGTGATGTCTGAGATTCATTGTTCCGCATTGGCTGGGCATCCCGGAATTTCTGGTACCAGAGACTTGGTTAGTCGGTCCTTTTGGTGGCCTACCTTGTCTCGTGATGTCAGGGAATTTGTGCAGTCCTGCGGGACTTGCTCTCGCTCCAAGCCTTGCTCTCGCTCTAGTGGTTTGTTGATGCCATTGCCTGTGCCCAAGAGACCATGGACCCATATCTCTATGGATTTCATTTCCGACCTTCCTGTTTCTCAGAGAATGACCACCATCTGGGTAATTTGTGATAGGTTTTCCAAAATGATACATCTTGTGCCATTACCTAAGTTGCCTTCCTCCTCTGAATTGGTGCCGTTGTTCCTTCAGCACGTGGTTCGTTTACACGGCATTCCTGAGAACATTGTGTCTGACAGAGGAGTCCAGTTTGTTTCCAGATTTTGGAGGACTTTTTGTTCTAAACTGGGTGTTCAATTGTCTTTCTCCTCGGCATTTCATCCTCAGACCAATGGTCAAACTGAGAGAACAAACCAGACATTGGAGACTTATCTAAGATGCTTTGTGTCTGCTGATCAGGATGACTGGGTCTCTTTTTTGCCTTTGGCTGAGTTTGCTCTTAATAATAGGGCTAGCTCTGCCACTTTGATGTCTCAGTTTTTCTGTAATTCTGGGTTTCACCCTCAATTTTCTTCAGGACAGACGGAGGCTTCTGTCTGTCCAGGTGTTGACTCTGTTGTGGAGCGTATGCAGCAGATTTGGGACCAGGTGGTGGAGAGGTTGTCCCTCTCTCAGGAGAAGGCCCAGCGGTTTGCTAACTGGCATAGGACTGATGGTCCTCGGTTTAAAGTGGGGGACTTGGTCTGGTTGTCCTCAAAGAATATTCCTATGAGAGTGGCATCTCCTAAATTTAAGCCTAGGTTCATTGGACCTTATAAGATCATGGAGATTATTAATCCTGTTTCTTTTCGTTTGCTTCTTCCAGGGACATTTAAGATCCATAACGTGTTCCACAAGTCCTTGTTGAAGAGGTTTGTTGAGCCAGTGGTTCCTGCTGCTGTGCCTCCTGACCCTGTTTTGGTTGAGGGCAATCTGGAGTATGTGGTTGAGAAAATATTAGATTCTCGTTTTTCTAGACGGAAACTCCAGTATTTGGTTAAATGGAGAGGTTATGGTCAGGAAGACAATTCTTGGGTGTTTGCTTCGGACATCCATGCTAGGAGACTTATCCGTGCGTATCATAGAACTCATCCTGACCGGCCTGGTTGCTCAGGTGAGGGTTCGGTGACCCCTCCTCAAGGGGGGGGTACTGTTGTGAATGGGTTTGAGATGAGTTCTGAGCAGAGGCTTCCTCTGGTGGTTACAAGCGGTGCTGGTCTGTCCAGTGAAGATTGTGAGGACTGGGAATCAGGTGTTACTGACTGGTCTTATATAAGGGAGTCACCTTCCCATCAGGGTTGCCGGTGATCAATTGTTCTGGTCTGAATCCTTCATTCCTGTTTCCCTTGTAGCCTGCTGTGTCGTGTCTGCATCTCCTGCTAACAGATAAGACATTTTCTTCTTTTTGTTTTTGTGCTATATTTTTGCATTTTTGTCCTGCACTTCTGTGGGGGCCTTCAGGTTCCCCTCCGGGGGCTTTTGCCCTCTCAGTTTAGTTCAGCCACTTATGTATGTACTTTTTCTTTTTCCAGTTTTTTCAGTGGCTGCTGTTTTGATTTTGTTACACTAGAGAACTAATTTAGGTGGTAGAGGTCGTGTGATCTCAGGTGTTTTTGAAATTAGTGGTGTTGGTGCTTTTCAGGGTTTTCTGGGATTGCAGTAAGTACCCTTCCTGTCCTTTTCTATTTAGTTAGTTTGGGCCCCAGCGTTTGCTCATACTATTTTCTTTCTGTGTCAGTATTTCATCTTGTCTAACCGCCTGTCACGCTGTCTAGCAGATGTATAAATATATAATGTCAGTAATCTATCAAGTGGGACAACATTCTATATAACATATAAATAGGTAACATTAACATGTATATATAGCATAGTATTACCTGACATAATATCCTGTGGGTCAATACTGAATCCTTTTCACGCTGTCTCTGGCTAGAGGTGGACCGGGGTCTATGCTGACCCTAAACTGGGGTCCTGACTAGTCCCTCTACCTGGAGGTACTGTTAATGGTACAGAGGTCCAGGCCACCAGCGTAAACCCTGTCTCCTATAAATCCCTGACCACTGTAATCTAGTCCTTAGAAGGACCCTGATTACCACCATAGGGAATGGACAGGTAAAGGTTAACAAACAGTATAGACAAACGAGACAGACAGGGGATAAAGTAAATACTGTCTTGCATACAACATTAAAACACAGAGGGAACACCAAAGGTCTAGGAGATAAACTATAAGCAAGGTGAGGAGAAACAACAAAAGAGCTCTTAGCTTAAGTCTTCTCAGAACCGATCCTATCTGCAGTCTGTATGAATGCTTTCACCGGCATCTAACACACAGACTGGCAGGAATATAAAGGAAGCTAATTAGAACATAATCAAAAGCAGCCGGGCGAGGCTGGACCTAGTCTTAGCAAAGAGCTAGGTAAAATTAACTCCCTCATTACCAAACACAAAGAAACAGCAACTCAGCTGCGAGAAGTCAGAATGTGCAATCGCGACGATCTTCGTGGCGATGCACCCATGACAGTACCCCCCCTTCTACGAGGGGCCTCCGGACCCTCAGGGCCAGGTCTGTCCGGGTAAGTCGTGTGGAAGGTCCGAACCAATCGATCTGCGTTAATCTCAGACGCAGGGACCCACGTCCTCTCCTCAGGACCATATCCCTTCCAATGAACCAAATACTGAAGGGACCGGCGATTCAGACGTGAGTCAATGATTTTCAACACTTGAAATTCTAAGTTACCATTGACCACCACTGGAGGAGGAGGTAGAAGTGACGGTATAACTGGCGCCACGTACCTCTTAAGCAACGATTTGTGGAATACATTATGGATTTTAAACGTAGGAGGGAGGTCCAGACGAAATGCCACAGGATTAATTAGAGAACTGATCCTGTATGGACCAATGAACCTGGGACCCAGTTTCCAGGAGGGAACCTTGAGTTTTATATTCTTGGTAGACAACCATACCAGATCGTTCACACCTAGGTCCGGACCAGACACTCTCCTCCTATCAGACCTCCGCTTGTAACGGTTCCCCATAGCACTCAGACCATTCAGCACTCCTCTCCAAACTGAAGCAAGTGACGACAAGAATCGTTCCTCCTCAGGAACCCCAGATGGACGGGTATGTGGGGTCTTAGAGTGAGCACAAACTCCACAGGACGCGACAAAAGTTATTACCTCTTTATTTAAGTTAGGCCACCAAAACCGGTGAGAAAGGAGATCCACAGTTGCTTTACTCCCTGGATGTCCTGCTAAAGCAGAACTATGATGTGCCTCGATAACTTTTTGTCTTAACTGATTAGGAACAAACAGTTTCCCTGGAGGTCCTACAGGGGCGTCCCCCTGAGCCTCCAACACCTCCTCCTCAAGCTCAGAGCACACAGCCGACACCACCACTCCCTCCTGCAGGATAGGAACCGAGCCATCAGTCTTTCCGGCCCCTGGGAAACTACGAGATAAGGCATCAGGAAGCAATTTTATTGAGCAGTCATACGTGCGATGAGGAGGTAACTCTTGACACCCCTCCTCTGAGAACATCTCCCCAAAGTCCTCCAGAAAAGGAGGCAAAGTCCTAGGCACGACCGCACCGATGACCGTGTTCATGCAGTTATTCTTGCAAAATTCACCCCACTGGCTTATCTTTCTGGATTGCCAATCAATCACTGGGTTATGTTTAGCCAACCAAGGAAGTCCCAACACAATAGGAGTAGGAAGACCCTCCAACACATAACAAGACAACTGTTCTTTATGTATTGCCCCTACTCGAAGGCCTATGTTATGAACAGCTTGTACAAAACTACCTTGACCGAGAGGTCTGGCGTCAATAGAAAGTATAGGGATCGGTTTGGCCAATACACTCAGTTGCATACCTTGCACCTGGGCAAACCGAGCGTCCACCATATTAGCCCCAGACCCACTATCAAGAAGAACAGAAATCCTCTCAACTCTCGCACCAACCACCACCTCCGCAGGCACGAGAAATTGAGACGGACCTGGGGACGAAATACCTACTCCCAGGTTGTCGTCCACCACACAACCTGGGATTAACAGTTTTTCGGTGACTTTTTTGCTCAATGAGGCACGGGAGGGACACCCCCCAACAAAATGTCCCTCTCTCCCGCAGAAGAAACACCTTCTTGTCTTGCGGCGCACCGCCGATTCCCTCCTACCCAATGATGTCCCTCCTAACTGCATAGGTTCCTCAGAACAGACCAGGGGAACCTCCATATAAGGGACTTTAGTAGTGGGTGGAGTCATAACAGGGAGTGGAGTTACCTCGCACCTCCCCCGAAGCCGCTTATCAATACGAATAGCAAGGGCCATAGCAGCCTCCAGTGACGGAGGAGAATCATACTGAGCCAAAACATCTTTTAATTTGTCAGATAACCCTTGACAAAACTGGCTCCTAAGAGCTGGGTCATTCCACTGAGTATCTGTGGCCCATCTACGGAACTCAGAAGAAAATTCCTCCGCCGGACGATCTCCCTGCTGTATCCTACATAACTTCGTTTCAGCAAGGGAGACCCGATCCGGGTCATCATACACCAGCCCCAGGGCAGCAAAAAATCGATCTACTGACTGGAGGGACGGGGAGCCCGGAGGAAGAGAGAACGCCCAGGATTGAGGGTCCCCTTGTAAGAGCGAGATGACAATTCCCACCCTCTGCTCCTCACTCCCCGATGACCGAGGCCGTAGCCGAAAGTACAATTTACATGCCTCCCGGAAGGTAAAAAATTTGTCCCGCCCACCAGTGAACCTGTCCGGGAGAGCAACCTTAGGTTCAGATCTGGTTTGCTCCGGGGGGGACAAAACCTTGGACTTAATGTCCGTAAGCTCCATGGACAACTTCTGCAACTGCAGGGCAAGCTGGGCCACTGGATCCATGGTAGCTGGGGAGAATCTTTAGTTTGGCCGGTGAAAATGTCACGCTGTCTAGCAGATGTATAAATATATAATGTCAGTAATCTATCAAGTGGGACAACATTCTATATAACATATAAATAGGTAACATTAACATGTATATATAGCATAGTATTACCTGACATAATATCCTGTGGGTCAATACTGAATCCTTTTCACGCTGTCTCTGGCTAAAGGTGGACCGGGGTCTATGCTGACCCTAAACTGGGGTCCTGACTAGTCCCTCTACCTGGAGGTACTGTTAATGGTACAGAGGTCCAGGCCACCAGTGTAAACCCTGTCTCCTATAAATCCCTGACCACTGTAATCTAGTCCTTAGAAGGACCCTGATTACCACCATAGGGAATGGACAGGTAAAGGTTAACAAACAGTATAGACAAACGAGACAGACAGGGGATAAAGTAAATACTGTCTTGCATACAACATTAAAACACAGAGGGAACACCAAAGGTCTAGGAGATAAACTATAAGCAAGGAGAGGAGAAACAACAAAAGAGCTCTTAGCTTAAGTCTTCTCAGAACCGATCCTATCTGCAGTCTGTATGAATGCTTTCACCGGCATCTAACACACAGACTGGCAGGAATATAAAGGAAGCTAATTAGAACATAATCAAAAGCAGCCGGGCGAGGCTGGACCTAGTCTTAGCAAAGAGCTAGGTAAAATTAACTCCCTCATTACCAAACACAAAGAAACAGCAACTCAGCTGCGAGAAGTCAGAATGTGCAATCGCGACGATCTTCGTGGCGATGCACCCATGACACCGCCATTACATGTTTGGGGGCTTGCTATTATCTTTGGGGTTCTGCTCCGGGGCAGATAGCTTTCCTATATCTATCTTTAGGTGTAGTTAGTTTCTCAGGCTGTGACGAGGCGTCTAGGACCAACGTAGGAACGCTCCACGGCTGCCTCTAGTTGTGGTGGTTAGTCAGGGTACTGCAATCTCATAGTTTCCAACTGCTCTGGTGTATTGCCTTTTTTACCTGCACTCCTCAGCTACCAAATCATAACAGTGGCCTCAGAGTGAGCTGATGTGACTTCACAGTGAGTGGTTGTGGCTTCCTTCAGCTATATGACCTATGTGATGTTCTATAATAGTGATAATATTCGTTCACCTTGTGTATATTTATGCATCATAATGTAAAGAAGGACTCTCACCTGCTAACTTCTCAGAAATACAGTACAGCTAATGTTCAGCTCACATTCCCTGCACTAGTCTCCCATCTTCCCCCCACAGATGCAGGCTTCCTCCCGCACTGCCTGCGTGCTGCCGCTTCCTCAGCCTGCCCCATTGAGCATGAAATGCCGTATAGCAGCCGGATTCCCCAGAGGGACGGCGTCCTCATGTCCCGGGGACGAGGTCAACCTGGTGAGGGACAGGTATTGTATCATGACGAATGGCGCCGAGCCCCTTCTGTGCATCACCAACGTGTGGCCACGAGATGGCGCCTAGGATGCCTCTCCTCCATCTACCTTCTTCACATTGATCGCTAGGGAAAGAGGGAGGGGAGACGTTTCCTGCTGAACGGTAAAGAGAAGGACGAGGAGAGGGAGGAAGACGGTAGCTGGTGGGAGAAGGCGAACAAAATACCGAAGGTGAAAGGGAAGCAAGAGGAGGAGAGGGATAAAAGGCTGAGGAGGGCGCGGAGAAAGGAGGAGGCGAGGATAGCAGCGGAGAAGGGTGGAGGAGAGACACTGAGGAGCGGATTTGTCATAGTGAAGGCGCTATCCTGCCCCATGGAGGAATAATAGGGAGCGAACAGCGCAGTGTGAGGACCAGACACCCGGCTATTCGCAGGCAGCTGCCCAGGCACAAGGAGGATGCATCTTGCCTTTGGAATTATACATGGCGCAGGGCTGCTGCTCCTCATCTCACAGGCTGCTCTGGTGAGTATCATCACATCGGTGCCAGTCCCCCAGACCTGAGGAGGGGTAAAGCCCCCACTCCTGCATGGCATTGTGTCATTGTCAGGGGCTATTGTGTCACATTAGTGTGCTAGGCGTGTGGCTGTCAATATCTGGGGGTGGTATGTGCTTCCTGACAAGATGGATTCCTGTAGAGTGCTGGAATATTGAAGATGCTTATGCCGCACAGGTCCACACAAATGCTGCCCTAAGCTCTGAAGTGTGTTCTTCTACGGGCCGTACTTGGAATATGAATTATCACATGGGGCTAATAAATATGGCCGCGTGGTGCGCTCGGCAGCCATCTTACATTGACACGCTGACTTCTGTTTAGTGGACGGTATTTTTTTTATAATTGTTGTAAAAAATGTGATAATATAATCTTTTCATTTTCCATATGATTCTTATTATCTTATTATTCTTATCCACGTTCTTTTTCTGGTCTTGTAATGGTAAAACAGAAAACTTTAAGCGTTGTGGCCAACAGTCCTAATGGACAGACCGCTGGACGGAGATTCGCCTCGATCATGGTGTTACTCCTGCCAGGCACTGGAGGACATTTCTGGCCAAATTTACGCCACTGATGTGATGTCAGTTTTGATGACTTTGACAGGCAGGGTTCGTCACACCCCATCCCGCCCCATCTCCACCCATTTTATGGACTCTGCCCTAAATTGGCATAAAAACTAAAAGTTGCACAATTTTGTGCACAACTTTTACACCAGAAAATCAGTGAAAACTCTGTTATGAATCATGACCGTCGTTTTTTTCTTGTTTTAAAGGGATTGTCCACTACTTCCACAACTTCTTCTCATTCCTCATGTTTGGCCCCAATAAAATAAAAACACATATACTCATCTCCCATGCCGGAGGCGTTCCAGCGGTGTCGGCACTCACATTCCCGGGGCTCACGTGGGGTTGTTAGGTAATACAAGCCCTGCGACCAGTCAGCGCCGGCGTCATTGTCCCCACCTTCGGACAAATCAAGAGGAAGTCAGAGAGCAGCCGCAGCCCCGGCTTTCTGTTCTATACATTCAAAGGCGGGGACAGTGAGGCCGGGCTCGGCAACGCAAATGCCGACACTTCTGGTACAGCGCCGGCACAGAAGCTGAGTACAGGTGTTTTTATTTTAATAGGGCCAAACATGAGGAATGAGAAGGGGTTTTCCTTCTAGTGGCCAGCCCCTTTATCTGCATACAATAAGGAGTGGAGCAAGCGAATCATAAAATCTTTCATTAAGACTAGACGCGATACAGCCCTCATACACCCCAAATGCCTATAACCCAGACAGTTTGCACTTCTCTAAAAAGCCGCTATAAGGTGTCATGTGTATCGCCAAGTTACATAGGCCAGTACCAGCATAAAGATGGCACAGGGTAGCCCTTACTCAATAACTACACTACTAATTTCTATTGTAAACGAAGGGCAGGTACAGTAGGCCAATGAGCTGCAATGGAGGAATATGATGTATCGGGAGTATATTGATTTGTTTTATTTTTCAATGGGCTTTACCGAGACTCATCTGTATCGCCGAAGAATCCTTTTAGGCTGCGACAAATGTATGAACTATTAAGATGAATTGTAAAACATTTTGTAATTCCATAATGAAAATACATCTGTCAGAACTTTCATACAAACTGCCATATTAAAGCCCCCGTCACACTAAGCGAGATTGCTGAAGCGTCACCGATTTTGTGACACAACAGCGACCTAGCCAGCGATCTCGCTTAGTGTGACACGCAGCTGCGACCAGCCCCCCTGCTGGGTATTGCTGATCGTTGTCGAATGGCCTGGACCATTTTTTCATCGTTGGTGTCCCGCTGGCCAGCGCGCATCGCTGCGTGTGACAGCGGGAGACCAATGATCAGTGAGCTCCCAGCTCTGTATAGCAGAAGCTGGGAGCTGGTATCCAGGGTACATATCGGGTAACTAAGCCCCGCGCAGCGCTTAGTTACCCAATGTTTACCCTGGATACCAGTGTGCTCTCTGGTCCTGATCGCTGGTGAGTCTGCCTATGTGACAGCTCACCAGCGATCAGCTAACGATGTCCCAGCGATCCCATCCACGTTGAATCGTTGGTGGGATCGCTGGGACATTGAAGAGTGTGACGGGACCCTAAGGCCTCCATGAGGCCTCCATGATGGGGAACCAGGTGTCTGATCTACTGGCAGCATGTTACAAAGCTGAAGAAGCTCAACAGATTAAAAGGATTGTCCCAACTCGGCAAGTTATCACCTATCCATCAGATAGGTGATAGTGATATAGTGCTGATCACTGTGGGTCCCACTGCTGGGAACCCCACAGATCCCAAGAGCGAGGATCTGAAATGGCATGTTAGAATAGAACTGCCAGAGATCGCTGGATACAGCACTTGGCTATCTCCGGCAGTCAGATTCTTGAGTTGGGACAACCCTATAATATGTAGGTTGTGGTAAAGGATTCAGTGTAGAAAAGTCCTATTTAGTGATTGGTAGCTATCACTGTCTGAGTATGCATGCAAGAAGACTGTCAATCATTGAGGCACTGCCCACCGCCCAGAACAATCTTTTCAATGAGACAGTTTCTCCACAAAATAAGACTGGATAAATCCGAGTAGTCAGGTAGACAATGACCGCAAGAAATGTTTGGTTGGTGTCTGTAAAAGCTGATCTTGCCTAGCCTATTGTGAGTTCAATTAGCTTTCAGATTTATCTAATTGATTCCTAAAGAAAATATACTTTATTTTGTACATCTCATCTACTGTAGGTAGAAAAATTCTGCAAGATATTTAAGCTGCTAAGGCCAGCTCCACTCTTTGGGGATTTGATATGGATTTTCTTCTGTGTGTCCGCAGGGTTTCTGCAGCGTTTCCAAATCAAAATCTTCACATATGGGTTATGTTGAGAATTTCACCATATAATACAATAGTGAAGAAGGCTATGAATTCTGCACTAATAAATGACTTACTACTTATTTTAAAATCCGCACAACAGGTCAGTTTATGTTCGGAAAATGTCCAATCAGATTTTTCATATCTCATTAACTTAGCTGCTACTGTATTACCCTGCGTTTTTTTTCTACTGCAAGTCTATGTAGAAAATTGCTCCCAAATACAGACCATATTTAGACAGGATGCACATGTTCCAGTTTTGATGCAGCACTTCCACGTGGATTTTCATACAGTACCAGCAAAGTTAATGAGAAATTAAAAATCTCATCTTCATGCTGTGGAAATTTTCTGCACATGAATAGGAAACGCAGTGGGAATGATGCAGAAGCGCGTCAGTATGCAGTGGAAGATCCACATCAAATTCACAGGAGGCCTAAAAAGAAACAGACACAACGTGGTATCTCAATTCGTGGAAATGAGTTCTTTTTATATTGCTTGATAAACATTGCAAAGCATTATGAAGGTGTACCTAGCAATCTGCCTGTCCATCCATCTATATACTGTACAAAACAATGAGCACCACTTGAGATAAGTCCTTCTTGTCAGGGCTGAAGCTATTTCCGTACATGTATATGAAGAATTGTGTATTCTTTCTGCCTTCTCCAAAGCCTATTATACAGGTCTGTAAGAGGAATGTGCATAAGCGTCACGTTCTGCTGTCAGAATGCTTCCATTGCGATGGATCTTGCCGCATCACTACATTGGTTGTCGGTGGGGTAGGTTGTTGCCGCTCTTTTTCTCCTCATTTTGGTGTTTTTTATCCCTTTCCAGCCTTTTTTGAGTTTCCAAGCCCAAATTCAGTGTTACATTTATCAGTCTGTGCAATCCTCCGGTAGCAGAGCTTTCTCAGTTGGGTGGGAGTGATTGATGACCCCATCTAGAAGAGGGTGTGCATTTACAGAAGTGGCTGGCTGACACTTGAGATATATTGCAGCCACAGGTAAAGACAAAATACGTCATAATTGAGTGTAGTCAAAGGGGTTCAGGTGCACTCTAGAGCCCCACGGGCCATTCAGTTGAAAATCATTAGTAGTTTGAGTGTACGGACTTCACCAGTGTGATCTTCTAAATATGTTACGATGTAATGTGAATTTTCCATTTTTAGTAGATTGGATTTGCTAAACTGACGTTGTGAGATACATATCTTTTTTTGGACAACTACATGAAAAAGTATTGTAATGCGCCTACTCTATTTACTGTGTTAATAGCCCATCATCTACGAGTATATAACTAGTACTTGTTACATCTGTTACTACAAGTCCTTTGTCCTAGACTAAACAGCACAAAACATATTATGCCTTTTATTACTAGAAGTAATGAAAGACTACGCTGAACACATAGTTAGTGAGTCTGGTGTACTCAAGACTAATGCTACCATCCCTCAGGGAAGTGATTGACAGGCTGCTAAGTATGGATGGGAGAGGCGGGGAATGCTCTCTTCAAGATTACAAAGAACTCACAAAATATGACTTCATTGTGGTCTTAACACTTCTAGTAGTCAAACAACACATTTTTGTGCCATTTTGGCTACTAGTAGTAAAGTAGCTATGATAATCTGTCCTTACATAGGATAGCATATTAAAAATTCAGTTTACAGTGTAAACTGCTCACTGATATCCTGTGTTGAAAAGCTTCTCTCAGTATACATCATCATTGAAGAGCTCTAGATCTGTTCCAGTGTGATTGACTTTGGATGGGCCCCAGGGTTTGACTTCACTCATTAAGTAGGCATGAATGGAGGGTTGTCTTTTTCAGAGGACCGCATGCTATCATTTAATTGATTATACTAATGGAATCCTCTTCATGTGTTGGCAGCAGAGATCTTTCAGACACCTTGGATGGAAGCACACACCTCATTTGGGTTGTCTTGAGGTTTTGACACTTGTTAAATCAATCTAGTCATAATGTGTAATTATCTGTAATTATTTCACAGAACATACTGTATTCAATGTCTTCTTGGTCTAACTGGTAGAGATCATTTCACAAGACATCTTACAGCTACAATTTCTTGTTAATAATGTTGCCCTGCATTTTGTATAAATAGGCATTACTAATCAAACACGTGAGATGTCTTTAGATTTATATTTTACAGTAGCTAACCTTTTCAGAACAGTGGTATTAAAAAAAAAAGGTTTTCCTAAAGTGAAAGGTTATTACCAACTGTTGGCTTTGAAATTCCTCATTCGAAAGGAACAATGGCCAGACAACATTCACTGTCTATGGAGATGAACTTTGCTATATCCAGTTATCCCATAGACAATATAGTTGGGTGGGGTATGCATGTGCAACCAAAACACCATTCTAAGGCCGGGTGCCCCGATCCGGAACTAGCAGCGCTTTGAACGCAGTGCATGTTCGTTGCATTCAAAGCGCTATTGAACGCAGGTAAATCCACACGTTTTCACTGAACCGTGCGGATTTCCCACATCCAAAAATTTCTATTGATGTAATTTCTCTTGTGGACACTAGCGTCTAATAATTCTGTATTGACTGACTGGTACAATATGTAAAATATTTAGAGTTGAGAGTCCTCAGTGGTTGATACCTTTTAATGGCTAACTGAAAAGATGGTAACAAATCTTCTATCTACTGGCTAACACGGTACGAAGATATACATCTTTACTGGTACAATATGTAACACTGGCCATAGGTAGACATTTAGTGTCTGAAATCCACTAACATTCTTTTGTGAATGGGCATGTGTCGGGATAAACAGGGATCTGATAGGTTTGATATTAGCTCATCTGTTTTGTTTGTCAGGTTGTGTCTTGCAAGTGCTTATCTCTCTCCCTGTGATTAATATAATACGTGTTCAATGTTTATATGAATAATTACTCACAGGACAGTTATAGGATGTAATCATGAAAGACTGCTAGCTTTCGAGGATTACCAAACATGTTCATGTACAGCAGACCCCAGATGACTTCTCTGTATTCCTGCTTTACACATTGATTCAGTATTGTGACAGTAGCCTACTAAGGTGAGAAGGAAAGGTGGTGGCCTCATGTTCCTTGTGATACAATAGCTAGAGAAATTACTATTGTGTTTGCTTCCACTCAGCGGAAATGGGACACCTCTACAAAAGGTCCTTTGTTATCCGATTTTCTATACCTTACATTACCTTATGCCCTCAATTGGTATGTTAACTGTGAATTGTACACCCTGTATAACTATAGAAATGCTACAATTTGTCCGTTGTTTGTATAAACAAACGTAAGATTTATATATCTATTTGTGTGCTATTACATCTTCATAAGTATTGACTATTTGTTATGCTAGTGTCAAAACAAGCAACCTCTCAAACAATACAAGTGACTTAATAACATAATTGGTCAATGGTAGAATTTTATCATACATAACGGTGCATAATGGCAAGATTACCATAGAAGAGATCCGTGATTACCACGAGTCAACTGAAGACATAATGACAGTAGAAGAGATATGGCAAGCTCAGTAAAGGTGGAGAGGATACAATAAGCTGAAATTGCTATATTGTGCTACAGATAGCAAACATAAGCAAATTTACAATTAGTAGACATGCAAAACCAGATCACGTTAACCCTACGTGTGCCATGGAGTAGAATGAAGGTGAGGTATAATCTTCATTATTTCTGCTTCTGAAAATTATATGAAGTCTAAAGATGCACTCCATTTGTGGCTACTATTGGGTGCAATCACTTAGGAGGCATATGTCCCAACAATGACTGCAGATAGCAGGGATGCCTTGGCATCTGTAGAACATAGGAACCCATTGTGAAAAAAACAATGTATACTGCACAGTGTGCAGTACTTTTTTTGTATAGGAAAATGCAGTCTTCTGTGCCTTCCTATACAATTAAATATGCAGATGCCAGACAAAAGCCAGATAGACACACTAAGAGGGGACATATTGTAATGTTAAAAGCTCCCGAATTTTAGACCAGGCTTGCGCAACCTTTTTGAGTACAGGGGCCATAGTGAGATTTTAAGAGACTTTCAGCAGATAACGAAAGAATCACCAAATGTTATTTTTACATTGAGATACAAATAAGTTTTACTGTGTAGATTTTCTTCCCAACTTATCACTGCTATAGATAACCCTAACTCATCAAAGTGAAAGTTTGCACCAGAATTTTTACATAAAACACTTTAAAAAGTCGCAAGGTGAGGTTGCGCAAAAATGTCACAACTTTTGGTATTTTAGGTCAGTTTCAGCAAGATCTGCCAAAATGGATGGAGCTATAGTGGGACGTGTCATTACAGTGCCTGCTTGTCTAATTTATGATGAGCTGTGGTGTACCTTAGACCACATATAATACTCCAGTTCCTGACTGGAGTAAGATTTGTGGCTAGGCACACAGCACTTTTAAGACGGCCCTCATTCATTAAGAGTTGTGGCCCCTCCTAATAAATCAGTCCGTCTCTTAAGCCCCCGTCTCACACAGCGATCTCGCTAGCGAGATCGCTGCTGAGTCACTAGTTTTGTGACGCAACAGCGATCTCCCCAGCGATATCGCTGTGTGTGACATTCAGCGACAATCAGCCCCCCTGCTGGGTATCGCTGATCGTCGCTGAATGTCCTGGACATTTTTTGGATCGCTGGTCTCCCGCTGGCAGGCAAGGATCGCTGCGTGTGACAGGCGGGAGACCAGCGATCCGCTGGTAACCAAGGTACACAGCGGGTTTCCAGGCGCAGGGCTGTGCCTGGAAACCTGCTGTGTACCTTGGATACCAGTGCCCTGATGCAGGGAGCTGGTAACCAAGGTACACAGCGGGTTTCCAGGCGCGGGGCTGTGCCTGGAAACCCGCTGTGTACCTTGGATACCAGCGCCCTGATGCAGGGAGCTGGTAACCAAGGTACACAGCGTGTTTCCAGGCACCGCGCAGCGCCTGGAAACCCGCTGTGTACCTTGGTTACCAGCTCCCTGAATCAGGGCGCTGGTATCCAACGTACACTGCGGGTAACTAAGCGATGTTACCCCCAGGGTCGCTGTGCTGATCGCTGCCTGAGCTGCCTGTTTGGCAGGTCAGCAGCGATCATGTAGCGACACACCAGCGATCCTGATCGTTGTCGGGATCGCTGGTGTATCGCTATGTGAGACCCGGGCTTAACTCCAACATGCCCCTCTTTAAGACTGGCATATACAACACTGATATTGATAATCAGGGCTGTGTCCTAATAGCGAAGGAATGGTGAGTTTTAAGGGAGACCTGCACCAGACATGTGAGATTTTCCTCTTTGTTCTGACAGAAGAAAAGCTTGTGTTAAGGAGATCTTGTTACCATGAAAATACAGTCCAATCTGCAAGGACCATGTTATAGAGCAGGGGGAGCTGGGTAGATTGATATATGATTTTCTGACAAAAGATCCAGTATAACTTGTGTATTAATCATTTAATCCGCTGCTCATTCTGGGATTTTGGGTCCAGTGTGCGGTCCTTTCAATGACTGACAGCTTCCTTTGTGTAAGAGTACATACAGAGATAGGACCACACAGCAGACAAAAAATCCAATAAAGAGCAGAGGATTAAATTAATATTTATAAAAATATAATAATTATAACTGTGAGGAACTAAGCCGACCGCCACATGGTAGCCTGGGTATCACAGCTTCTGATACCACCAACGCTACCAAATGTGACGGACGATCCCCTTCCTCCCACGTCACCAATGGGACGTAACTCCACAGGTACAGTTCTCCGGCGCCCCCTTTGTCTCTCAGGTCAGTAAGGGAACTGCACCTAGAGCAAATGGCCGCCGGGGAAGTTGTCCTGTTACCCACTGGGTATTCTAAGATTCGTGATCAGAGTAAAAGCATCAGCCCAAGATTAATTTTATGGTTTAATTTGCCTTAAGGGCGCACTAGATAATTACAGAAATATACAGTAAAGCTATACAACGTAATTACAATGGATTTGCAGTCAGAGTAAAAAAATACAACAATAATGTACAAGGCTTAAAGGTATTAGCTATAGATCAATATTACCGGGTTGTAGTATGGTCATGGGAAGGCAGGGGCCTTGCCATTCCCAGGTAGTAGTCTTCATTTTACTGGATAGTCCCCAAAGCATATGTTGCTGCACCCTTGGCAAGACAAATCCGTTTTCTTTTGGTCCTTTCCTAGACCATCTTCTTGGCTTCTGTGTGTGAAATGGAATGAGAGACCAGCCTCTTCTTGGCTACAGCTTTTAACCCTGCTAGGCCCTTCCCCATTTGCTTTGAAGCCCGCATATTAACTGGCCTGCAATTCATATGGAGCAGGAAACAATGGCTTGAGCTAGAGCTATTTACCATACGACTGACCATCTTATTCAGACCCTGGCCTAAACCAATTAGCATGTAAAGGCCTATTGATTCATAGTGGACATCAAAGCTGGTCGTACTGGATATGCTAATAGGCCCTGTGTAGCTAAAAGTCTGTGGCTGTGTGAACTGACAAAATGGAGGCTGGTACAGGCCCTATACAAAATGGCGACAACCTTTTCCTTACACCTCCCTGCTTTTGAGGGCGCTAGGGGGTATCACATTCCTGTGTTCCCCCGTGCGCCCTACCGCACTCTCTCCTTACCGGGACAACCCATCAGCGTTACCATGGTCACTGCCTTTTTTGTGGCGAATGGTGAAATGGTACTGCTGGAGAGCGAGGCTCCAGCGTAGCAACCTCCCATTCGTCCCAGAGACCGTGTGTAACCAGCTGAGGGGGTTGTGGTCTGTTTCCACGGTGAATTGGCGTCCGTACAAGTATGGCTGCAGAAGCTGCAGGGCCCACACAATTGCCAGACATTCCTTCTCCATCGTGGAATAGGCCACTTCCCTCGGCAGGAGATTCCTGCTCAGGTACAAAATGGGGTGTTCATGGCCCGTAGTGTCAACCTGGCTGAGCACAGCACCGAGGCCGAAGTCGCTGGCGTCGGTCTGCACTAAGAATGGCCGCGTGAAGTCGGCTGCCTGTAGTACCGGAGAACTAGAAAGGGCGGTCTTGAGCGCTTGGAAAGCTGTCTCGCAGGCGACTGTCCAGTCGACTGCGACGGGCAGCCTTTTCTTGGTGAGGTCCGTCAGGGGCTTGGCCAGGGCACTATAGTGTGGAACAAACCTCCTATAGTACCCAGCAGTACCCAAAAAGGACATCACCTGCTTCTTGGTCCTGGGGGTGGGCCAGGATGCGATGGCATCCACCTTCCCGGGCTCTGGCTTCAGAGCTCCCCCACCTACCCGGTGTCCCAGATAGTGGACCTCACTCATACCCAGCTGGCATTTTTCCGGCTTAATGGTCAAGCCTGCTCGCTGGATCCGCCCGAGCACCTGCGCCAGGTGCTCTAGGTGATCCTCCCAGGTGGGACTGAAGATGGCAATGTCATCCAGGTACGCGGTCGCATACCCTTCCAGTCCCTCGAGCAGCGTGTTGACCATCCGCTGAAAAGTGGCAGGGGCATTCTTCATGCCGAAGGGCATCACCGTGGACTCGTACAGTCCGAATGGGGTGATAAAGGCAGAGCGTTCCCGTGCCCTAGGGGTCAGGGGAATCTGCCAATACCCCCTGCTCAGATCCATGATGGTCAGGTACTTGGCCCCAGCTGGTCGAGCAGGTCATCGATGCGTGGCATTGGGTACGCATCGGTGACCGACACAGCGTTGAGCCCCCTGTAGTCCACGCAGAACCGCGTAGTTCGGTCCTTTTTAGGGACGAGGACTACAGGCGAAGCCCACGCGCTGTTGGACGCTTGGATCACCCCCAGCCTCAGCATCTCGTCTATCTCTTGGCGCATCTGCTGCTGCACCTCAAGAGAGACCCGATATGCTGAACGCCGGATTGGGGGGTGGTTACCAGTGTCCACGTCATGGACTGCTGCCTCAGTCCTTCCGGGCAGGCTGCTGAACAGCTCCCGAAAGGGGTGCAGGGTGGCCCCCAGCTGGGAACGTTGGTCCTCCGAGAGCTGGTGGCCAACCCCCACATCCTCGATGGATCCACCCGACTTGGCTTGGGTGAGCAGATCGAGGAGGGTTTCTGCCTCTCCTTCCTCTGGAAGGTTGCACACTGGGTGAGCATAAGCCTCCCGCTCATGATGGGCCTTCATCATGTTCACATGGAAGGCCTTCCTCCTACCACGGGCGTGGTCCAGGGTGACCAGGTAGGTGACGGCGTTGAGCTGCTCGTGCACGAGGTATGGACCCTCCCAGGCCGCCTGAAGCTTGTTTTGGGGCACGGGGACCAGTACCCACACCTTTTGACCCACCTGGTAGGTCCGCTCACAAGCATTCTGGTCGTACCATCGCTTCTGGTCAGCCTGAGCTTGGGCCATATTGTCATGCACCAGCCGCGTCAAGGCCATCATTCGGTCTCGGAAGCGCACGACATACTCAATGACCGACACTCCAGGGGTGGCTAAATCCCCTTCCCATGCTTCCTTCACCAGAGCAAGGGGCCCCCGTACACGTCGCCCGTACAGGAGCTCAAAGGGGAGAACCCCGTTGAGGCCTGTGGAACCTCCCGGTAGGCAAACAGCAGGTGTGGGAGATACCGCTCCCAGTCTCTCCCGTGGGAGTCGACCAACATCTTCAGCATCTGCTTTAAGGTGCCATTAAACCGCTCACACAAGCCATTGGTCTGTGGGTGATATGGGCT
Source organism: Oophaga sylvatica (assembly GCA_033576555.1). Classification (NCBI taxonomy): domain Eukaryota; kingdom Metazoa; phylum Chordata; class Amphibia; order Anura; family Dendrobatidae; genus Oophaga; species Oophaga sylvatica. The sequence continues at coordinate 396,295,863 of JARQOD010000002.1, forward strand.
GGCCACCAGATGTTGCACCTGTACCTGCTTACAGAGAGACTCCATCAGCTGCGACATGAACTGGGTCCCTCGGTCGGTGAGCATTTCCTTGGGAAACCCCACCCTGGAGAAAATCTCCAGCAAGGCAGTGGCCACTTTGTCGGCCCGAATGGACGACAAAGCTACCGCCTCCGGGTACCGGGTGGCATAGTCCACTACCGTTAGTATGAAGCATTTCCCGGAGCGGCTGGGAGTGGACAGAGGTCCAATGAGATCCACAGCCACCCTCGAGAAAGGCTCTTCGATGATGGGCAGAGTTACCAGTGGGGCTTTGGGGCGCGGCCCCGCCTTCCCCACCCTCTGACAGGTGTCACACGAACGGCAGTAGGCTATCACCTCGGTCCTCATTCCAGGCCAGTAGAAATGCTGAGCTAGCCTGGCCCTGGTTTTAGTGATCCCTAAGTGTCCGGCCATTGGAATCTCGTGTGCGATCCGCAACAATTCCGCCCTGAATGGATGGGGTACCACTAGCTGTCGGTCCCTGGGCCACGCCTCCGGTGAACCCTGCTGGACCGTTACCCGGTACAGCCGTCCCTGGTCCCAGACCACTCGCTCGCGGTCGGACTCCAGGGGAGGCTGTGCCGCCTGTTCCTTGAGAGTCTTCAGGCTAGGGTCAGCTTCCAACGCTGCCTGAAATCCCTGACTTGATGTGGCAAGAATTGATGAAACTGCCATGTCCTCTGTCAGTTCCCCGGGATCTGTCTCCTGGCTACTGTCTGACTCGGCAGCCACTTGGTCAGAGAGGGGGAAACCGTCAGACCTCCGCGAGGCTCCTTGGGCTTCAGCGCTCCCACTCCTGGTAACAGCGGCCACGACCGCTGAGACCACGGGTAGCGCCTGCTTTCCCTCATCCTCTGACCAAGTCGCCGGGTCAGGCAGACTTCCCGGACTTCCTGACATCCCGGATGTGGGGAACTCCTGACCTGGGGTCCTACCTGGTGGCTCCTCTCCCGGGACACCCCCTCCCCCCATGGCCTGTTCCTCTTCCTGCAGGGGCCCTAGACTCAGCAGGCTGGATTCACTTAGGGGCCCTACACTGCCCATAGCAGCCCCTCCCTCCACCTCTGAGCTCTCCCCTACAGCCTCCTCACCTGTCCTCACTGTGAGCCCTGTGTGTGTAGTGTCAGTGCATGGCTTACCATCAGGTTTCACTCCCTCCTCCACTGTTGGAGGCACATTCAATACATTAACATTAGCATTCACAGTAGAGTCATGACATTCTTGGGGAGCCGGACTTGGGGGTTCAGCGGCCACATACTGGGACACTAGCCGCCCCAAATCGGTCCCAAGCAACACATTTGCAGGAATATTCGGCGTTACTCCCACCTCCCGCATCCCCCCCGGCACCCCAATCCAAATACACCTTGGCAATGGGCAGCGCCGGTTCAACGCCTCCAATTCCGGAGACGGAAAGGGTTTTCCCAGGTACCAAGTCTTGAGGGGACACCACCTCAGGGCGTACCAGGGTCCGTTCAGCGCCTGTGTCCCGCAGTCCCATGACCGCTGAGCGGCCGATGGTGACGGGTTGGTAATTGTCTAGGGACCTCCCACCACCCCCTCCCACACACAAAACAGTGGACGGTTTCTGGGACAGGGATGGGGCCTTCTGGCGCTGGGGACATGCAGCCTTAAAGTGTCCTGGCTGATTGCAATTATGGCAACGTCTGGGTTCTGTTCCTGGCCTGGAGAGGGCAGCCGGGGGGTACACCCCTTGCACTCTGGGGGCTGGATATGGGGCTGGGGCAGGATTGGGCTTACCCCCTCTCCAGGTGTTGCTGGCAGGCTTCTTTGGCTCCGGCACCCTGTTGTTGGCATACTCGTCTGCCAGGGCGGCTGTAGCAGAAGCCCCCTTTGGTTTCCGGTCACGGAGGAACTGCTGGAGGTCCTCTGGGCAGTTCCACAAGAATTGCTCCACGACAAACAGTTCCTGGACCTCCTGACGGGTAGTGAGCTCTAGACCCGAGGTCCAGTGCTCCGCAGCTCTCAACAGGGCCCGCATGTGGTCGGTCCAGGTGTCCTTTGAACCCGCTGCAGGCTCCTGAACTTCCTGCGGTACGACTCCGGGGTGAGGTTGTAGTGCTGGATCAGGGCCCGCTTGATGCTGTTGTAGTCCTGCTCCTCCCCGGCAGGTAAGTCCCCCAAAACTTCCAGGGACTTACCCCTCAAACGGGGGGTCAGGTACCTTGCCCACTGATCCGGGGCCAGATGATGTTGGAGGCATGTCCTCTCAAAAGCAAGCAGAAAGGAATCCAGGTCTCCATCCTTTTCAAGTAAGGGAAAGTCCTCCGCCCGGACCTTGGGAGCCCTTGTCTCCTGTGGGCCTGGTGCGTCCAGCGGGGGCCCGTGCTGAGCCATCTCCAGTCTGTGCCGGCGCTCCGCTGCTCTCTCTGCCGCTGCATGCTCCCGCTCCGCTGCTCTCTCTGCCGCTGCTTGCTCACGCTCCGCAGCTGCTTGCTCACGCTCTGCTGCTGCTTGCTCACGCTCCGCTGCTCTCTGCTGCCACCAGGAGTCTGTCATAGGCGGCGTCATTACCAGCCTCGAGCTGTGCCATAGCCGCTTGGAAAAGGGCCTCCGACCTGGACAGGCTGGGACGGGCAGGGGGTGGACAGTCCGCTGTGAGACTGAGCACGGGGGTCGGGCTCCTTGGGGAGCCCTGGCTGAGCTCCCCCTCATCGGTATCGAACCCCTCATAGGCCACAGCATTGGCCTCCCCCTTTGCCCTACTCCTGGTGCCTTCCGCCATCTTGGGAACCTTTGGTTACTGAAACACAGCTGCAACCCTGACCTTGCACACAACTTGTTATATTTGCACTCTGACCGTCTAGTGCTGGGCTGACCTTAAGACCCCAGCAGTGAAAGTACTGCTGGTAGTCTCTAGTGTCTGGGAGTAGGGGTCCCACGCACACTATTACTCTGATCCCACCGCTGCCACCAATTTGTGAGGAACTAAGCCGACCGCCACATGGTAGCCTGGGTATCACAGCTTCTGATACCACCGCCGCTACCAAATGTGACGGACGATCCCCTTCCTCCCACGTCACCAATGGGACGTAACTCCACAGGTACAGTTCTCCGGCGCCCCCTTTGTCTCTCAGGTCAGTAAGGGAACTGCACCTAGAGCAAATGGCCGCCGGGGAAGTTGTCCTGTTACCCACTGGGTATTCTAAGATTCGTGATCAGAGTAAAAGCATCAGCCCAAGATTAATTTTATGGTTTAATTTGCCTTAAGGGCGCACTAGATAATTACAGAAATATACAGTAAAGCTATACAACGTAATTACAATGGATTTGCAGTCAGAGTAAAAAAATACAACAATAATGTACAAGGCTTAAAGGTATTAGCTATAGATCAATATTACCGGGTTGTAGTATGGTCATGGGAAGGCAGGGGCTTTGCCATTCCCAGGTAGTAGTCTTCAGTTACTGGATAGTCCCCAAAGCATATGTTGCTGCACCCTTGGCAAGACAAATCCGTTTTCTTTTGGTCCTTTCCTAGACCATCTTCTTGGCTTCTGTGTGTGAAATGGAATGAGAGACCAGCCTCTTCTTGGCTACAGCTTTTAACCCTGCTAGGCCCTTCCCCATTTGCTTTGAAGCCCGCATATTAACTGGCCTGCAATTCATATGGAGCAGGAAACAATGGCTTGAGCTAGAGCTATTTACCATACGACTGACCATCTTATTCAGACCCTGGCCTAAACCAATTAGCATGTAAAGGCCTATTGATTCATAGTGGACATCAAAGCTGGTCGTACTGGATATGCTAATAGGCCCTTTGTAGCTAAAAGTCTGTGGCTGTGTGAACTGACAAAATGGAGGCTGGTACAGGCCCTATACAAAATGGCGACAACCTTTTCCTTACAATAACTATACTGGATTTTTTCTTAATATTAATCTACTCAGTTCCTCCTGCTCTATAACACAGTGCCTGCATATTGATCCACATTTTCTTCGTGACAGATTCCCTTTAAATAATCGTGCATGCCGAGGCACTACCACTGTGTAAGTTCTTGTGGATGACAGAGGAGATAGCTCTCTGACATTCCCAGATCAAGACAGGTGAAAATTTCCTAAGGCCCGTGCACACGTTGCGGATTCACGTGCGAATTTTTCTGCGCGGATTTTGCTAAATCCGCAGGTAAAATGACCTGCGTTTTACCTGCGGATTTAGCACTGATTTACTGCGGTTTTGCTGCAGTTTTTGTGCGGATTTGCCCTGAGGTTTTACACTTATAATGGAATAATAAAGGATTCTATTTGGCCTCAGATTAGCTGACAAGGTTCCTTTTTTAATTAGGTTTGTTAGCAGAAATTTGAGGAGTACTGATAAGATATTGAAAGAAATTTTGTGAAAGGTGCTGTGTCAATTAGGAAAGGAAACAGAACTCTTGAAATGTGTTATCCTGTGTTTGCTGTGATATATATTATATGTTATAATATATAACATGATGTCACATCGACACCGCTATGGCTGTAGATAAGCAAGAACCCAGTCCTGTAAGTTCCATGTTGCTATGGAGATTTGAGAGGGTTGAACCCTGAAGCTAAAAAAACCTGCTCTCCTTTGTTTCTGGTATTGTTATTTTGTATTTCTGGTCCTTTATTGTGGAACAGAGATTCAGAAATAAGTAGCACAGATGCAAACAAAGCCTTATGCAACAACACTTGGTATGCAAAATGGATCAGAGAATGCATTTTCCTATGGCAGTTTGTTGAAGTAGGCATGATGAATTTCTAACCTGTATTGAGATCATAGAATCATAAAATGTTAGAGTTGGAAGAGACCTCAAGGGTCATCGTGTCCAATCTCCTGTACATCTGTCTGTCTAGCCTCTGTTTGAAAACTTACATTGAAGGAGAACTCACCAGCTCTTGTGGCAGCCTGTTCCACTCATTGATCACCCTCACTATCAAAAAGTTTTTGCTAATATCTAATCTGTATCTTCTCCCTTTCAGTTTCATTCCATTGCTTATTGTGTTTCCATGTGCAAATGAGAATAAAGGGTATGCCACACTAAGCGAGATCGCTAACGAGATCGCAACTGCGTCACCATTTATGACGCAGTAGCGATCTCGTTAGCGACTTAGCTGTTAGATTCCAAACACAACTCATCAGCGATCTGTGATTCCAAACACAACTCATCAGCGATCTGTATAACGACCTATGCGGTCGTTGGGAAAACCTAGTCCCACCTGCGACGCTGGTGAAGTCGTTCATAAAGGGTGTCACACTCAGCGATTCAGGCTCACCAGCAGGACACCAACGACCAAAAAACGGCTCAGAACGTTCATAAGCGATCAGCGACATCTCAGCAGGGCCACATCGCTGCTACATGTCACACACAGCTAAGTCGCTAACGAGATCGCTACTGCATCATAAATGGTGACGCAGTGCGATCTCGTTAGCGATCTCGCTTGCGATCTCGCTTAGTGTGGCATACCCTTAAGAATGATCCCTCTGCACCGGAGGTCTCAAACTGCATTCCTCAAGGGCCACAAACAGGTCATGTTTTCAGGATTTCCTTGTATTGCACAGGTGATAATTTAATCACCTGCACAGATAATGATTCCAGCACCTAGTGCAGTGCTAAGGAAATCTTGAAAATACGCACGTTTGCGGCCCTCGAGGAATGCAGTTTGAGACCCTGCTCTACACTGTGGCATCCCTTCAGATATTTCTAGACCGCTATTAAGCCTCCTGTTAGCCTTCTTTTTTGCAAGCTAAATGATCCCACATCCTTTAAACCGTTCCTCATAGGACATACTTTGCAGTCCACTTACCATCCTGGTAGCTCTTCTCTGAACTTGCTCCAGAACTGGACAAATTATTCCAGATGCGGCCTGACCTTGGAGGAATAGAGGGGAATAATTACTTCATGTGATCTAGACTCTATTCTTCTCTTAATACATCCTAAAACTGTGTTTGCCTTTTTTGCTGCTGCATCACTCTGTTGACTCGTGCAGTCTGTGATCTATTAGTCTACCAAAGTCTTTTTCACATGAACTGTTGCTTAGTTCTGTTCCTCCCATTCTGTAGATGTTATTTTTTCATTTTCTTGCCCAGATGTAGAAACTTGCATTTGCCCCTGTTAAATATCATTCTATTAATCGCTGACCGTTGTTCAAGCTTATCTACATCCTTCTGAATCTTTTCTCTGTCTTCTCTGGTGTTAAGGGGCCTTTACACATAGCGATATCGCCAGCAATATCGCTAAAGCATCACCGATTTGGTGACGCAGCAGCGATATTGCTAGCGATATCGCTATGTGTGATACTTTCCTCTGACCGGCTCCCCCGCTGTCTGTCGCTGATCGCACGAGAATGTGCAGCTCCATTTCTCGTCGGGCACTTCCTGCTGGGCTTCCTGCTGGCGCCGATGAGCGACGCGTGGGAGCGGGCGGGAGAAAATCAGGATTGCCGCGTCTGAAAGGTAAGTAATGACCGCTGCTGCGTCTCTAAGTCTCTGTGAGATCTGCCTGTGTGGCAGCTCACTAGCGACCATTTAACGATGAACCAGCGATCTTGACTGGGTCTGTTATGGAAATTTAATTAGGATAAATTTATCCTTCCGTGTTTGCTGCTTGCCATGCCCAAATCTCTATTTAATGTCTTTTTGAGCGCTCAGAACGAAATGAGACTGTCCACACGGAAGTGTCAGTATAGCAGTTCGTCAAAGACATACATTTATTATTCATTCAAGGTTTTATACGTTTACAAAAAGGGGCTGGTTAGTCAATTAACATACAATTAAAAGCTGCTAGATTATTGGCTGTTCTAGTGTAAGTATGATAATTACGATAATCATGATAAAAAGAGCTGAAGTTGCAGAATTATTGTTTTATATTCTTTTGACCTAGTTGTCTTGCATGACTATAAGGTAAACAACAGATATCTAATAAGACTCCATGTACTTCATGTACTTGTTCCTTATGAAGGCCTTATGAAGGCCAGATTTGTTTAAAGCGACTGATTATAGCTGGCCTAGAAATATGTGAGCACAGGGTTTTTAGCAAGTGAGATCTATCTAACTGTGAACTGTGAATATACTTTGAATATATGGAATACATATATATTTCCATGACAGTCCCCCCTTAGATACCACTTGCCCTAAAAACCTGCTCCTGGCCCAAAGCGCTGCAACTCTTTTGTGCTGCCGGCGAGTTGAGACACCCCTAGTACATGCCTCCCCCATCGAATACAGACTTTTCGCAAATGGGCGGTCAGGAGGACTGTCCCTGTCGGGGGTTTATGTGTTTGCAATCATAATCTCATAGTTGATAGGATGTTTCATCAAGGATGTGTATTCTCAGTCTGGAGGTAGTTCGGAGATCTGGTCAAGCCAGGCAGTTCCATCCGGACTGGTGCGAGGTCCAAGATGGTGAGTGGCATCAAATTGGTTGTCTCTTGAACAGTTTTTTCCATTTTCCTGCGGATACAAGGAATTACACAGCAACCAGTAATTAATGCAAAAATGAGAACCCCCATAATGGCTGTCCCAACCTGTGCCAACATTTTCTGCCACCCACTCATCCACCCAAAGTATCGATCCCATGGGTCAGTGACACCTGAGTTCTGTTTCAGTTCCTCTGATAACTCAGTAAGTTTCTGTATTGCCATTGTGACTTTACCATTTGGGCCAGTGTTGTCTGGGATGTAGGTGCAACAGGTGTCTTTGATCATTTTGCAAACACCTCCTTTCTCAGCTAGAATCATATCCAAAGCCATTCTATTCTGGAATGCCATAATGGAAGTGGGGCCTAACTGTGCTGCCAAACCTTTTACAGCATCTATGGTGAAGTTAACAAATCTCTGCTGGTTATAATTGATGTAATTTATCCAATCAACATTTTTGTTTATAGTTACTAGTGGCAATAGTGACTCAAATCCTGCTTTAACTTGGTCTTTGGCCTTGAACTCATCAAGTAGGTCATCTGTCTGGTCAGTCAGAGCATCCATGACATCCTTCATGGCTTAGGTGTCTCTCCTGGTACGGGAGCTTCCTTGCAATGCGATACGTGGATCCAAACAGGCTTTCCCTCTAGTTACACAGAGGTTGGTGTCATCTAGGGCTCTTGGACAGGATCATCAAATCTGGCAGTGAAAAGAAAAACTCGAGAATGGACATTAGTTTTTGACCAATTCAATTACATAAGTGTTATGATTTGGTAGCTGAGGAGAGCATGCAAAAAAAAAAAAAGGCAATACACCAGAGAGGTTGGAATCTATGGGATTGCAGTACCCTGACTACCCACTACAACTAAAGGCAGCCGTGGAGCGTTCCTACGTTGGTCCTAGACGCCTCGTCACAGCCTGAGAAGCTAACTACACCTAAAGATAGAAAAAGGAAAGCTATCTGCCCCGGAGCAAATCCCCAAAGAACATAGAAAGCCCCCAAACATGTAATGGCGGTTAGACAAGAGGAAATACAGACACAGACAGAAAATAGTATGAGCAAACGTTGGGGCCCAAACTTCCTAAATAGAAAAGGATAGGAAAGGCACTTACTGCAACCCCAAAAAACCCTGAAAAGTACCAACTCTACTAATTACAAAAACACCTGAGATCACACGACCTCTACCACCTAAATTAGTTCTCTGGTGTAACAAAAACTAAACAGCAACCACTGAAAAAACTGGAAAAGGCAAATGAACAAACAACAGTGGCTGAACTAAACTGCAAGCACCAAAAAACTAAAAGAAGAAAATGTCTTATCTGTTAGCAGAAGATGCAGGCACGAAACAGCTTTTCTGGGTCTCTGGGAGTGTGCCTTACGCTAAACAGTGCAATTAGGAGTGTGTCATGCCATGGTTTGCATGTCTTTTGGGCAATTTTTCAGCATTCTATTCTTAAGTGTTTCGTTCAGTTTTTTAATACCTTCCTGCTGCTCTGGGGGTGGTAAGGAGTGTGTAGGCCTAGGTCTGACCCTACTGCTAATCGGGTCTCGTGTGTCAGATTTGCTGTGAATGCGAGTCCCTGATCACTTTCTATCATTTCTGGAGCCCGTATCTGCACACTATTTTCCGAAAGTAGCTTCGTTGCAGTAGTCTTTGCTGACTTGGAAGGCTTCTGTTCATCTTGAAAATACTTCTTTTGACCACAATGGCGTATTTGAATCCTTCACTTGGCGATATCTGGATGTGGTCTATCTGGATCCTTTGAAGCTGGTAGAGTGGTCTTTCCAGATGAGGTGAGGGGGACTTTCTTCCATACGTCCAGGCTTGCATTTGCCGCAGGTCAGACAGCTGTTGGTGAATTTGGCTGTTAGGGTGGAGATCCCTGAAGCGAACCAGTAAGCACCAATCAGATCATTCATCTGTGTCTTTGATATGTGGATGTGGGTCCATGTATACATTGGACCACCATAGGGTGCATACTTTGTGGTAGGCAGAGTTTGAAGTCTATTATTGATAGCCTTCCTTCTTCACGTGTTGCTTTTTTTTCCATTCAGCTCTTCTTCTCCTTTTGGAGCTTGGTCTTGTAACTTCTTGAGCAGATTCCAGGACGTCTCTTTGTCAGGTTTCTTGTCTTCAGTCGTCATGTAGTAGCCGTCCGGCTCTACGACCTCTCTCACTTCTCCATGTTGTCTTCCTTTGGCTGCTTCTTTGGCTGCCACGTCCGCCATGTTATTGCCTCACGCCTCTTCTGTTCTCAGTTTTCCATGCACTTTGATTTTTCAAATTGCCACCATTTTGGAAGTTGGAGTATACCCAGTAGGTCCCTGAAGGCTCCATGATGCTTCACGGTTGTCCCGTTTGCTGTGATGAAGTCCCTTGTAGCCCAGATGGGTCTAAAGTCGTGTGCTATGCCATGCGAGTACCTGTAGTCCGTGTAGATGTTTGCAGTCTTGCCTTCTGCCATCTGGCAGGCCTTCGTCAGCACTATCAGTTCTGCTTCCTGAGCTGACAGGCTAGGTGACAGACTTCTGGACCACAGGATTTCTTGATTGCTGGTCACTGCACTTCCTGTGTTGAAACTTCTTCATCATCTGCAAATCTGGAGCCATCCAAGTATCCCCCCTTGGGAGTGGGAGTAGAGTGGCCGGGCTGAGGACTATAGGTCTGGAGACGGTGACATTATGAGACAAAGGCAATAGAGGCGCCACAAAGATGCCTGGCGGTGGGGAGATTACTGTTGGTTGAGCTTGATTGAAGATTGCCAAGATGTCATGTGGAGTGAGAGTTTCCAGTGGCTGTCCAAGAGTGATGTCAGCAACCTTGTCCAGAAGGGTGTGTGCTGCAGATACTGCCATCAGGCAGGAGGATGCTCTTCTTGCAACTGGATCCAAGCGGGCTGAGAGGCAGCCTAAAAGTCTCTGTTTTCCCCCGTGAATCCGTGCCAGGACTCCAGTAGCATGACCTTCTTTCTTCCATCAGGTAGACGGAAAGACTTTTCATAGTCAGGTAGGCCTGGTATTGGCGCTGAGACTGTGGAATTCTTCCAATCTCCTGAATGGGTTGAAGGCTGCGTCTGATAGAAGGAGCGGGGTTGCGTTGATGCAAGCGTACAGAGGCTGCATTAGGACTGAGGCATCAGGGATCCAGGTTCTGCAATGCGACACTAGACCAGGGAAGGCCTGCAGCATTCTTGGAGTTGTTGGGGGAGCCATCTTCTCCATAGTGGTCTTCCAGTCTTTTGACATGTGTTTCGTCTGGTGGGCAATACAGTGTCCCAGGGATGTAACTTGCTTCTGGCATCACTGGACTTTGTTCTTCCAGACCTTACGTTGCTGTTCTTCCAGGTAGAGTGGGAGAGACAAGGAATAGACTGTGCAGGTGTCGATGTCAACCACACAAAAGAGAAGGTCATCCACGTGTTGTAGAAGAGTGACTCTTGCATATTCTGCAATCCAGTTGACGAGGATGGAGGACATTGTCTTGGTGAAACTTGAAGGGCTTGTTTTGAGCACCTTGAGGCAACATTGTCCATATGCACTGCACTGGTGCGTGAAAGCAGGCCTCCAGGTGGAGGGGAAACACTGAAGAAGATACTGGCCAGGTTGATCACCGTGAATACCGTTGCGGTGACTGGGACTCTTGAGAGCAGAGTGTGATGGTTCAGCACTGTTGGGGTTTCAAATACCGTAGCCTCTTTCGCGGCCTCCAGGCCTTGCACCATTCTGAACTCAGTGGGTTTACAGTCTTTTTCTTCACTGTGGAAAGCTGGGATTGATTCCGATGGGCGAGGCAGCCCAGTTTGGCCTTGTCCTTCAGTATGCGGCAGGGGACTCCCATCTCCTGGCACAGAGCTGGCGAGAAAACAAGCCGTCTACTAGGATCACATCATGAGAGATGACGACCAGCTGGCTTTCTTGTTCTCCACCAAGACAGTCACTGTGTTAGCACCTGCTCTGGTCACAGGGGGTCTTCTTGTTGGGACGTCTCCTTAAACGGCTGCTTTTTTCTCAGCACGGGCCATCAGTAGTTTCTTTTTCTCCAGCTCGGTCTCAGGTCAGTATTTGTGCACAAGTTTGAAGAGCTGAGTGGCCTTTTGCCGGACTAGGGCCTGGGTGAATTGGTTGACTGCAGGGGGCACCTCCTGATGCGTGCAAAAGATGAACTTCTGGCGTTGGAGCCGGATGAGGTGTTGCCATTCCATGAAGCGAGTAGGGTCCTTCTTGAGTTGAAATATCCTGGCCAATGTCAAAGTTCTCAGGCCGTCTTCTTAGGCGAGTTCACTTAGACCTTCAGTTGGTCAGAGACATCTTGACTTTGGGTGATGGAGTGGCTTTTCTGGTACTATGTCCAGCACCTCCTGTGATAGGTCTGCACTGTGGTTGTTCCTGTTTCTTCTTGGGTCAGGGGTGAAGAAAGTGTCATGGTCCCATTTTCCTGGAACACTCTGGTCGCTTTCAGCTTCTGCAGTAAGTCCACGCCCAATAGGTTGAGGGTGCAGGTCTTTGACACAACAAACTGGGACATGATGGAGTGTTCTGGCTGAGTCCACACGCTCAGGGCTTCATAATCTGGAAATATCTGACTTGACCATCAATTCCCATTCAGGAAGCAGAAGATTCTGATAGATAGGTGAGGTTGCGGAGTTCCACAAGAAAAGATCTGACTACACCATCCACTCTCAGGATATTGGTCCCACTGGTGGGGTTCCCTGTGGACTTGGTGTGCTCTTGTCCTATGGACGGGGTTCTTCACTGCTTTCTGTGTTTCTTCTTTTTCTGGGTGAAGTCAGTGTTCTGCACCGGTTCCGGAAATGACCAAACTCGCCACAGTTGTAACACTTGACATTCCTTCTGTCCCGGCGGGACTCAATCCTTTTTGCTACTGTGAGCAGGGTATCCATTGCTATTGACGTGTACTCAGGCCTGGCTGCTACCAGTGGTTTCCTGATTGGTTCTCTCAGTCCATGCACAAAAGCCTGTGCCAACATCCGTCTGTGTGTCTGATCATGGGTAATGAGGCCCAAATCTTGAAACACTTGCATTACTCTGTCATGGAACTTCTCCACAGACTCTGTCTTGTCTTGACTCGTGACATGTAGGCTGAGAGTTTGTCCTGTCAGTCTGCTTTTGGCCCATTCTCTGAGTTGTTCAATTAGCTTTGGTCCTGTCTCCCAGGCATACGCATCTAACTCTGCTGGAAGCTTGAAGTGTTCTCTCATAATTGACCAGAATGCATCACCTGCTTTTATTTCCATTTCGGTCCAGAGATCAATCCAGGCTGCTGTATACGTTTGCTGGATCTGCTGCATTTTTTGGCAAAATAGCATGGGGTGTATCCCTGGGTCTGGCAGCATACTGATCACCTGGCTTGGGATGAAGGGCTCATAGGATGGTGCTTCTACCTGTCCCTGCTCTATTGGTGCTTGTGTGTTTTCTTCCCTAGTATTGGGCAGCATGTGTGACGTTGCATCTTCATCTTCATCAGATAAGAAGTGACACGGTGTACTTGGTGTATACACTGGGTGAGATTTGGGCTTTAAAGTTGTCTTGCTGCATGGGGATTTCCCACTTCCTTGCTGAGGCTGCGGTGGATCAGTGTCATGGTTCCATGCTAGCAGCCCTGTAGCTATACCACCCCCCTGTGAAGCCCTAGCTGTGGGCTGTTGTGTCTGGGGGCTACATGTTGGGCGCCAACTGTTATGGAAATTTAATTAGGATAAATTTATCCTTCCGTGTTTGCTGCTTGCCATGCCCAAATCTCTATTTAATGTCTTTTTGAGCGCTCAGAACGAAATGAGACTGTCCACACGGAAGTGTCAGTATAGCAGTTCGTCAAAGACATACATTTATTATTCATTCAAGGTTTTATACGTTTACAAAAAGGGGCTGGTTAGTCAATTAACATACAATTAAAAGCTGCTAGATTATTGGCTGTTCTAGTGTAAGTATGATAATTATGATAATCATGATAAAAAGAGCTGAAGTTGCAGAATTATTGTTTTATATTCTTTTGACCTAGTTGTCTTGCATGACTATAAGGTAAACAATAGATATCTAATAAGACTCCATGTACTTCATGTACTTGTTCCTTATGAAGGCCTTATGAAGGCCAGATTTGTTTAAAGCGACTGATTATAGCTGGCCTAGAAATATGTGAGCACAGGGTTTTTAGCAAGTGAGATCTATCTAACTGTGAACTGTGAATATACTTTGAATATATGGAATACATATATATTTCCATGACAGGTCGTATCGTGGTCGGGATCGCTAGTGCATCGCTAAATGTAAAAGGCCCTTTAGCTATCCCCCCTACTTTGCATTGTCTGAAAATTTGATTAGTTTACCTTCAGTTCCCTTATCTAGATTTATAGATAAAAAATGTCTATAAAAACACAGGGGCCAGGACAGAGCCAGGACAGAGCCTTGTGGTACCCCACTTGAAACACACTTCCATTTGGATGTGCAACCATTTATTACCAATCTTTGGTTACAATCACTGAGCCAGTTATGAATCCACCTAACCATAGCCAAGTCAATCCCATACATGGTAATTTTTTCAATAGGGATAGTATAAGATACTTTATGATAAGATATTTCTGATACAAGATACTTTATTAAATGTTTTGCTGAAGGCAAGATATACTACATCTTCCGCATTTTCCTGATCCACTCAGTCAGTGATTCCATTATAGAAGGAAATTAGATTAGTCTGGTATGACTTGTTTGCTACACAACCCCATACTGGTTCTTGTTAATTACTGTATTCCTATCCAAGTACTTACCTACTTGTTAAGTAATTTGTTCAAAGATCTTTCCTGGTATAGAAGTAAGGGCTCATACTCACTGGCGACGAAAACGGATGATATTCAGCCGATAAAAAATCGGATTCAAATCTGACCAATGTGATTCAATAGGTGACATCTCATTTGCGATTTTTTTCTCAGCCGAAATCAGTGTGAGAAAAAAATCGCAACATGCTGCGATTTGATGCGAATTTGGCATGATAATCACCAATGCAAGTCAATGGGTGCGAGAAATCGTCGCACAGCACTCGCACCATGCGAGTGCTGTCCGATTTATACGCACCAGTCTCCTTTGAAAAGCCGGCAATTCATCCCCGGCTACTGTAAAATTACACTGACAGCTCACAAAACACTAGATACATACACATAGAATACATATATATATATATATATATATATATATATATATATATTTATACATGTCATTGTGACACATACATATATATATATATATATATATTTATAGTTCATACACTTCTACATAGTATAATAGCCGCTAATTCATCCCCGGCTATACTGTAAAATCACACTGACAGCTTTAATAAAGAATAGAAACAATACATATACACACATAGAATACATATATATATATGTCATTATGACTATATATATATACATATATTTATAGTTCATACACTTCTACATACTGTAATAGCCGTTAATTCAATTGCCTGCTTTTGTGAAATCACAGAACCCGACATGAAATGACATATGGTTTACAAACAGTTAACCATGTCATTTCATGTATTTTGATATATGGTTTTAACTTACAATTACATGAGTGTATGTGTGCAAAATTGCAGACATGTAGGGGTTAATTAAAGGTGTAAAATCGTTGAAAAAAAATGCGTGGGCTCCCGCTGTATTTTCTCCACCAGACAAAGCAAGCGAGTGGGGGCAAATAATAATAGCCCCGGGAAGGTGCATTTATTTTGTGCCCCCCCTGGCTACTAACATCTGCCCCAGACACCCCAGAAAAGGCAAATCTATAATTAGATTAGCCCTTTCTGGCACTTTGCCCGTCTATTCCCATTGCCCTGTAGCGGTGGCGAATGGGTTAATAAGGGGTTAAAGCCACATTGCAATTGAAAGGTGACTTTAACCCCTTCACCCCCAAGGGTGGTTTGCACGTTAATGACCGGGACAATTTTTACAATTCTGACCACTGTCTCTTTATGAGGTTATAACTCCGGAACGCTTCAACGGATCTTCGCGATTCTGAGATTGTTTTCTCGTGACATATTGTACTTCATGTTAGTGGTAAAATTTCTTCCATATAACTTGCGTTTATTTTTGAAAAAAACGCAAATATGGCGAAAATTTTGAAAATTTAGCAATTTTCAAACTTTGAATTTTTATTCCCTTAAAACAGAGAAATATGTCACACAAAATAGTTAAGAAATAACATTTCCCACATGTCTACTTTACATCAGCACAATTTTGGAATCAAAATTTTTTTTGTTAGGAAGTTATAAGGGTTAAAAGTTGACCAGCGATTTCTCATTTTTACAACAAAATTTACAAAGCCATTTTTTTTAGGGACCACCTCTCATTTGAAGTCACTTTGAGGGGTCTACATGACAGAAAATACCCAAAAGTGACACCATTCTAAAAACTGCACCCTCAAGGTACTCAAAACCACATTCAAGAAGTTTATTAACCCTTCAGGTGCTTCACAGGAACTAAAGCAACGTGGAAGGAAAAAATGAATATTTAACTTTTTAGCCACAAAAATGATCTTTTACAAACTTTTTTTTTATTTTCACAAGGGTAAAAGGAGAAAATGGACAGATAAGGTTGTTATGCAATTTCTCCTGAGTACGCCAATACCCATATGTGGGGGAAAACCACTGTTTGGGCACACGGCAGAGCTCGTAAGGGAAGGAGCACCGTTTGACTTTTTCAAACTAAAATTGGCTGGAGTTGAGATTGGACGCCATGTCGCGCTTGGAGAACCTCTGATGCGCCTAAACAGTGGAAACCCCCACAAGTGACACCATTTTGGAAACTAGACCCCCTAAGGTACTTATCTAGATCTGTTGTGAGCACTTTGAACCCCCAAGTGTTTCACAAAAGTTTATAATGCCTGGGTGTGAAAAAAAAAAAAAAAAATTTCCACAAAAATGATTTTTTAGTCCTAAATTTTTGAATTTTCCCAAGGAAATTGGACCCCAAAAGTTGTTGTCCAATTTGTCCTGAGTACGCTGATACCCCATATGTGGGGGTGGAAAACTGTTTGGGCGCACGGCAGGGCTTGGAAAGGAAGTAGTAACGTTTTGGAATGCAGACGTTGATGGGGGTCATGTTCCGTTTGCAGTGCCCCAGATGAGCCTAAACAGTGGAAATCCCCCACAAGTGACCCCATTTTGGAAACTAGACCCCCTAAGGAACTTATCTAGATCTTTGGTGAGCACTTTGAACCCCCAAGTGCTTCACACAAGTTTATAATGCCCGGGCATGAAAATAAAAAATCCTATTTTTTTCCCACAAAAATTATCTTTTAGTCACTAATTTTTTATTTTCCCAAGGGTATCAGGAGAAATTGGACCACATAAGTTGTTGTCCAATTTGTCCTGAGTACGCTGATGCCCCATATGTGGGGGGGAACCACTGTTTGGGCGCACGGCAGAGCTCGGAAGGGAAGGAGCACCATTTGACTTTTTCCAACCAAAATTGGCTGGAATTGAGATTGGATGCCATGTTGCATTTGGAGAGCCCCTGATGTGCCTAAACAGTGGAAACCCCCCACAAATGACCCCATTTGGGAAACTAGACCCCCTAAGGAACTTATCTAGATCTTTGGTGAGCAATTTGAACCCTCAAGTGCTTCACACAAGTTTATAACGTAGAGCCGTAAAATTTAAAAATCATATTTTTTCCACAAAAATGATCTTTTCACCCGAATTTTTATTTTTCCAAGGGTAACAAGACTCCAAAAGTTATTGTGCAATTTGTCCTGAGTACACTGATACCCCATATGTGGGGGTATACCACTGTTTGGGTGCATGGCAGAGTTTGGAAGGGAAGGAGCGCCGTCTCACTTTTTCAACGCAGAATTGGCTGGACGCCATGTCGTGTTTGGAGAGCTCCTGATCTGCCTAAACAGTGGAAACCCCCCACAAATGACACCATTTTGGAAACTAGACCCCTCAAGGAACTTATCTAGATGTGTGGTGAGAACTTTGAACCCCCAGGTGTTTCACTAAAGTTTATAACGTACAGCCTTAAAATAAAAAATCCTTTTTTTTTTTTACAAAAATGATTTTTTCGCCCCCAATATTTTATTTTCACAAGGGTAACAGAAGAAATTGGAACCCAAAAGTTGTTGTCCAATTTGTCCTGAGTACGCTGATACCCAATATGTAGGAGAAAACTACTGTATGGGTGCACGTCAGGGCTCGGAAGGGAAGTAGTGACGTTTTGGATTGCAGACTTTGATGGAATGGTCTGGGGGCGTCATGTCGCATTTGGAGAGCCCCTGATACGCCTAAACAGTGGAAACCCCCACAAGTGACCCCATTTTGGAAAATAGACCCCACAAGGAACTTATCTAGATGTGTGGTGAGCACTTTGAACCCCGAAGTGCTTCACAGAAGTTTATAACGCACAGCCGTAAAAATAAAAAATCCTTTTTTTTTTTACAAAAATGATTTTTTCGCCCCAATATTTTATTTTCACAAGGGTAACAGGAGAAATTGGACCCCAAAAGTTGTTGTCCAATTTGTCCTGAGTACGCTGATACCCAATATGTGGGAGAAAACTACTGTATGGGCGCATGTCAGGGCTCGGAAAGGGAAGTAGTGACGTTTTGGATTGCAGACTTTGATGGAATGGTCTGGGGGCGTCATGTCGCATTTGGAGAGCCCCTGATGCGCCTAAACAGTGGAAACCCCCACAAGTGACCCCATTTTGGAAAATAGACCCCACTAGGAACTTACCTAGATGTGTGGTGAGCACTTTGAACCCCGAAGTGCTTCACAGAAGTTTATAACGCACAGCCGTAAAAATAAAAAATCCTTTTTTTTTTTACAAAAATGATTTTTTCGCCCCCAATATTTTATTTTCACAAGGGTAACAGGAGAAATTGGACCCCAAAAGTTGTTGTCCAATTTGTCCTGAGTACGCTGATACCCAATATGTGGGAGAAAACTACTGTATGGGCGCATGTCAGGGCTCGGAAAGGGAAGTAGTGACGTTTTGGATTGCAGACTTTGATGGAATGGTCTGGGGGCGTCATGTCGCATTTGGAGAGCCCCTGATGCGCCTAAACAGTGGAAATCCCCAACAAGTGACCCCATTTTGGAAAATAGACCCCACAAGGAACTTATTTAGATGTGTGGTGAGCGCTATGAAGCCCCAAGTGCTTCACAGAAGTTTATAATGTACAGCCGTAAAAACAAAAAAATCTTATTTTTTTTACAAAAATAATATTTTCGCCCCCAGTTTTTTATTTTCCCAAGGGTAACAGAAGAAATAGGACAAATTTCACAATAACTCTTGGGGTCCAGAGTACGCTGATACCCCATATGTGGGGATAAACTACTGTTTGGACGCATGGCAGAGCTCAGAAGTGAAGGAACACCGTTTGACTTTTTCAAAGCAGAATTGGCTGGAATGGAGATCAGACGCCATGTCACATTTGGAGAGCCCCTGATGTGCCTAAACAGCGGAAACCCCCCAATTCTAACTCCAACCCTAACCCCAACACACCCCTAACCCTAGTCCCAACCCTAATCCCAACCCTAACCCTAATCCAAACTCTAACCCTAATCCTAACTTTAGCGCCAACCCTAACCCTAACTTTAGCCGAAACCCTAACCCTAACCCTAATGGGAAAATGGAAATAAATACATTTTTTTTATTTTATTATTTTTCCCTAACTAAGGGGTGATAAAGGGGGGTTTGATTTACTATTTATAGCGGTTTTTATGATTGGCAGCTGTCACGCTAAAAGACGCTTTTTATTGCAAAAAGTAGTTTTTTGCATCGCCACATTTTGAGAGCTATAATTTTTGCATATTTTGGCCCACAGAGTCATGTGAGGTCTTAATTTTTGCGGGACGAGGTGACGCTTTTATTGGTACCATTTTTGAGCACGTGACATTTTTTGATCGCTTTTTATTTCGATTTTTGGGAGGTTAGAATGAACAAAAATCAGCAATTCATGAATTTCTTTTGGGTGAGGCGTTTTTATTGTTCCGCGTGTGGTAAAATTGATAAAGCAGTTTTATTCTTCGGGTCAGTACGATTATGGCGATACCTCATTTATATCATTTTTTTATGTTTTCGCGCTTTTATAGAATAAAAACAATTTTATATAAAAAATAATTATTTTTGCATCGCTTTATTCTGCGAGCTATAACTTTTTTATTTTTTTGCTGATGATGCTGTGTGACGGCTCGTTTTTTGCGGGACAAGATGACGTTTTCAGCGGTACCATGTTTATTTATATCCGTCTTTTTGATCGCGTGTTATTCCACTTTTTGTTCAGCGGTATGATGATAAAGCACTGATTTTTTGCTTCGTTTTTATTTTTTATTTTTTAAGGGGTTCACAAAAGGGGTTAACTAGTGGGACATTTTTATAGGGAAGGTCGTTACGGACGCGGCGATACCATATATGTGTACTTTTATTGTTTTATTTTTTTTATTTACAATAAGTAATGAATTTATTGGGGAATATTTTTTTTTTTTTTTTTTTTTTTTGGATTTTTTTTTACACATGTTTATTTTTACTTTTTTTACTTTTTTACTTTGTCCCAGGGTGGGACATCACTGTATTTCATCAGATCGCTGGTGTGACAGTGTGCACAGCACTCTGTCACACCAGCGATCGCTCAGGCAGTGCAGCAGGCTTCTCAGTGCCTGCTCTCGGCAGGCACTGAGGAAGCCGCCTCCCTCCAGGACCCCAGCGCCATCTTGGATCCGGGTCCTGGGAGGGAGGAAGCCCTCAGAGCAGCGCGATCACATCGCGCTGGTCTGAGGGTCTCAGGGGGGCGCGCAGGGAGCCCCCACACTGCGCGATCCTCCCCTGTGCCCCCAGTACACCGCGATCATGTTTGATCGCGGTGTGCAAGGGGTTAATGTGCCGGGAGCGGTCCGTGACCGCTCCTGACACACAGTCACGGGTGTCAGCTGTGATAATCAGCTGACACCCGGCGGCGATTAGCTGCGCTCCCTCGGGGAGCGCAGCTAATCGCCTATGACGTACTATCCCGTCCATGGTCAGAATGGCACGGGTTTTATGGACGGGATAGTATGTCTAATGTCAGAGAGGGGTTAAGCCAGGTTAATAATTGAGAGTTGTCAATTTGAACAACCAGGGGTTTACCCATGTGTGAGTCTTGCACTTTCTGTTTGCAAGAAGATCAAATCAAGGATTCTGTGTGCTGTTCCTATCATTCTTTCCCAAGCACTGTCACAAGTGTGTCACGTTTTCTTGGGAGATCTGGGGTTAGGTGAGCTTTACGTACTGTGATTCGCAGATCTTCCATTTAGCCTGTGTGTTTGGTTCCTCATATTAAATGGACTTTGTTTCCTTTGGCACTAAAGAGGTTAATGACTCTTTGTATGTTGGTTAGAGACATGCAGCTCCATCTCAACAGCTGCTCCTGACCTGATTCTTTTCTCTCTATAAAACCTAGCCAGGCCATCTCATCCCTGCCTGTGAAAGTTTTGCTTCCTGGCTTGTTGGAGTTGTGCTGAAGTTGGAGTTCATAGTTGCTGCTGGAGATTGGTGTATGCTTTATTCATTATCCTATTCCCATTTGGTTTGTACCTTCTTATCCTTCCCTTTATTCCTCTCTAACCTTGGTGTGTGTTTTTGTATGTAAGTTGCTTTTTGGTATCCGTGTTTGTCTTTGTGTATACACACCATCATATCTATCCCAGGCGTCTTGGAGGAGGGGACAGCTTAGGACATTAACAGGAGCATAATATAGTCACAGACTCAGGCCTCTCTACCTTTAAGAGTACCCCTGGGACAGGACAAAGCAAATTAACAGGATGACACAATATGTGTGTGAGGGGAACACAATACCAATAGGGAAATGTACAAACAACAAAGTATACGTCACCAAACTCCTAAATAAAGACTTTAGAACCAACAGCTACTCCAAAACTGGACTGGTATGCAAGAGACAAGCAAGTGCTATAGTCGGCATTCAGAAATGTTCTGAGCCACACTAAAAGGGAGAAGGCGTTCCCAGCAGCCTCAGCCACTAATCAAAAAGTTAAATTCTGCCAAGCTGAACAACAGTGAACAAACCACCGCGGACGCCCAAACTCAGGCTGAGCAACAGGAAGGTCTAAAGCCGGCTTCACACTAAGGCTGGAGTCACACACAACCACAAAAAAACGGTCCGTTTTAAACGGTCGACAATCGGATCAAACTAAAAACATCACACATCCTTCTGGCATCCGATTTTCCTTCAAAGATGCGATTTAATCGCATGTGTGTGTACCTTGTAACATCCGATTTTCATCCGACTTGCGAGATTTTCTCGCAGGCTTGCAAAACTGACATATAATGGATCTAAAAGAATAGTATTTCAATCACAAAAAAAAGAATAGATATATACACATAGAACACATATATATATATATACATGTCATTGTGACATGTATATATACATATATTTATAGTTCCTAGACTTCTACATACTGTTATAGCCGCTAATTCAATTGCCGGCTTCAGTGAAATCACAGAAGCCGACATGAAATGATACATTGTTTCCACACATTTAACCATGTAATTTCATGTATTTTTATATATGTTTGAAACATACAATTACATGAGTATATGTGTGCAAAATTTCACACATGTAGGGTTAATTAAAGGTGTAAATTCGTTGAAAAAAAATGCGTGGGCTCCCGCTGTATTTTCTCCACCAGACAGACAAAGCAAAGCGAGTGGGGGCAGATAATAATAGCCTAGGGAGGGTACATTTTTTTGTGCCCCCCCTGGCTACTAACATCTGCCCCCAGACACCCCAGAAAGGGCAAATCTATAATTAGATTCGCCCTTTCTGGCACTTTGCCCGTCTATTCCCATTGCCCTGTAGCGGTGGCGAATGGGTTAATCTAGGCAGGTTAATAATTGATAGCTGTCAATTAGACAACTATCAATTATTAATCCAATTGTATGAAAGAAAAATCAAACACACACAGTTTAATAAAAAATAAGTTTAATTAAATAATCACACAGTTTTTGACCATATTTTATTTTCCTGCTAAAACCATTTCCTGTAATAAAAATAAAATAAAAAAGCAAAATTATACTTACCAATCCGATGTACAGTCAGGTCCCACGGTGTAATCCATCAGAAAGGGTTAACAGGTTACAGGTCGCAGAGAGCTAATAATGCTGTCTCAGACCTGTATTCCCCTGAATGAATAACTTCCTCTCCCAGCGAAAGTAGAGGAATAGATTCATGAATGGAGCTTAATTGATTTATTGCCAATTTAACTGTAGTGACCTGACCTAAAGGGAAAGTGGACACAATCAATTAAGCTTCATTCATGAAACACATCCTCTCCTGTCGCCAGGAGAGGAACTTATTCATTCATGAGCTTTGAGCTGAGCATGCAGGATTACTTGCACTGCTTGGCTCAAAGCTAGTTAACCCTTTGTGAAGGATTACAGCGTGGGACGTGACAGATCGGCGGAATAGGTAAGAATAATGTTGTTTTATTTTTTTTTCTTTATTTTCGGAGATCAATGGCTTCACACGGATTAAGTGTAAAATAAAATATGGTCAAAAATATGTGTTTTTATTTCATTAAAATTATTTATTCTTAAAGTGTGTGTGTGTTTTTTTATTTACTTCAATAGGATTAATAATTGATAGTTGTCTAATTGACAGCTATCAATTATTAACCTACCTTAAGGTCACCTTTCAATAGCAAGGTGACATTAAAGTGACATTATTAACCCATTCGCCACCGCTACAGGGCAATGGGAATAGACGGGCAAAGTGCCAGAAAGGGCGAATCTAATTATAGATTTGCCCTTTCTGGGGTGTCTGGGGCAGATGTTATTAGCCAGGGGGGCACAAAAAAAATGTACCCTCCCTAGGCTATTATTATCTGCCCCCACTCGCTTTGCTTTGTCTGTCTGGTGGAGAAAATACAGCGGGAGCCCACGCATTTTTTTTCAACGAAATTACACCTTTAATTAACCCCTACATGTCTGAAATTTTGCACAAATACACTCATGTAATTGTATGTTTCAAACATATATAAAAATACATGAAATTACATGGTTAAATGTGTGGAAACAATGTATCATTTCATGTCGGCTTCTGTGATTTCACAAAACCCGGCAATTGAATTAGCGGCTATTACAGTATGTAGAAGTCTAGGAACTATAAATATATGTATATGTACATGTCACAATGACATGTATATATATATATATATATGTGTTCTATGTGTATATATCTATTCTTTCTAGTCTTTATTAAAGCTGTCAGTGTGATTTTACAGTATAGCCGGGATGAATTGCCGGCTTTTCTAAAGGACACCGATGCGATTTCATCGCAAGTCACACAGTGTGGTCCGTTTGTAATCCGATTTTTCATCGCTCCCATAGACTTGCATTGGCGATTGTCGACCGACAATCGGTGACAATCGCAGCATGCTGCGATTGTACACGGACGTTGAAAACGGACCACAAAAAAACAGCTACTGGGAGCTGCTCCATAGATTAACATAGGGCCGACTGCAATGCGATTTTTCATCGCATTGCAATCGTCCGATTTTGTCGCCAGTGTGACTTCAGCCTAAGGCCAGTATCACACGGCACTCGGGAGTGGAGCGAGCGGCTGCTTAGAAATATATGCAGCCGCTTGCTCCACTCCCGAGTGCCGGCGCCAGAGCTGGGATTTCACATCGAGCGTCGGACGATTTCCTCGCATGTGTGATCCCGGCCTAAGGAGGAATACAGATGAGTGAGAGGCGTGAAAACCACGCATTACACACGGACCAATATTTATCTATGGAGCAGCTCTGATCATGCGTATTTTCCTCGGCCGTATCTTATGGTGCGAGACACCCGCAGCATCCTGCGATTGTACGCGTATTACGCCCGTTGTACGCCAATGAAAGTCTATGGGTGCGAGAAAACAACGGATTACAGACGGACCAGACGTGTGACTTGCGAGAAATACGCAAGATGATTTCAATGAGTTTCAGGCCTAAAAACCATTAAATGTCCATTTTGCAAGGCGACGAGAAAAATACGCTGTACGGATGCTATGCGGATGCTTTCATGCGCAAAATACACAGCCGCACCCTGACAACGGATGAAATACGGATTGTTGTGCCGGCAACATTTTGGCGTATAACGCTCGTACAATACGGTCCGTTTTTTTGTACGGTGAGTGTGACGCCGGCCTAAGACTGCACAACAGACTCCCCAGTGTGAACAGCGTCCGAAGCTGGCATGACAGAAAACCTTCATTTAAAAATTACGTTTTTTGTTTACTTGTGTTATCTTTGTTTAATATTTTTAATATTTAAATTTTTGTTGTGATATGAAAAATATAAGTGTGACAAACATGCAAAAGAATAGGAAATCTGGAAGATGCAAGCACTTTTTCACACAACTGTTAAATATATATATATATACACACACACATATATATATATAATATATATATAGTCATCCTTCCATGAGATCTTCAATATAGTGGATATCCATACAGCTCACACCAAGCTACAGAGAGGATCAGCTGTAAGCCCGGGTGCCCACAATCTGGAAGTAGCAGCACTTTGGATGTAGCGCATATTCGCTGCTCCCAAAGCGCTGCCGTCTATTGAACGCAGGTGAATCCGCATGTGGTCACTGAACCATGAGGATTCACTGCGTCCAATACATTCTATTGATGTAATTTCTCTTGCAGAGACTAGATTCTCTGCAAGAGAAATTTACATGCTGCGGTCTGGAAAGACGCTACAGGTGTCTGTGGATGCATAGTGGACATGGGGCTTCTTGAAATCCCATCCACTATGCTGTAACAGCTGGCTGCTGCGGGTTTGACGCTGCATAGGTACACAGTGTCAAACCCGCAACAACTCTGGATCGTGTGCACATACCAAAGATGCATTTTATGTAAATTCTTTTATTTTTCTTAGCTTACCTGTTCTACATCTTGATCTATTCATAGTTGCTTATATGAAGAAAACCGACCTATTTGTATGAATTAATGAGCAAGAGAATATTTTACTGCTGTACAAAAGAGAGTATCTGTAGCCTGAGGTCAGCAATACAATTTAATATAAATCATACTGTAATGTAGTGTTATATACTAGTCAGCAGTCATCCCTCTGGTGATGTACTGCCCAGCATGTTAAGTAGAGAGATAGAAACTGAAATATCTTGGCATTAGCTATCACTTTACAGAGCATGCTAGGTATTGTACAAACTGCTGATTTGTAGTGATGTACTTCCTACAGCATGTATTTATATTTGTATCATGTGTTGGGGATGATAGTTCTTTTCTGCCAGGTATTTGACAGAGAAACATTTGGGGCTGATTCAGCAAGGTGCTTTTGCCAGTTTTCTGATTTAAAACACTTTGAAATGTAAGCTTTTTGTGCAACTTGAAGCTTTGTAAAAATGTTGATACTTATACTATTTTTATATTAGACCTACCATCAACCCAGGTATCATTTTAAATAGTATAACAGAGCCAACCTGACACTGTAGGTTACTGAGCAAAATCCTGCTGACAGGTTCCCTGTAAGAGGCATGTGCCTGTTATTGAACTAGGTGCATCTTACTGCATCGATGATTTCATTATCTCCTTCATGACATATGACTTACATATATGTCATTTGTCGTGTACCTGTCTTTAATGTTGGATCGCATGCCGAGCCTGCATCTTTCCCAGCAAGTGATGGCTCATTCAATCAGTCATCATGTGCTTTTAACCGGGGCTGTTAACCTGTTAAATCCCGCTGTCAATCTCTGACAGCGGCATTTGACATGCACCGGCAGGGTAATTGCGTTGTTCCATGCTCCCATCGGCGTGCCAGTGATGTGATCACGGGACACTGATGGGTTGACATGACAGCTGAAGGTCTGCTATTGACCCCCGTAACTGACATAGCTATCCTAAATTAAAAGCCAGGCCATGATTTTCACTATACATAGCAGTGCTAATAGCATAAGCTATTAGACAATTGCAGCTTCAAGTCCCCTAAGGCTACGTTCACATGTTGCGTTTTTTCAGCATTTTTTAATGCAAATTTTCATCTGTGTTTTACAGTACCAGCAAAGTCTATGAGATTTCAGAAATCTCATGCACACAGCTTAGTTTTTTTGTCCACAGTATTTTGTGCAATACCGTGGTTTTTGCAAAATGCAGCATGTCACTTCTTTCAGCATTTTTTCAGCGTTTTTCACCAATTCAAAGCGATGGATGGTGCAAAAAACGCAATTACCAGTTTTTGCTGCGAAAACCTGATGAAGTAAAATATTATTTTTAATTCACTAAACTTAATCAGCATGCACAAGAGACAAATGTACCATGACAAAGATGCAGGGAAAAAATGTACCAAAAACTAAGCAAAACCTGCATTTTTGAAGCAAGTTTCTTACTGCCAAGAGAGCAGGTTTTGCCTGTGTAAAAAAAAAATGCATCAAAAACGCAACATAGCCTAAAAAAACTATTAAATACAGTAAAAAGTAAAAAAAAATGTTGAAACACATAAAAGTTTAAATCACCTTCTTTTTGCCCCATTAAAAATAGAACTATGTAAAAGAAATTAAAAATACACATATTAATTAATTTGATTGGTAAACGGCTTAATGAGAAAAAATATAAAAACACTAAAATTACTTTTTTTGGATGCTGCAACATTGCAGTAAAATAAAAGATGATCAAAACATTGTATCTACCACTAAATGATATCAGTAAAAACTAGAGATGAGCGACTTTGCCTCCGGGAGGGTCGAGTCGGGTTTCGAACCACCCGACTTTCACAATAGTCGAGTTGAACGAAATCGGCCGACTATCGTCAAAAGTCGAAGGTCCGACTGAAACACGAAACCCAATGCAAGTCAATGGGGAAGAAAAGTCGGCAGAGAGTGGAGGACATTAAACACACCTACAGTGCCCATTTCAATGCCAACTACATCAATTCTTATTACTTAATCTTGTCAACCTTCATTTACTTTATAATAATTTTTACGCATTGAAAACTGGGGGTTATTTGGCTAAAGTTGTGGGGGGGCATGGCTGGCTCCAGGTTTTCATGGGCCCCGGGCCAAAGAGTCTCAATGGGCCCCTTTAACGCATACCACAATTCATGATGCTCCAATATGGCACAGAAATATAGGTATAGTACAGTGCCAAAAACTTCACTTCTTACATTACATGAGTGATATCTATTTTAAATTCTACAATGGCTCAAAAACCGGACAGTATATTCCTCCATACGGTATTATGGCCACCACATAGTGCGCCATACAGAATAATGAGCCCCATATATTGCTGCATAAATAATTGGTCCCATATAATGTTCCATACAGTATATGATGAGCTCCACATAATGCTCCAGTATATGATGGTCCCCATATAATATGCCATACAGTATAGGACGGTCCCCATAGAGTATAATGAGCCCCACATATTGCTCCATACAGTATAAATGAGTCGCATATAAAGCTCCATACAGTATATGATGGGCCCCATATATTGCTCCATACAGAATGGGCTCCATATAATGCTCCATACAGAATAGGCCCCATATGTGCTCCATATGATGCTCCATACCCTATATGATGCCCCATAAGTAATTAACCACATATGATGCTCTAGTATATGATGGGCCCCATGGATGATGCTCCAGTGTATGATGGGCCTATATAATGCTTCATATATAATGGGCCCCATATGATGCTCCAGTGTATGATGGGCCCCATGGATGATGCTCCAATGTATGATGGGCCTATATAATGCTCCATATATAATGGGCCCCATATGATGCTCAAGTATTGATGGGCCCCATGGATGATGCTCCAGTGTATGATGGGCCTATATAATGCTCCATATATAATGGGCCCCATATGATGCTCCAGTGTATTATGGGCCCCATTTATAATGCTCCAGTGTATGATGGCCCCATGGATGATGCTCCAGTGTATGATGGGCCTATATAATGCTCCATATATAATGGGCCCCATATGATGCTCCAGTGTTGTGAATGGGTTTGAGATGAGTTCTGAGCAGAGGCTCCCTCTGGTGGTTACAAGTGGTACTAGTGAAGATTGTGAGGACTGGGAATCAGGTGTTACTGACTGGTCTTATATAAGGGAGTCATTTTCCCATCAGGGTTGCCGGTGATCAATTGTTCTGGTCTGAATCCTTCATTCCAGTTTCCCTTGTAGCCTGCTGTGTCGTGTCTGCATCTCCTGCTACCAGATAAGAATTTTTCTTCTTTTGTGTTGTTGCTATATTTTTGCATTTTGTCCTGCACTTCTTTGGGGGCCTTCTGGGTCCCTCCGGGGCTTCTGCCTTCTCAGTTTAGTTCAGCCACTGAGTTTTGCTCTTTTGCTTTTTCCAGTTTTTTCAGTGGCTGCTGTTTTGATTTTGTTACACCAGAGAGCTAATTTAGGTGGTAGAGGTCGTGTGATCTCAGGTAATTTTGAAATTAGTAGAGTTGGTGTTTTTCAGGGTTTTCTGGGATTGCAGTAAGTACCCTTCCTGTCCTTTTCTATTTAGATAGTTTGGGCCCCAGCGTTTGCTCATTCTATTTTCTTTCTGTGTCAGTATTTCATCTTGTCTAACCGCCATTACATGTTTGGGGGCTTTCTATTATCTTTGGGGTTCTGCTCCGGGGCAGATAGCTTTCCTATTTCTATCTTTAGGTGTAGTTAGTTTCTCAGGCTGTGACGAGGCGTCTAGGACCAACGTAGGAACGCTCCACGGCTGCCTCTAGTTGTGGTGGTTAGTCAGGGTACTGCAATCCCATAGATTCCAACTGCTCTGGTGTATTGCTTTTTTTTACCTGCACTCCTCAGCTACCGAAACATAACACTCCAGTATATGATGGGCCCCATGGATGATGCTCCAGTGTATGATTGTCATGTGTGCATTGCCACGAAGATCGTCGCGGTTGCACATTTTGACTTCTCACAGCTGAGCTGCTGTTTCTTTGTTTTTGGCAGCTAAGGAGTTAATTCTGTCTGTGCTCGGTGCTGGGACTGGGTGCAGTTTCTCCCGGCTGCAATTGATTATTTGTTGATTGGTTTCCTTTAAATTCCTGGTTGTCTGCTTGGGGAGTTGCCAGTGAAACCTTCATGCAGACCACAGATAGGAATGAATCTGTATAGACTTTAGTTGTGAGCTCCTTAGTTGTTCTAAGCTCAACTTGGTTAGAGTTTATTTCCCAGACCATTTATGTTCCTTTGGTGTTTGTGTGTGTATGCAAGCGAGTGTTATCCTGTCTGTCTTATATGTCTAATCTGTGTATTTAGCTGAGATCAGCCCATATCCCTTTGGTGGTAGTCAGGATCCTTCTTAGGACTGATTACAGGGTTCAGGGTCTGATAGCAGACAGGGTTAGGTTGGAGACTTGGACCTCTGTACCATTATCAGTACCTCCAAGGTGAGGGATTAGTTAGGACCCCAGTTTAGGGTCAGGTTAGATCCCGGTCCACCTCTTTCCTGTTTCAGCTCATCAAGTCCTCAAGATTAACCCTGAGTTCAGCAGATATCGTGTCAGGTAAATCTATTCTATACTTACATGCTGATGTTGCTATACTAGTTGTTGTATAGAGTGTTGTTCCTGTATTAATAGTTTACTGACATTGTATACATATCATTAGACAGCGTGCCTTTTTTTCACTGGCCATAAAAATTATCTCCAGTTACCATGGATCCAGTAGCCCAGCTGGCTCTGCAGTTGCAGGGATTATCCATGGAGCTGACGGACATTAAGTCCAAAGTTTTGTCTCCCCTGGAGCAAACCAGAGTTGAACCTAAAGTAGCTCTCCCGGACAGGTTCACTGGTGGGCGAGACAAATTTTTCACCTTCCGGGAGGCATGTAAATTGTATTTTCGGCTTCGGCCTCGATCATCAGGGAGTGAGGAGCAGAGAGTGGGAATTGTTATCTCACTTCTGCAAGGGGACCCTCAATCCTGGGCATTTTCCCTTCCTCCGGGATCCCCGGCTCTACTGTCTGTAGATCAATTTTTTACTGCCCTGGGATTGGTATATGATGACCCAGATCGGGTCTCTCTTGCTGAGACAAAATTACGTAAGATACAGCAGGGAGATCGTCCGGCAGAGGAATTTGCTTCTGAGTTTCGTAGATGGGCCACAGATACTCAGTGGAATGACCCAGCTCTTAGGAGCCAGTTTTGTCATGGGCTTTCTGATAAATTAAAAGACGTTTTGGCTCAGTATGAGTCTCCTCCTTCTCTGGAGGCTGCTATGGCCTTAGCTATCCGTACTGATAGACGGCTTCGGGAGAGGGGTGAGGTAACCCCACTCCCTGTTGTTTCTCCACCTACCACTAAAGTCCCTTATGTTGAGGTTCCCCTTGTCTGTTCAGATGAGCCTATGCAGTTGGGAGGGACATCATTTCGTAGGAGGGGATTGGCGGTACGCCGCAGGACTAGAAGTTGTTTTTTCTGCGGGAAAGAGGGACATTTTGTTGGAGAATGTCCATCCCGTGCCTTGTTGAGCCAAAAGTCGCCGGAAAACTGTTAATCCCAGGTTGTGTGGTGGACGACAACCTGGGAGTATGTATTTCATCCGCCAGTTCTTCTCAGTTCCTTGTACCAGTGGAGGTGGTAGTTGGTACGAGAGTGGAGAGATTGTCTGTTCTTCTTGATAGTGGTTCCGGGGCTAATCTGGTTGACGCTCAGTTTGCTCAGGCTCAAGGTATGCATCTGAGTGTATTGGTCAAACCGATCCCTATATTCTCCATTGACGCCAGGCCTCTCGGCCAAGGTAGCTTTGTTCATGAGGTTCATAACATTGACCTTCGGGTAGGGCAATACATAGGGAACAATTATCTTGTTATGTGTTGGAGGGTCTACCTACTCCCATTGTGTTGGGACTTCCTTGGCTGGTTAAACATAACCCTGTAATTAATTGGCAGTCCAGAGAAATAAGCCAATGGGGTGAGTTTTGCAAAAGCAACTGCATGAACACAGTCATCAGTGCGGTCGTGCCTAGTACATTGCCTCCTTTTTTGGAGGATTTTGGGGATGTTTTCTCTGAGGAGGGGTGTCAGGAGTTACCTCCTCATCGCGTGTATGACTGCTCTATTAATCTCCTTCCTGATGCTAAGTTGCCTAAAGCTAGGTTGTATAATCTTTCTGGTCCTGAGAGGCAGGCTATGAAAGATTATATTTCTGAAAGTCTGGCCAAAGGGCATATTAGACCTTCATCTTCCCCAGTAGTCGCGGGGTTCTTCTTTGTGAAGAAGAAAGATGGAGGCCTACGCCCCTGCTTGGATTTCCGCGAACTTAATCGGATTACTGTTCGAGATCCGTATCCACTCCCTCTTATTCCTGATCTCTTCAATCAAATTGTTGGCGCCAAATGGTTTTCTAAATTGGATCTCAGGGGGGCGTATAATCTGATTAGGATAAAAGAGGGGGATGAGTGGAAAACGGCGTTTAACACACCGGAGGGACATTATGAGAACCTAGTCATGCCTTTTGGTCTGACTACTGCACCAGCAGTATTCCAACATTTTGTTAATGACATTTTTCGTCACCTTGTGGGGCTGTTTGTGGTTGTATATTTGGACGACATTTTAATTTACTCGCCAGATCTTGTGTCTCATCAGGAGCATGTGAGACAGGTGTTGCAGATCTTGCGAGACAATAAACTATACGCCAAACTGGAGAAGTGTGTATTTGCCGTACAGGAACTTCAGTTTTTGGGTTTTTTGGTGTCAGCCTCCGGTTTCCGTATGGACCCTGAAAAGGTGAGAGCAGTGCTTGAATGGGATCAGCCAGGGGATCTTAAGGCTCTGCAGCGTTTTTTGGGGTTTGCTAACTACTACCGGAAATTTATTTGTAATTTCTCATCTGTCGTCAAACCTCTCACTGACATGACAAGAAAAGGGACGGATTTTTCTAAATGGTCGGACATAGCTTGCCAAGCCTTTTCCTCTTTGAAGAAATGTTTTGCTTCGGCACCCGTTCTCATCCAACCAGATGCATCTCAGCCGTTCATTGTGGAGGTGGATGCGTCTGACGTAGGGGTGGGTGCTATATTGTCCCAGGGTCCGTCCCCTGGTAAATGGCATCCGTGCGCTTTCTTTTCTAAGAAATTGTCGTCCGCCGAAAGGAATTATGATATCGGCAATAGGGAACTTTTGGCCATTAAGTTAGCTTTTGAAGAATGGCGTCACTTTTTGGAGGGGGCAGTCCACCCGGTTACCGTTATTACTGATCACAAGAACCTGTTGTATTTGGAATCCGCTAAGCGTCTGAATTCCAGACAAGCTCGATGGTCGTTGTTTTTTACCAGGTTTAATTTTGTCGTCACTTATCGCCCGGGGTCTAAGAATGTAAAGGCTGATGCCTTGTCTCGCAGTTTCCCAGGGGCCGTGAAAACGGATGACCCGAGTCCTATCCTTCAGGAGGGGGTGGTAGTGTCGGCTGTATTTTCTGAGCTTGAGGAGGAGGTGTTAGAGGCTCAGGGGGACGCCCCTGCAGGACCTCCAGGGAGACTGTTTGTCCCAAATCTGTTGAGACAAAAGGTTATTGAGACACATCATAATTCTGCTCTAGCAGGACATCCAGGGAGTAAGGCTACTTTAGATCTCCTTTCTCGCCGGTTTTGGTGGCCTAATGCTAATAAAGATGTTATAACTTTTGTCGCGTCATGTGGGGTGTGTGCTCGCTCTAAAACCCCTCATACCCGTCCGTCTGGGACCCTTTTACCCTTGAAACTTCTGGAGCGTCCATGGACTCATTTATCTATGGACTTCATTACGGACCTTCCTCCGTCGTCAGGGAATACTGTCATACTGGTGGTTGTTGACAGGTTCAGTAAGATGGCACATTTCGTTGCGCTTCCTGCACTCCCTAATGCTAAAACTCTGGCGCAGGTGTTCATTAGGGAGATCGTTAGACTTCATGGGTTGCCTTCTGATGTGGTGTCAGATAGGGGGTCTCAGTTTGTGTCCAAATTTTGGAGGGCATTTTGTTTACGTCGGGGGATGCAATTGTCATTTTCCTCGGCTTTTCATCCGCAGACCAATGGTCAGACAGAGCGTCTGAATCAGAGCTTAGAGACATATCTCCGGTGTTTTGTCTCAGAGAACCAAGAGGACTGGTCTTCTTTCTTGCCTCTGGCAGAGTTCGCTCTTAACAACAGGCGGAGCGAGTCCACTGGTAAGTCCCCGTTTTTTGGGGCATATGGTTTCCATCCCCAGTTTTGTACTTTCAATGGGGGGCCCTTCTGGGGTTCCTGAGGAGGAGCGTTTCTCGTCGTCACTTGCTTCTGTGTGGAGAGGTGTATTGAATAATCTGAGTGCGATGGGGAACCGTTACAAACGTATGGCTGATAGGAGGAGAGTTTCTGGTCCAGATCTGAATGTGAACGATCTGGTATGGTTGTCTACCAGGAATATAAAACTTAAAGTGCCCTCCTGGAAACTGGGTCCCAGATTCATCGGGCCGTACAGGATCAGTTCCATAATTAATCCTGTGGCATTTCGTCTGGACCTCCCTCCTACGTTTAAAATTCATAATGTGTTCCACAAGTCATTACTTAAAAGGTATGTGGCACCAGTCATACCGTCACCTCTACCTCCTCCTCCTGTGTTGGTCAATGGTAACTTGGAATTTCAAGTATCAAAGATCATTGACTCACGTCTGAATCGCCGGTCCCTTCAGTACTTGGTGCATTGGAAGGGGTATGGTCCAGAGGAGAGGACGTGGGTCCCTGCGTCTGATGTTAACGCAGATCGTTTGGTTCGGACCTTCCACAGAACTCACCCGGGCAGGCCTGGCCCTGAGGGTCCGGAGGCCCCTCGTAGAAGGGGGGGTACTGTCATGTGTGCATTGCCACAAAGATCGTCGCGGTTGCACATTTTGACTTCTCACAGCTGAGCTGCTGTTTCTTTGTGTTTGGCAGCTAGGGAGTTAATTCTGTCTGTGCTCGGTGCTGGGACTGGGTGCAGTTTCTCCCGGCTGCAATTGATTATTTGTTGATTGGTTTCCTTTAAATTCCTGGTTGTCTGCTTGGGGAGTTGCCAGTGAAACCTTCATGCAGACCACAGATAGGAATGAATCTGTATAGACTTTAGTTGTGAGCTCCTTAGTTGTTCTAAGCTCAACTTGGTTAGAGTTTATTTCCCAGACCATTTATGTTCCTTTGGTGTTTGTGTGTGTATGCAAGCGAGTGTTATCCTGTCTGTCTTATATGTCTAATCTGTGTATTTAGCTGAGATCAGCCCATATCCCTTTGGTGGTAGTCAGGATCCTTCTTAGGACTGATTACAGGGTTCAGGGTCTGATAGGAGACAGGGTTAGGTTGGAGACTTGGACCTCTGTACCATTATCAGTACCTCCAAGGTGAGGGATTAGTTAGGACCCCAGTTTAGGGTCAGGTTAGATCCCGGTCCACCTCTTTCCTGTTTCAGCTCATCAAGTCCTCAAGATTAACCCTGAGTTCAGCAGATATCGTGTCAGGTAAATCTATTCTATACTTACATGCTGATGTTGCTATACTAGTTGTTGTATAGAGTGTTGTTCCTGTATTAATAGTTTACTGACATTGTATACATATCATTAGACAGCGTGACAATGATGGGCCTATATAGTGCTCCATATATAATGGGCCCCATATGATGCCCAGTATATGATGGGCCCCATGGATGATGCTCCAGTGTATGATGGGCCCCATTTATAATGCTACAGTGTATGATGGACCCCATATATAATGCTCCAGTTTATAATGGGCCCTATCTATGATGCTCAAGTGTATGATGGGCCCCATATATAATTCTCCAGTGTATAATGCTCCCCATATATTGCTCCAAACATTAAAAAAATGAAATACCACCATCTGAACTATTTCTTTGATTGATGGGGCGGTCAAGAAAGAGGAACTCATGTGCATTCTGTCGATTGACGCAGAAAAGGCTTTCGACAGGGTGCACTGGGATTTAATATTTCAAACGTTAGAAGGAATTGGCTTAAAAGAAACTACAG
Source organism: Oophaga sylvatica (assembly GCA_033576555.1). NCBI lineage: Eukaryota > Metazoa > Chordata > Amphibia > Anura > Dendrobatidae > Oophaga > Oophaga sylvatica. The sequence goes on from JARQOD010000002.1 coordinate 396,331,291, forward strand.
TCATGGCCAAAAGTTTTGAGAATGACACAAATATTATATTTTCACATGATCTGCTGCCCTCTGGTTTTTATGTGTGTTTGACAGATGTTTTTATCACACACAGAAATATAATAATTGCAAACATATGAGTAACAAAAGCTTATATTGACAGAATGAGTTAATGCAGCAAGTCAATATTTGCAGTGTTGACCCTTCTTCTTCAGGACCTCTGCAATTCTCCCTGGCATGCTCTCAATCAACTTCTGGACCAAATCCTGACTGATAGCAGTCCATTCTTGCACAATCAATGCTTTCATTTTGTCAGAATTTTTAAGTTTTTGTTTGTCCACCCGTCTTTTGATGATTGACCACAAGTTCTCAATGGGATTAAGATCTGGGGAGTTTCCAGGCCATGGACTCAAAATCTCTATGTTTTGTTCCCTGAGCCATTTAGTTATCACCTTTGCTTTATGGCAAGGTGCTCCATCATGCTGGAAAAGGCATTATTGATCGCCAAACTGCTCTTGGAGGGTTGGGAGAAGTTGCTCTTGGAGGACATTCTGGTACCATTCTTTATTCATGGCTGTGTTTTTAGGCAAGACTGTGAGAGAGCCGATTCCCTTGGCTGAGAAGCAACCCCACACATAAATGGTTTCAGGATGCTTAACAGTTGGCATGAGACAAGACTGGTGGTAGCGCTCACCTTGTCTTCTCCGAATGAGGCGTTTTCCTGATGTCCCAAACAATCGAAAAGGGGATTCATCAGAGAAAATAACTTTACCCCAGTCCTCAGCAGTCCACTGCCTGTACCTTTTGCAGAATATCAGTCTGTCCATGATGTTTTTTCTGGAGAGAAGTGGCTTCTTTGCTGCCCTCCTTGAGACCAGGCCTTGCTCCAAGAGTCTCCGCCTCACAGTGCGTGCAGATGCACTCACACCTGCCTGCTGCCATTCCTGAGCAAGCTCTGCACTGCTGGTAGCCCGATCCCGCAGCTGAAACACTTTTAAGAGATGGTCCTGGCGCTTGCTGGTCTTTCTTGGGCGCCCTGGAGCCTTTTTGGCAACAATGGAACCTCTCTCCTTGAAGTTCTTGATGATGCGATAGATTGTTGACTGAAGTGCAATCTTTCTAGCTGCGATACTCTTCCCTGTTAGGTCATTTTTGTGCATTGCAATGATGACTGCACGTGTTTCTTTAGAGATAACCATGGTTAACAGAAGAGAAACAATGATGCCAAGCACCAGCTTCCTTTTAAAGTGTCCAGTGGTGTCATTCTTACTTAATCATGACAGATTGATCTCCAGCCATGTCCTCATCAACACCCACACCTGTGTTAATGGAGCAATCACTGAAAAGAGGTTAGCTGGTCCTTTTAAGGCAGGGCTGCAATGATGTTGAAATGTGTTTTGGGGGATAAAGTTCATTTTCTAGCCAAATATTGACTTTGCAAGTAATTGCTGTTAAGCTGATCACTCTTTATAACATTCTGGAGTATATGCAAATTGCCATTAGAAAAAGTAAAGCAGTAGACTTTGTAAAAATTAATATTTGTGTCATTCTCAAAACTTTTGGCCATGACTGTATGCTCCGTAGAATTTCTGCCCTGTACTCATCTCCCAGTGCTCAAGTTAAAATTAATGGCGCAGTTTCAAACACATTTTTAATTCGGAACGGTACTAGGCAAGGCTGTCCTCTTTCACCCTTGCTTTATATACTCACTATGGAACATCTAGCAACCGCGATACAGAATAATCCCTCCATTAGAGGCATAAAAGCCCAATCAGAAGAGCACAAACTGGCACTTTTTACAGATGATGTCCTATTGTATGTCTCTTCCCCAACTATAAGTCTCCCAAATATTATCTCAGAATTACATAGATTTTGTCATCTGAGCAATTTCAAAATTAATACCCACAAATCAAAGATTCCCAATATCTCAATCCAACCAAGTGAGGTGGAGAGGTTGGTAGCTTAATTTCCCTTTAAGTGGTGTTCAGATTCTCTTACCTATCTAGGAATAAAAATCACCGCCAAAGTATCTAATGTTTATGAAGCAAACTTTAAGACAGCTTAACATAAAGCTGAGTTTGACTTAGAAAAATGGCATACACTACCTTTATCTTGGTTTGGAAGAGTGAGCGCTATTAAAATGGATCTATTACCCTGTCCCCTAAATTATTTCCAAACAATCCCCTTGTATTTACCTGCCTCCTTTTTCTCACGTCTTAAAAAAGCGATTACTCGTTTTATTTGGTCACAAAAACAAGCACGTATTTCATACTTTTTGTTAAGTAGATCGAAGCAAGAAGGTGGAATAAGTCTGCCAGATTTTGCTATGTATAGTCAAGCAGTAATTGGTACATGTATTTTAGATCTGTTTCATAATAAAAACAACAAAAAAATGGGTTACATTAGAAAATGATCTTAATGGATGTGACTCCCGTCTAGTTATTTGGTCCCCGACGGAAAAACGGGATATACTTTTACCCTTCCTCACCAAAACCATATCATTTATCAAAAGAGGGAGTCGAGAGCCGGGAGTCTCTTCGTCTCCTGGCCCCCTAACTCCTATATATGACAATCCATCCCTTCCTGCAGGATTAAAAAGAGACACTTATCTACATAAAAATAGAGCTTCATGCCCCATAGTCCATGATTATGTTACAAGGACAGGGATAAGGTCTCTCCAGGACATTTTACGGGACAAGGAGCCGCCAACAGGTGCATGGTTCTTTTATGAACAAATAAAGAGTTTTATTATTAAATTAGCCAAACAATCCGATTCATACAGAATATTATCTCCGTTTGAGACTCTTTGTTTATCAACAAACTCTATAGATCACACTATCTCTTTATTATACAAAACCTTCCAAGAAGGGCATACCCCATCGAGAGATTTCCCAGCATTTTTTTTCAGAATGGGAGATTGATTTGGGTAGACCCTTATCAGTTGAAGAAAGAACAAAGATTCTCTTAAGGTACTGCCACACTACACGATCCCGCTAACGATCTCGTTAGCGTCGCATACTAATGAGATCGCTAGCGGGATCGTTTACAATATCGCTAGTGTCGGCCACATTTAGCGATGTCGTTAAGGATGCTATCGCGGTTAGCGATCTCCTTAACGACTTTAGCGGTACAAAAGTACCGCTAAATCGCTAAAAAAGGTGCCACACTCAGCGATATATACTTACCCAGCGGGACGCCGACGATCAGAATAGGGTCCGGAACGATCAGGACGACGGACAAGATCACAGCTGCATTTGGGTGAACTAGCGGTGGACATGGCGGACTGAGAGGGGGTTGGTGATGGTGATGGTGGTGGTGGTGGTGATGGCCCAGATTCAGTCTTTCGTTGGAAAATCATTGCGATTCCCTGACTGCTTTGGCCTTGCGACGACACCTCAATATTTCTTTCTGGTGGTGTGCTAACCGGTGGGCTTACAGTGGGGGAAGCGATGTCGCGTTGCTGGCTACCTTCAGTCAGAGCAGGTGCACATGTGCTACCTGAGGTTTTGTAGTTCGTCCACGCTTGCAAGTGCATGGTGTTTAAATGTCTAAGCATGCATCTGGTATTCAAATTTCTGCGATTTTTCCCTCGGCTAAAGGTCCTTCCGCACTTGTTACAGATAACCTTTGCCTCATCAATAGGATTTTGGTCAAAAAAGTGCCACACTGCACTCTTCCTACTATGAGATAAATTTTCAGGGCTTGAACGCTGTGCTAATTTGACCGTCTGGCCAAGCTGTCCTGAAACCCTTTTTATTTTTTTAACACGTTTTTGGACTGCTACGGTCCTGCCAGATAACCCCAGCTGCGATGTCGATGCCTGCTGCAGATCCTCCTCCTCTTCTGAGCTATTGCCAGCTGCACCTTTTTCCCCCCAATGGGTCAACAACTGGGTCATCCATCACCTCCTCTTCAATTTCATCTGCATCTTCCTCTGTGTCACCGTGTAAGGTGGTATAGTATGCGTGGAGGGGCACCTAAATTTCATCAGGGTCAGATTCTGGCTCAGTAGACTGCAAGGGCAATGTAGTGCTCTGGGTGAATGTACCAGCAGAATCATATAGCAGTGGCTGTGCATCAGTGCACTCTATGTCAGATTCATCTTGTACTGGGGAATTCAGGATTTGACTTGATAACCCTTGCATGGTATGTGAAAAGAGCTCCATGGAGTAATCTGAAGTGTGACCTGCCGCATCCTTCACTTTTGGTGGGGGTGAAGGACACAAGGAAAAGTGTTGTTCCTGACCAGGAGCCTGCACTGACGACTCAGTGCTTGCATTTTTTGAAACTTCGGAAGAGGAGGCGATAGAGCTGGAGGCTGTTTCGGCAATGTAAGCTAAAACCTGTTCCTGATGCTCCGGCTTTAAAAGCGGTTTACCTACTCCCAGAAAAGGGAGCCTAAACACCTCCTGCCTTAGGTGCTATTGTGCTTTTGGCACTACCAGCAGATGCACCACCACCACTATCAGTACCAGCTGGCCGCCCACGTCCGCGGCCTCTTCCACCATACTTCCTCATGTTTGGGAAAATGTACCAAAAATACCAGCAGATATATGGTACTGTATCAGAAGCGTACAGCTGTATATGGTGAAGGGGAAAATTTCAATCTCCGTATATATTTCCTGAGTCACACACATACGCTCACAGGCTCAGTATAGATTAGACCAGAATATAAACAGCAGAAAAAGTGTACTGCATCACAAAATACCAGGTGTATATAGTATAATGGAAAATTTTAATCTCCGTATATATTTGCGGAGTCACAGACAGACGCTGTCAGGCTCAGTATGGATTAGGCCAGAATATAAAATTCAGAAAAAGGGTACTGTATCACAAGATACCAGGTGTATATAGTATAAGGAAAATTTCAATCTCTATATACATTTGCGGAGTCACAGACAGATGCTCTCAGGCTCAATATGGATTAGGCCAGAATATAAAAAGCAGAAGAAGGGTACTGTATCACAAGATTCCAGGTGTATATAGTATAAGGGAAAATTTCAATCTCCTTATATATCTGCAGAGTCACAAACAGATGCTCTCAGGCTCAGTATGGATTAGACCAGTATATAAAAAGCAGAAAAAGGGTACTGTATCACAAGATACCAGGTGTATATAGTATAAGGGAAAATTTCAATCTCCGTATATATTTGCGGAGTCATAGACAGACGCTTTCAGGCTCAGTATGGATTAGGCCAGAATATAAAAAGCAGAAAAAGGGTACTGTATCACAAGATACCAGGTGTATATAGTATAAGGGAAAATTTCAATCTCCATATGTATCTGATGAGTCACAGACAGACGCTCTCAGGCTCAGTATGGATTAGGCCAGATTATAAAAAGCAAAAAAGGGTACTGTATCACAAGATACCAGGTGTATATAGTATAAGGGAAAATTTAAATCTCCGTATATATTTGCGGAGTCACAGACAGACGCTCTCAGGCTCAGTATGGATTAGGCCAGAATATAAAAATCAGAAAAAGGGTACTGTATCACAAGATACCAGGTGTATATAGTATAAGGAAAATTTCAGTCTCCGTATATATCGGCGGAGTCACAGACAGACGCTCTCAGGCTCAGTATGGATTAGGCCAGAATATAAAAAGCAGAAAAAGGGTACTGTATCACAAGATACCAGGTGTTTATAGTATAAGGGAAAATTTCAATATCCGTATATATTTGCGGAGTCACAGACAGACGCTCTCAGGCTCAGTATGGACCTGGAGACTCATATTTATAGGTGAGTTTTTACATTGAACATGGTAAATTAAAAAAAAAAACAATTGTATTGCACTTTTTTTGCAATTTAAGTGCACTTGGATTTTTTTCCCATTCTCCAGTGCACTATCTGCTAGAATGAATGGTGTCATTCAAAACTACAACTCGTCCCTCAAAAAACTAGCCCTCATTCTGCTATATTGAAGAGAAATAAAAAAGTTACAAAAAAATGGAGTAAAAAACTTAAAAAGAAAAAATCGCCATCTCATGAAGATGTTAATACTGCCATGCAAAACACAAATCGTAATGAATGAAGCCCTTGGAGTTTTAATATAATTTTAGGAATACATAAGATACTAAATGGAGTAACTGGCTATTGCAACCTGTCAGATCAATTACCGTATTTTTATGACTGTAAGACACACTTTTTCCTCCAAAAATGTGGAGGAAAATGGGGGGTGCGTCTTATAGTCCAGATATATCGGCTCTGACTATGGTGGGTAGTGGTGGAGCGGCATTTGCGGAGCAGCGGGTCACAGAAGCAGGCTGCTGCGGCTAATTCCTGTGCCCATTGCTAAAGAGAAATGCATTCCACGCCCATGGGTGTGGAGGGCAATGAATATTAATTTCACATTAATAGCATCTTGGTATGTTTGGCCCCACATCCCCGGTCCTGGTATGCATGGCCCCATCCTTGTGATTGACCCCATCAGAAAACATTAAAAAAAACATTACACTTACCTTCCTGGCCCTCCCTCGCAGCATCTTGTTCCATTGACAGCAGCTGCTTTATGCTTGTAAGCAGCGCATGGCAGGGATGTCATGCGCTGCTTGCAAGCCGAAGGTCAGTTGCCGGAATACTCACTGCTCTGCACGCCGGGACTGTTTGCTCTTCAGTAGTGCATGTCAGCCATATTCAGAATATTCATTTCTCTTATGTAGTGGCACACGTGACCGCCGGCAGCTGCAGGAAAGCTCCGCCTGACACTGTTCGCGCTATTAAAAAAGCAATGAATACTCACTGCTCTCTGCACACACAGTCCCGGTGTGAGTATACCGGCAGCTGCCCTTCAGCTTGCAAGCAGCGCATGACGTTCCTGCCATGCACTGCTTACAAGCATAAAGCAGCTGCTGGCATTGTAACAAGATGCTGCGAGGGAGCGCCGGTAAGGTAAGTGTAATAATCTTGCTTTTTTTAATGTTTTTTGTGATGGGGCCATGTATACAAGGATGGGGGTGGGGGCCAATCATAAGGATGGGGCCATGCATACTGGGACCGTGATGGGTGCCAATCATTCCAGAATGGGGATGGAGCATGCATACTAGGATAATTATGGGGGCCATGCATACTAGGACGAGATGGGGCACTGCATACCAGGACAGGGATGGGGCCATGTATACTAGGACGAGATGGGGGCCCTGCATACCAGGATAGGGATGGGGGCCCTGCATACCAGGATAGGGATGGGGCCATGCATACTAGGACGAGATGGGGGCCCTGCATACCAGGATAGGGATGGGGCCATGCATACTAGGACGAGATGGGGGCCTTGCATACTAGGATAGTGAAGTAGCCATGCATACTAGGACGGGATGGAGCCATGCATACTAGGACGAGATGGGGGCCTTGCATACTAGGATAGGGATGGGGTCATGCATACTAGGAGGAGATGGGGGCCCTGCATACCAGGTTAGGGATGAGGAGGCCATACATACCAGGATAGGGATGAGGAACCATGCATACCAGGATAGGGATGAGGGAGCCATGCATACCAGGATAGGGATGAGGGATTCATGCATTCCAGGGTAGGGATGAGGGGACCATGTGTATCAGGATGGGGATGAGGGGACCATATATGCCAGGATAGGGGATATTATGTACAGAATTGACCACATTTTTTGCTTTTATTTTTTTTTCCTAATTTCCTCCTCTAAAGCCTAGGTGCGACTAATGGTCCGGTGTGTCTTATTGTCCGAAAAATACGGTAGTTCAGTTTCGTAGCTGTGCTGATAACTAGAATCTGATTAGTTTATGGTGGGCAATACATTCAATTTTTATATCACCCCTCCACAGACATACACCTTTTTCTTAGCTTCCATTGTCTGTGAAATTGTTCTGTATGTGCTATTTATTGCTTATGCATATTCTCTGATATGTCACACGTGACGCCTGGCCTGCCTCACGTACGATAGTGAAACAGTTGTCTGGCTGTCTGTGTCTTATCAGAATATAGAATTCCGGCAGATAACAGATTTTTTTCTCTAAAACCTTTTATTTTCCTCCCACATCACATAAGTAAACTACCTCCAGTGAGAGTGACATCATTTATACTAAGTTAAATGAGGAAAGTAAAGGAAAACATGTTTATGTGACACCTACACACAGCATGTACATAGCATCTGTTTTGTGGACAATTTAGGATACTTAATTTGTCTTCAGTATTTAAAGGGAACCTGTCATCAGAAAAAAATACAAAATTTCTATAAAAAAAGTCACCATTTTCCGACACCCGTAGCGTCTTCATTTTTCGTGATGTGGGGCTGTGTGAGGCTTATTTTTTGCACGCTGAGCTGATGTTTTTATTGATAGCCTCTTAGTATGGATATGATCTTTTGATCTACCGTGATTGCATTTTAATGTAATGTTGCGGCAACCAAAAAAACGTAATTATGGCGTTTTGATCTTTGTTCTTGTTACGCCGTTTACCGATCAGATTAATTCTTTTTATATATTGATCGGGCGATTCATCCTATCGCTTGTGCTACCCAGAGCACTCTGGCACTGACAATCACAAGGCTCTGCTGCAGGCAGGCGCGTCATGCCAACCAATCGCCGACCTACGGTCATATGACACGGTCGCCGATGGGCGGAATTAGTGACGCGCTTCTGGTGCGATCATGTTGACAGCGGCATTTAACATGTTAACAGTCGTGGGTGAAACTCGATTCCATCCGCGGCTGTTAGGGGCACATGTCATCTGCGGAGCCTGCAACAAACGGGGAGGCCACCTTAGACGTAACTATGCGGCTAAGGAGGTAAAGGAGTTATTGATTGATTTTTTTTTCGTCTAGTTACTAGCTAAAAATGTCACATAAGGCAAGTAGAATATAATGGTTACAGCCACTGCTCTCTATTCACTGAGTGATGACTGAAACCATGCCGGAACAACCCCTATGAATGAAAAGAGAACACTGCCAGGGGAAATAAGGTTTATTTCCTCCCAGCAGTGGGGTTGCAGTGTCGGCGTTATTTGCAGATTAACCCCAAATTTGCAGGTTAATAGGGTTATTTTACATGACAGGTTCCCTTTAGTATAAGCGTTGCACACATCATAAAAAATTTACGTTTTCCATTTTCTTGCTGGTAGAAAAATGATCCATTAAAAAGTTATGACATTTACTTACTAAATGTAGTGTTTCATAAATGTAAGACGGGGCTAAAATTACATGTAAAATTCTACCTGCCTGTCCATTTCTATCATAGAATCATAGAATAATAGAGTTGGAAGGGACCTCCTGGGCCATCTGGTCCAACCCCCTGCTCAAAGCAGGATTCTCTAAATCATCCCAGACAGATGTCTGTCCAGCCTCTGTTTGAAGACTTCCATTGAAGGAGAACTCACCACCTCTCGTGGCAGCCTGTTCCACTCATTGATCACCCTGTCAAAAAGTTTTTTCTAATATCTAATCTGTGTCTCGTCCCATTCAGTTTCATCCCATTGCTTCTAGTCTTTCCTTGTGCAAATGAGAATAAAGATGATCCTTCTACAATGTGACAGCCCTTAAGATATTTGTAGACAGCTATTAAGTCTCCTCTCAGTCTTCTTTTTTGCAAGCTAAACATTCCCAAATCCTGCAACCGCTCCTCATAGGACATGGTTTGCAGACCGGTCACCATTCTGGTGGTTCTTCTCTGAACTTGCTCCAGTTTGTTGATGTCTTTTTTAAAATGTGGTGGCCAAAACTGGACACAGTATTCCAGATGAGGTCTGACCAAAGAGGAGTAGAGGGCAATAATGACCTCACGTGATCTAGACTGTATGCTTCTGTTGATACATCCTAGAATTGCATTTGCCTTTTTTGCTGCTGCATCACACTGTTGACTCATGTTCAGTCTGTGATCAATTAGTATACCTGTAAGGTTCTTTGTCTCTTTTGACATGTTCCTTGAAACTCAGTTGTCCGTCGGCCATTTTGCTTTCTGTCTTTCTGCAGCTCTTGCCCTCAGTTAATATGGAGTTTCCAGTTTTCATGTTCCCGCCCTGATTCTCTCCCTCTTGCTTCTTAAGCAGCCTCAGCTGAACAATCAGTGCTCCTGAATCAAGCCTCAGTCAGCCTGTGACCTGACTCCTGGAAACCTAGGATTTTGGACTCCAGCTATTTCCTACTGAGGAACTTTGGAACACTTTTGGACTTTGGAAACCTGCTGTCGGGTGAATCCATGTTTGCAGAGGAATTACGGTACAGAGAAGAGATCCTGAACCTGCTTGGAGAGTTATTGTAGAGCTTGAAGTTACTCTGGCCTGCTATGTTCTCCTGCCTCTGTTCCTGCAAACTGTGTGACCTTTTCTGCATGCTTGTATGAAGTAATACAAGTCATTTCATATCAACCTATGTCTCATGTGTTTTCCTCGCACCCAAGCACAAGACGCTATAGGAACTGTACACTATACATGACAGGATTCAGGAGCCAATGTTTAGTGTCTGCTGGGTCTGGGAAAGCCGTGTCTGCTGTGACTGTGGATATCAGATGTCCGTTTAATACCTTCTGTGATGACAGTGGTTGTGACTTCTCACAACCATTCCAGGTGAGCGCATTCCCTTAAATGTTACTCTGGAGTGTTACCACAGGTAAACACTATTGTTTTTTTTTTTTCTTTCCTTTTCTCCTTCCAGCACTTCTGCCTTAAAAGATCTGGAAGATGGAGGCCCGCATAAAGGAGCTTTGCGGAGTGACTGATACAATCCTTGCAGATATACAGACTATAAAGACCCGTTTTGCAAGCCTACAGGACCTCACTAATCATAATTTGCAAGTGTTTGGACAAACTACTGAGGAATTACGAGCCAGGATTGAGGCTCTAGAGGAACGAGTCCAGGCTCCTGCCATAACCCCGAGTTCTGGAATCCCCAAGTTACCTCCTTTTCGTTTTGGCGGTGAACGTGAGAAATTCAGGGATTTATTAACTAATGCAATCTATTTTTCTCTGCACATGCTTCACAATTTCCCACTGAACGATCCAAAGTGCTTACTATAATCATGTTGCTTACCAATAAGGCTTTGATGTGGGCAAACCCTCTGATTGAGACTGAGGATGATTGTTTGAATCACCTTGATGCTTTTATTTCAGCCATGGGGCAGGTGTTTGATGACCCCAATCGAGGTGCAACAGCTGAAGCAGCCATGTTAACTTTGCGCCAAGGTAAGCGTTCAGTAGCCGAATATGCCTTGGATTTCAGGAGATGGGCTCTTGATACCACTTGGGACACTTCCGCCAAAAAATCTATTTTTCGGAAAGGGTTGTCTCCACTGATTAAGGATGAACTTGCTCGTGCCGACCCTCCCACTGCGTTAGGTGACTTTATTAACTATTGTATCCGTATTGATGCTCGTCTGACTGAACGCAGACAAGAGAGATGGTTCGAAAATAATCGCACTAACCTTTTCCTACCTCCCTCCTCAGCTAAGGAACCTTTGAGTAGGATCACAAGGGAACCAGAACCTGAACCCATGCAGGTGGACTCTTTACAAAGACGGGTTAGTGATGCACGCAAAGAACATCGTATAAAGGAAAATCTATGTTTCTACTGTGGTAGGTCAGGGCACTTCATTATAAACTGCCCCAGCCATTCTCGTAAGACTACTGCAGCAGTCATTCACTGTGAGTGTTGCGAGAGGAGCTCTGTCATGTCCGAGCCTCAGACTCCAGAGAGATCTGCTGCAAGAGATCTTGATTTTTCGGACTTAAACTCTGTTAGTTCTGGGGACAATGACGGTATAAACGCTGAAATTTTTCAAGTTTCCTCAGCGGTGTCCCAGCTGAGTTGTAAAAGAAATAATTCTCATTGCTTCCTTTCCATCAAACTCTGGGTGGACTCAGTCTGGGTGTCTAGCTCTGCTATGATCGACTCAGGAGCAAGTGGAAATTTTATGGATATCTCCTTTGCTCTGAAACAGGGGATACGTTCAGTGAAGAAGGCTACTCCAGTACAGATGGAGACTGTGGATGGCTCCCTGCTGACCTCTGGACCAGTGGATCAGGAAACAGAGCCTTTGAGGGTCCTTATGGGTAAAGATCATCAGGAGAAAATGTCTTTTATGCTTATCTCTTCTCCCCACTTTCCCATTATTCTAGGGCTACCATGGCTGCAGGCGCAGAATCCTACGATTAACTGGGAGACCAAGGAATTACACTTTCCGGAGAAACAGATGAGTCAAGGAGTTTCAGCTTGCTCTGTTCCTAATGGAACCATGTCAGTCCCTGAACTACCAGCTGTATACCAGGACTATGTGGATTTATGTGACAAGAAGAACGCTGATCAGCTTCCTCCTCACCGTCCATATGATTGTCCAATCGAATTATTGCCTGGAGCCGAGATACCTTTTGGTAAGATCTACCCCCTAGCGAGGCCCGAGCTAAAAGCTTTGAAGGACTACATAGATGAAAATCTAGCCAAAGGCTTCATACGCCCCTCTTCATCTCCCGCAGATGCACCCATCTTCTTTGTGAAGAAGAAAGATGGATCTCTGAGACCCTGCATAGACTATAGGGAACTCAATAAGGTTACTATTAGAAACCGTTATCCATTGCCTTTAATCCCTGAGTTGTTGGAGAGAGTGTGGCACGCCAAAATTTTCTCTAAACTGGATCTCCATGGGGCCTATAACTTGGTCCGTATTAGACCTGGGGATGAATGGAAGACTGCATTCAGGTCACGCTATGGACACTTCGAATATCTAGTTATGCCTTTTGGTCTGAGTACCGCCCCAGCCACTTTCCAACACTTGGTGAATGACATCTTCAGGGATCTCCTAGATACATTTGTGGTGATTTATCTGGATGATATTCTAATTTTTTCTAACTCCACAGAGGAACATCATGGACATGTGAGAATGGTCTTAGAACGCCTAAGACAAAACCATCTCTACATCAAACTTGAAAAGTGTGAATTCCATAGGACCGAAATTCAATTTCTGGGGTATGTACTATCTACGCAAGGGATTAGTATGGATGGAAGCAAGACCCAAGCCATCAAGGATTGGCCAATTCCTAGAAATGTGAAGGAGGTGCAGCGCTTCATCGGGTTTGCCAACTTCTATAGACGTTTCATTAAGAATTTTTCTGAGGTAGTGTCACCTATCACCCAACTTACCCGGAAACAGTCTAGGTTCTCCTGGACCCCGCAAGTTCAGGAAGCATTTTCCTGTTTAAAGGATAAATTTACCACCGCACCTATCTTAGTACATCCCAACCCCGAGCTTGCCTTCATAATAGAGGTGGATGCTTCAGACTGTGCCGTTGGAGCTATACTCTCTCAGAGAACAGGTGAGAAGAATGTCTTGCATCCCTGTGCCTTCTTTTCCCAGCAGTTGTCTTCGGCTGAGAGGAACTACGATGTGGGCAATAGAGAATTGTTGGCCATTATTGCCGCCTTCAAGGAATGGAGACACCTTCTTCAGGGAGCAGCACAGCAAATAGTCGTCCTGACAGACCATCGTAACCTTGAATTTATCAGGTCGGCTAAGTGCCTGACTCTTCGCCAGGCTCGCTGGAATCTTTTCTTAAACCAATTTAATTTTGTAATTTCTTATAGACCAGGATCGCGCAATGGAAAGGCTGATGCACTCTCTAGGATTCATTCAGCAGAGACACGTCCACTTACTCCTCCTAAGACTATTCTTCCTGACTCTAGATTCCTGAGAGTGATTCATAATCAAGACCTACTTAAGGACATCAAGGAAGCATACCATGCGGATTCTTTGTTGGCTCAACCCCCAAGGGACGTAAGTCTTGTCTTTAAGAATGGTGTGTGGATTCAGGGACAACGTCTGTATATACCTGAAACAGTCAGATTGAGAGTATTGCAACTCATCCACGATTCCAAGATAGCCGGGCATAGGGGAATTCTAAAGACACAAGAATTTCTTTCTCGTTTCTTTTGGTGGCCCACTTACAGGAAAGAGTTTTAAACTATGTCACTTCATGTGAAGTCTGTGCAAGATGCAAAACACCTCGCTCCTCACCAACTGGTCTGTTACAACCTCTTCTCACCCCGTCCCGCCCGTGGGGATCCATTTCTATGGACTTCATTGTGGAGTTACCAACCTCTCAAGGGAAGAACACCATTCTAGTGGTGGTTGATCGTCTAACAAAGGCAGCTCATTTTATCCCTTGTGTCGGCTTACCCACTGCAAAACAGACATCAGACTTGATGATTAAGAATGTGTTTCGCTTACATGGAGTACCGGATGAGGTCATTTCGGATCGAGGGGTGCAATTCACTTCAAGGTTTTGGCAAAATTTCTGTGCCGCATTGGACATTAAAGTAAACCTTTCTTCTGCTTTTCATCCCCAGACTAATGGACAGACAGAACGAACCAATCAGACCCTGGAGCAGTATCTCCGCTGCTTTATCTGCCACCTACAAGATGATTGGGTGGATCTACTTCCACTGGCTGAGTTCTCTTATAATAAGTCTCAGAGCGCCTCCACTAAGCAGTCTCCTTTTTACTCCAATCTAGGTTATCATCCTAACATTCTTCCTCGATTTCCCATAGATACGCCCTTGCCGGCAGTGGCTGAAAGAATCACTTCTTTACAAAAGAATATGGATCTTCTAAAGGAAAATCTAGAATTGGCTCAGGAAAGGTACAAGAAAGCAGCAGATAAATTTCGTAAACCTGCACCAGCTTTCAAGGTAGGAGATTTGGTCTGGCTGTCAACCAGAAATCTTAAAATAAAGATTCCATCGTCTAAATTGGGACATAAGTACATTGGACCTTATAAGATCAGTAAGATTATAAGTGCTGTTGCTTGTCGTCTTCAACTGCCCAGAACTATGAGAATCCACCCTGTCTTTCATGTATCCCTACTAAAGGCTGCAACACCCAATACGTTTCCTGGACGCTCTTCTCCTTGCCCTGACCCAGTGCTGGCGATGGTCAGGAAGAATTTATGGTGGAAAGGATTCTAGATTCCAGGTTGTACAGAAATCAGTTGCAATATTTGATTAAATGGCAGGGCTCACCAGTGGAGGACAACTCATGGGAACCAGTCAATAATGTAAATGCTCCTCGCCTGCTCCGCCAGTTTCATCAGAGGTACCCTGACAAGCCGGGTCTGAGGTCAACCGGAGGTTGTCCTTAAGGGGGGAGTAATGTAAGGTTCTTTGTCTCTTTTGACATGTTCCTTGAAACTCAGTTTTCCGTCGGCCATTTTGCTTTCTGTCTTTCTGCAGCTCTTGCCCTCAGTTAATATGGAGTTTCCAGTTTTCATGTTCCCGCCCTGATTCTCTCCCTCTTGCTTCTTAAGCAGCCTCAGCTGAACAATCAGTGCTCCTGAATCAAGCCTCAGTCAGCCTGTGACCTGACTCCTGGAAACCTAGGATTTTGGACTCCAGCTATTTCCTACTGAGGAACTTTGGAACACTTTTGGACTTTGGAAACCTGCTGTCGGGTGAATCCATGTTTGCAGAGGAATTACGGTACAGAGAAGAGATCCTGAACCTGCTTGGAGAGTTATTGTAGAGCTTGAAGTTACTCTGGCCTGCTGTGTTCTCCTGCCTCTGTTCCTGCAAACTGTGTGACCTTTTCTGCATGCTTGTATGAAGTAATACAAGTCATTTCATATCAACCTATGTCTCATGTGTTTTCCTCGCACCCAAGCACAAGACGCTATAGGAACTGTACACTATACATGACAATACCCAAGTCTTTTTCACATGTGCTGTTACTTAGCCCTATTCCTCCCATTTTGCATATGCTTTTTTCATTTTTATTGCCCAGATGTAGTGCTTTGCATTTTTCCCTGTTAAAATCCATTCTGTTAGTTGCTGCCCACTGCTCCAGTTTATTTATATCTTTTTGAATCCTCTCTCTCTCTCTTCTCTAGTGTTAGCTACCCCTCCTAGCTTTGTGTCATCAGCAAATTTGATCAGTTTACCCTCAATTCCTTCATCTAAATCATTGATAAAGATGTTGAACAATACAGGGCCCAAAACAGAGCCTTGTGGTATTCCACTTGATACATTCTTCCAACTGGATGTGCAGCCATTTACGACCACTCTTTGGGTCCGATCACTAAGCCAGTTATGAATCCACCTAACAGTTGCCTTGTCCATTCCATACTTAGTCATTTTTTCAATAAGGATTGTGTGAGATACTTTGTCAAATGCTTTGCTGAAGTCAAGATATACTATATCTACAGCATTTCCCTGATCCACCCAGTCAGTGATTCTGTCATAGAAGGAAATTAAGTTAGTCTGACATGACTTATTAGTTACAAACCCATGCTGACTCTGTGTCAGGAGTCGAACCCAGTACCTCTTGTCCACTGGCCAGCAGCTCTACCATCTGAGCTATTCTGCTGGCTGCAAAGTTCCTTGCTGAACCCAGATACCATTGACTGTTCTTCCTGATTGGCTACACCTAGTGCTCTTTTGATTGGGCCTCTGATTGCCAATTACACACCCTATATAAACCTGGCCCTGTGGGTGTGTCATTGCGAGATTATTGAGCTCCAAGCCTTTAGTCAAGCGTTTCCTGCTGATCCATTGCTACAAACACTGCTCTCCTGTGAACCGACCTCGGCCTGCCTTCTGACTACGCTCTCCGCCTGATCCATTGCTACAAACACTGCTCTCCTGTGTACCGACCTCCGGCTGCCACCTGACTACGTTATCCGCCTGATCCATTGCTACAAACACTGCTCTCCTGTGAACCGACCTCCGGCTGCCATCTGACTACGCTACCTGCCTCTGCTTCCCCTAGTGTTTGCAGTAACATCGGCTCCAACCCAGACGGGATCTTGACAGAATAATCTCGCGCCAAAATGGAGTCCGCTGTGAACACCCTGAGACGGCAAGTTACGGAGCTTCAAAGTTTTTGTACGGACTCTCAAGGAAAATATGCCAAGTTACAAACTGATTTCATGGCGATACAACAGGAAGTAATTGAGCTACAAAAACAACTTCTGGACGTGCGCAATTCAGGGTCCGAATCAAACGCGCGGCTGCCGCTGCCTACAAAGTTCAGTGGGGATCGCAAGCAGTACCGAGGATTCCTCAATCAATGCCGCATATACTTCCAGATGCAACCTGCTCCCTTTACCAGTGAGAGGAAGAAAGTTTTTTTCATGATAAATCTCCTGACGGATGAAGCTCTTGCTTGGGCTTCACCTTATGTAGAAAAGGACTATGACCTCCTTAATGACCTGGAAGCCTTCACCGCAGCTATGAATCAAGTTTTTGATGACCCAAACCGCTGTGCCACAGCAGAAACCAAATTACATAATTTGCGCCAAGGACGTCGCTCTGTTGCGGAATACACATCGGAGTTCCGTCGCTGGGTGGCCGACACCACCTGGAATCCAGCGGCCCAGAGAAGTCAATTTCGACGAGGGTTATCAGAACCAGTGAAAGACGAGCTTGCCAGGGTTGAGACCCCTGACCTGTTGGAGGACTTTATTCAACTATGTATCCGGATTGACCAGAGACTTACTGAAAGGAGAAAGGAGAGACTGCGAGCACTTGGGAATAGCCCTGGCTTCTCATTTTCAGCATCGGACCACCAAGAACGCAAGGCGTGTCTGAACCGATGCAGATCGACGTCATCCGAAGACCACTCTCTGCACAGGAGAAGGAGAGGCGACGTGCAGAACATCTCTGCCTCTATTGTGGGGACCCTGGACACTATGCCATCAACTGTCCTAACAAAAGGACTATAGCCTTTACCAACAACAGGTCTGCCAGCAATATGGACCTTTCTCAGCAGTCGGATTCCATCTTGCAGACTATCTCATCAGTAACGCCAGAAATAGACAAAATACATACTACATCATCTCATTTTGTAATCCCCATTCAGGTTGTAATGGGCACCCAAAAAATACAATGCTCTGCCCTGTTGGATTCGGGAGCAGGAGGGAATTTTATGGACTTAAAATTTACACGTGATAATAATATTTCCAGTAGGACCAAATCCACACCAATTGAAATGGAAACTGTGGATGGATCACCCTTGTCTTCTGGACCTGTCACGCATGAGACAATCGAACTGGAGATTTGTATCGAACCGGATCATCATGAAGCTGTCAGTTTCCACCTTATCTCATCTCCGAAATTTCCGGTTATTCTAGGGATCCCCTGGTTTTCAGTCCATAACCCTTCTATCAACTGGGCATCAAGGACCATCACCTTTCCATCTGACTACTGTAAGAATAATTGTCATAAGGAACCCCCTGTTCTCCAACAAGTCCAAATCTCTGAGATTTCGCATGAGAAGGAAGAGAAACTACCACCTCAATATCAGCAGTTCTCTGATGTCTGCAGTAAGAAGAAAGCAGATCAATTACCTCCTCACCGTCCTTACGACTGTCCCATTGAATTGCTGCCAGGAGCAACCATTCCATTTGGACGGATTTACAATCTTTCCGAACCTGAATTGAAGGTATTAAGAAAGTTCCTGGATGAAAATTTAGAGAAAGGCTTTATTCGACCTTCCACATCTCCAGCTGGGGCACCCCTGTTCTTTGTTGAAAAGAAAGACTCCACTCTGCGGCCATGTATTGACTACAGAGAGATGAATAATATCACTGTCAAGAATCGCTACCCGCTACCCTTGATTCCTGAACTATTTGAGAGACTCCGTTCTGCGAAAATCTTTACGAAGCTGGATCTTAGAGGGGCTTACAACCTCATACGGATTCGCCCAGGAGATGAGTGGAAGACCGCCTTCAGAACGAGATATGGACATTTTGAATCTCTGGTTATGACCTTTGGTCTTAGCAATGCCCCAGCCACCTTTCAACATTTTATTAATGATGTATTTCGAGATTTCTTGGACCAATTCGTTGTGGCTTATCTCGATGACATTCTTATATTTTCAGACACCTTGGAAGAGCATCGCAGGCACGTCCAGTTAGTCTTGGAACGACTACAGGAGAACCATCTTTACATTAAACTTGAAAAATGTGAGTTTGAACAAACCAGTATCCAATTTCTGGGATATATCATCTCCCCAGAAGGTCTGAGCATGGATCCCGGCAAAATCAATGCTGTAGTGGACTGGCCTGTTCCAAGAAATTTAAAAGACGTCCAGCGTTTCATAGGATTTGCAAATTTTTACCGAAAATTTATAAAGAACTTTTCACGGATCATACTACCAATTACTACACTAACAAAAAAGACCAAAGCATTTTTCTGGTCTCCGGAGGCACAGGAGGCTTTTGACAAATTGGAAACTCTTTTTACGTCTGCTCCATTGTTAGTACACCCAAATCCTGAATTGCCATTTACTGTCGAAGTGGACGCCTCGGACTCTGCAGTGGGAGCCATTCTGTCTCAGCGAGTTGGGGACAAAATGCAACTTCACCCATGTGCGTTTCTTTCCCACACCATGTCATCTGCAGAAAAGAACTACAACATCGGTAATAAAGAACTGTTAGCCATTAAAGTTGCCTTCTCCGAATGGAGACATCTTTTGGAAGGTGCCAATCACCCTGTGACTGTCCTCACGGACCACAAGAATCTTGAATTCCTCCGTACAGCAAAAAGATTGTCTGCAAGACAAGCACGATGGGCCTTATTTTTCTCAAGATTCAATTTTATAATTTCTTACCGGCCTGGTTCAAGAAATGGCAAGGCTGACGCTCTGTCCAGGATGTGTTCGGAACCTCAGGAGAGGTCTAGTAATGACGATACAATTCTAGGCCCTAAAATTTTTTTGGGAATATTGCACTCTAGAGGACTATGTAATAGAATTAAAGATGGATATCAAGAGGACTCTTTCCTTAACCATCCTTCGGAAGACGTCGATCTTTCATTCAAAGAGGGGTTTTGGATGCAGAAACACAAAATATATGTACCTGAATCTTCTCGCCTTGAAGTCCTCAAAAGTGTCCATGATTCTAAACTGGCAGGACATCCTGGAGTTGCAAAAACACAAGACTTACTACTTCGTTTCTTTTGGTGGCCTAATTGTAGGAAGGACGTGAGGAAATATGTTTCAACCTGTTTAACATGCGCACGAAACAAGACCCCACGATCGTCTCCTCTAGGACTCTTGCAACCACTTCCAGTTCCATCCAGGCCTTGGGGATCTATTTCCATGGATTTTATTGTGGAACTACCCCCTTCCAAACAGATGACCGTCATCCTTGTCATAGTGGACCGACTCACAAAAATGGCCCACTTTATTCCAACTGAAGGAATTCCTACTGCTGAAAAAACTGCAGAACTGATAATCAAAGAGGTATTCAGGTTACATGGAATTCCTGACAGCGTGGTGTCTGACAGAGGCGTTCAGTTTACGTCAAAATTTTGGAGGAGTTTCTGTACAGCCTTGGGAGTCACGGTGAATCTTTCTACCGCTTTCCATCCTCAGTCCAATGGCCAGACGGAGAGAACGAACCAGACTTTGGAGCAATACCTCCGTTGCTTCATTTCCTATCTTCAGGATGACTGGGTGGACTATTTACCAACAGCAGAGTTTTCCTACAACAACTCCATACATAGCGCTACATCTCAAACCCCATTTTTTGCTAATTATGGAGTACATCCAGTATTTATCCCTAATCTGCCAGTGAACACTCCCATTCCTGCTGTAAATGACAGGCTTGCAAAATTACAGGAATCCCAGAAGGAATTATCAGAGATATTACTCAAGACCCAGGAAGTATATAAGGAAGCAGCAGATAAACATCGGAGAGTGCCCCCTGCTCTTCAGGTTGGAGACAAAGTTTGGCTGTCCACTAAAAACCTTAAGACACATGTGCCATCCTCCAAATTGGGTCAGAAATTCATTGGACCTTTTCAAATTTCTGCAAAACTTAACCAGGTTGCTTTTCGTTTGGAACTTCCCAACAATCTAAAGATTCATCCAGTGTTTCACATATCCTTGCTCAAACCCTTCTGTGAAAACCCGTTTCCAGGAAGAATTCAGCCACCTCCTCCACCAGAAAGGATCCGTGGTGAAGAAGAATACATTGTGGATAAGATTCTGGACTCCCGAAAATTCAGAGGTAAACTGCAGTATCTGGTGCAGTGGAAGGGTTACGGACCAGAGGAAAATTCATGGGAACCAAGGGACAACGTCCATGCTCCTAGACTAACAAGAGCCTTTCATCAGAGGTACCCGGATAAGCCAGCTCCTGAGATGTCCAGAGGCCATCCTGGAAGGAGGGGAGTACTGTCAGGAGTCGAACCCAGTACCTCTTGTCCACTGGCCAGCAGCTCTACCATCTGAGCTATTCTGCTGGTTGCAAAGTTCCTTGCTGAACCCAGATACCATTGACTGTTCTTCCTGATTGGCTACACCTAGTGCTCTTTTGATTGGGCCTCTGATTGCCAATTACACACCCTATATAAACCTGGCCCTGTGGGTGTGTCATTGCGAGATTATTGAGCTCCAAGCCTTTAGTCAAGCGTTTCCTGCTGATCCATTGCTACAAACACTGCTCTCCTGTGAACCGACCTCGGCCTGCCTTCTGACTACGCTCTCCGCCTGATCCATTGCTACAAACACTGCTCTCCTGTGAACCGACCTCGGCCTGCCTTCTGACTACGCTCTCCGCCTGATCCATTGCTACAAACACTGCTCTCCTGTGTACCGACCTCCGGCTGCCACCTGACTACGTTATCCGCCTGATCCATTGCTACAAACACTGCTCTCCTGTGAACCGACCTCCGGCTGCCATCTGACTACGCTACCTGCCTCTGCTTCCCCTAGTGTTTGCAGTAACATCGGCTCCAACCCAGACGGGATCTTGACACTCTGTTTAATCACTTCATTCTTATCCAGGTACTTGCATACATGTTCTTTAATAATTTGTTCAAAGATCTTTCCTGGTATAGAAGTCAGACTCACTGGCCTGTAGTTCCCTGGGTCCACCTTCTTCCCCTTTTTGAAGATAGGAACAACATTTGCTCTTCTCCAGTCTTCTGGGACTTCTCCTGTTCTCCAAGAATTTTCAAAGATTATGGACAGTGGTTCAAGAATTTCTTCTGCTATCTCCTTCAGTACTCTGGGCTGTAATTCATCTGGACCTGGAGACTTGAATTCATTTAGGTTAGCTAAGTGTTTCCTCACTGTCTTTCTGTTTATAGATATCCTGGATTTTTCTATTCCTTTAATAGGACATTGAAGATCAGTTGATGTTACATTTCCTTTCTGAGAGAAAACAGATGCAAAATAGGAATTTAACAGTTCAGCCTTCTCAACATCCTGTCTTACCATTTCATCATTTTCATCCTGTAAAAATCCTATAGCATCTTTGACTTTTTTTTTACTTTTGACGTATCCCCAAAATCCTTTTTTGTTGCTTTTGATGTCACTTGCAAGCCTATGTACACTGCTCAAAAAAATAAAGGGAACACTTAAACAACAGAATATAACTCCCAAGTAAATCAAACTTCTGTGAAATCAAACTGTCCTCTTAGGAAGCAACACTGACTGACAATCAGTTTCACATGCTGTTGTGCAAATGGAATAGACACCAGATGGAAATTATTGGCAATTATCAAGGCACCCTCAATAAAGGAGTAGTTCTGCATGTGGGGACCACAGACCACATCTCAGTACCAATGATTTCTGGCTGATGGTTTGGTCACTTTTGAATGTTGGTTGTTCTTTCGCACTCATGGTAGCATGAGACGGACTCTACAACCCACACAAGTGGCTCAGGTAGTGCAGCTCATCCAAGATGGCACATCAATGCGAGCTGTGGCAATAAGGTTTTCTGTGTCAGTCAGCGTAATGTCCAGAGGCTGGAGGTGCTACCAGGAGACAGGTCAGTACACCAGGAGACGTGGAAGGGGCCATAGGAGGGCAACATCCCAGCAGCAGGACTGCTACCTCCGCCTGTGTGCAAGGAGGAATAGGAGGAGCACTGCCAGAGCCGTGCAAAATGACCTCCAGCATGCCACAAATGTGCATGTGTCTGCACAAACGGTTAGAAACCGACTCCATGAGGATGGTCTTCCATGAGGATGGTCTGAGTGCCCAACATCCACAGATGGGGGTTGTGCTCACAGCCCAATACCGTGCAGGACACTTGGCATTTGCCACAGAACACCAGGATTGGCAAATTCACCACTGGCGCCCTGTGCTCTTCACAGATGAAAGCAGGTTCACACTGAGCAGACTGTGAGAGACGTGACAGAATCTGGACAGTGATTTGCCTGCCTGCAACATCCTTCAGCATGACCGGTTTGGCAGTGGGTCAGTAATGTGGTGTGGGGTGGCATTTTGGTGGCATTTTGGAGGGCCGCACAGCCCTCCTTGTGCTCGCCAGAGGTAGCCTGACTGCCATTAGGTACCGAGATGAGATCCTCAGACCCCTTGTGAGACCATATCTTGGTGCGTTTGGCCCTGGGTTCCTCCTAATGCAGGACAATGCCAGACCTCATGTGTTGCTGGAGTGTGTCAGCTGTTCCTGCAAGATGAAGGCATTGAAGCTAGGGAAATCCGATTGAGCACATCTGGGACATCATGTCTCGCTCCATCCACCGTCACGTTGCACCACAGACTGTCTAGGCGATGGATGCTTTAGTCCTGGTGTGGGAGGAGATCCCTCAGGAGACCATCCGCCGCCTCATCAGGCATTGTAGGGAGGTCATACAGGCACGTGGATGCCACACACACTACTGAGCATCATTTTGACTTGTTTTAAGGACATTACATTCCACTTTAATTTTGGGTGTGACTCCAAATTCAGGCCTCCATTGGTTAATAAATTTGATTTCCAATGATGATTTTTGTGTGATTTTGTTGTCAGCACATTCAACTTTGTACAGAGCGAAGTATTTAATGAGAATATTTCATTCATTCAGATCTAGGATGTGTTGTTTGAGTGTTCCCTTTATTTTTTTGAGCAGTGTATATCCCCCAATGAGCTGAGTTCTAATGGACACACATGCTCAGGTAAAAAAAGTAAGAGCAGCATCCAGTTCAAGTGAAAAAATTCAAGACATCTTTATTCTGCCAACATCAGTAACAACGTTTCGGCCATATTGTGGCCTTGAAAAAGGCCACAATATGGCCGAAATGTTGTTACTGATGTTGGCAGAATAAAGATGTCTTGAATTTTTTCACTTGAACTGGATGCTGCTCTTACTTTTTTTATGGACTTTTGTGTTCATTTGGATCCATGGACCTGAGCGTGCATCCTCTATTCTCCTGTGTGATGTCGGCCATTTGCTGTATGACACATGCTCAGGTACTCTCCACTCAGCCAGTTCTTTGCATCCTGATCCCTTGTTCACTAGAGAGCAGCCATTAAAAGCTTTCTGCAGTCGCATGTCAGTGTTACTGAGAAGACTTGTGCTAGGGAAATAAGGATGGACTCATTTCTCAGATGCCAGAGAGGGAAGGAGTGTGAATCTGTTCAGAGTCCGCAGCACATAAGAAAACAGCACCAACGAAAAATAATAAAAAAAGAGATTTTTTTTTTCTTGAAGCAAATTTATTTAACTTCTCTATTAACACCATTTTAGGATTTATAGTGCAAATAAGTTCGGGTCCTTAGACCTGCAGTGTGCCTGAGATTTTCATCCATATATATGGTTCATAAATACGTCCTCTATATTCTCCTCTGAAACTTGTCTTCATTTTCACCAGAATTCAGATATAACCATATTTAAGTTTCTTTCATTTACCGTGATTTTCAGCCATTTTTTGCAAGTTTAATTTTTTTGATTGTGTTTTTTTTTTTTTAATGCACAAATGTGTTTGTTTTATTTAAAGCATATTTTATTCCTGTGGAGATGCCTGTAAGAAAACACTTCGAAAAATGGCGCACCTAGAGAATGCTGTGTTTGGAAAAAAATGCAAGGGACAAAGAAAATACAATAAAATTTTGGAAAAATGCCATAAAAGTGTACAGTTTGTAATGACTTTCATACTTTCCAGTTGTTTAACGACCATCATTTGTCTCCAGTGTTTTGTGCCATAAAAAAATGCAAAAATGTCTCAAAAGTACAAAGTGTGAAACTTGCCTGAATGGACCATGTTCTGCAGTTGTATTTTGGTATCTCTGTCCTTAAAAAAATGGGGAGATAGGTTGCACTAATGCATACCACAGTACACCAAGTTGGACTTCTCTTATTTTTTTAGCAGCACCTCTAAAAAATGAGAGCTGATATTGGGTTGGCAGCCATAGTCAATGATTTTCGCTACTCGTTTGGTTTTGTTCTTAGCAATCATGCTTGAGGTTTTCCTTTGAACATGAACTTGGAGTATATTGTCTTCTCCCAGGTTTTGGTAAATTCGGTTATGCTGCAGGGTTTTTTCATTTCTGTTTTCCACTTTTGCTCCCATCACTGACCTTTCACTGTCTTTTTGGGATGTTTAATGTGTCAGGCAGCCAACTGATGGGAAGATTCTCCACTATTCTCAGTCTCCATGTGGCATAAACGTTTTCCATGTGATTTGATTATCAGAGGCTTGGAAAGCTTTTTAACACTTTACAGTCTGATATATTTTTGATCATCTCATCTGAAATTTTATCTATGCAAAACCGATTGGAAGGTTTTACCCGCAGTGAGGATTACGCTCAGATTGACCGACTCCAATCAAGCCCGTGCCATCTGCTTGAGCACATCTAAACTGTACAGAACCACTTTTTAGACCACGCTTTGCAGATTTCTACAAGTTTGCTGAATCTTTCAATGCTTAATAAAATTGCCCACAGTTTATACAGGCAGTGTTCTGACAGTGTTACTACATTAGCACTTGGTCTAAGTATTCTCAGGGATAGAAATATCTTTAGGCTCAAATGTTTTAAGTATAATAAACTGCCATAGGTTTATAATGCCCTAATCCTACATTATTGTTGTATCCTCATGTCCAGGAGTGGAAATATGACCATCAGCGCCAATAATGATCACTGTCCATATAGGCGTTAAAGAGGTGGGGAGCCCTTTTTTATTAGGGGTGCAGTCAAGGGATCATTGATGGACCCCATGACTGTCTGCTTATCTCCAGTAACATCTCCTTTATAGTTTTACATTTCTTTTATCCTGTAACTGATCTGAACTGCTGAAATAAAGGCAGTATTGGTAAAATAATCACTGGCAGAAGACTGCAGAATGCTGCAGTTTTTCTTCAGATTAAACCAAGGAATTCACTGGAGTTCAGTTGTGTAGTATCCGAATACATGTCAGGGGAAATAACTAGTGCGGCATTAGCATTCCACAAATCACCTCTCAATGTTAAATGAAAGGCAGGGATCAGAAAGTGGGAGCAAAATCAGACACAGTCAGGTAAGGACTTGCCTCCTGATAGCTGTCTTTTGTTTTCCACAGTGATTTTCATTGACAGGTGCTGTGTATTCATTGTGTGTCTTGTTGATTTTTATTGTGTTACATTGTAGATGTGATGCATTGTAGATCTTTATACCTAAAAGCAGACATGCAAATTGCCACATGTTGGAAGGTAGAAATCCTACAAGTCACTGTTGATCCTTTAACAAGTCTTACAATATGATTTAGGATAAGAGCCAAATCAGAATCTCAATTTGCAGACATGGTGTTTCGGGCTATTGGCCATCATCAGTGCAAAGTATGAGAACTGATTTGGCTAGGTGAGAGGCTCTTCAGTACTTTATTCTGAGTGACTGTCAGAGGTCAATAGATGGCCCTACCTCTCATACAGTATTCTGGATATATAATGCTTATCTTTTTAGTGACCTTGGAGAAACATAACAGGAATCTGTATAAATGGCATTTATCTTTGATGTAGACTTATTATTGGAATTCCTTTGACTTGGCAGCAGGATCATTCTGATAATAAGATGCAGACAGCACGCCTTTCCAAATACCCCGCTGCTCTCCTGCAAATCTACCAGAATAAATGCCGTCCCCAGGCTTGTCTGTTGTATTCTTGGAATGTCAGTAATAATAATGCAAAACCGTAATATATTCCTCAAGGTTTAACCAAAGGTGAACCAAAGTACAGGCTATTATATTATGGACTTTGATTTGATTTCACAGTTTGAAGGGACCATAACAGGGGAGATTTACTACTAATAATAATAATCTTTATTTATATAGCGCCATCATATTCCGCAGCGCTTTACAGTTTAACAGTTTCAAAACACAAGTCATAAGTAACAACGTTAACAATACAGTAATTAAAGCAAAATAAGACGGCCCTGCTCGTGAGAGCTTACAATCTACAATGAGGTGGGGGAGATACAAAGTACAGGTGTGTATATACAATGGTGCATTTACAATGATGGTCCAGCCATCTTAAGGGAGTGAGGGATGGATGGAGATAGTGAATGGGCTACACACACACACACTTACACATAGAATGACTTTGATTAGTGAATGTGATAGGCCGCTCTGAACAGATGTGTTTTGAGGGAGCGCCTGAAACCATGCAAATTGTGGATAGTCCTAATTTCTTGGGGTTGATCATTCCAGAGGATTGGCGCAGCGCGGGAGAAGTCTTGGAGTCGGGAGTGGGAGGTACGGATTAGTGCAGAGGTTAGTTGAAAGTCGTTTGCAGAGCGCAGCAGTCGGTTAGGCCAATAGATAGAAATGAGGGAGGAGATGTAGGGGGGTGCTGCACTGTGGAGAGCTTTGTGGGTGAGAACCAGTACTTTGAATTGGATCCTATAATGAATGTGCAGCCAGTGTAAGGACTGGCGAAGAGCGGACGCGTCCGAGTACCGATTAGCCAGATGGATGACCCTGGCTTCTGCATTAAGGATGGACTGGAGAGGGGATAGTCGAGTAATGGGGAGGCCAAGTAATAGAGCGTTACAGTAGTCCAGGCGGGAGTGGATCAATGCTACAGTGAGGGTTTTTGTTGTTTCCATGGTGAGAAAAGGGCGGATTCTAGAGATGTTCTTTAGGTGTAGGCGGCAAGAGCGGGCAAGAGATTGTATATGGGAGGTGAAGGAGAGATTGGTGTCAAACATAACACCCAGACAGCGAGCCTGCTGCCGGGGTGTTATTATGGTGCCGCCCACTGAGAGGGAAATGTCAGATTTAGGGAGGTTTGTAGACGGTGGGAGCAGAAGAAGTTCAGTTTTGGAGAGGTTAAGTTTCAGATAGAGAGCAGACATGATGTTGGAGACTGCGGACAGACTGTCGGTGGCGTTCTGTAGTACAGCGGGGGTAAGGTCGGGGATGACGTGTATAATTGTGTGTCATCAGCATAAAGATGGTACTGAAAGCCAAATCTGCTGATGGTCTGTCCAATTGGGGCGGTGTAGAGAGAGAAGAGAAGGGGGCCAAGGACTGAGCCCTGGGGTACACCGACAGTGAGAGGAAGAGGAGATGAAGTGGAGCCAGAGAACGAAACACTGAAGGAGCGGTCAGAAAGATAGGAGGAGAACCAGGAGAGAACAGTGTCCTTAATACCTAGTGAGTGGAGCCTAGACAGTAGGAGACGGTGGTCAACCGTGTCGAAAGCTGCAGAAAGGTCGAGTAGAATGAGCAGAGAGTGGTCGCCGTTACGTTTTGCTGTCAGAAGCTCATTGGTCACTTTGATGAGTGCAGTTTCAGTCGAATGTAGGGGTCGGAAGCCGGATTGTGAAGGGTCTAGGAGGGAGTGAGTGGAGAGGTAACGGGTGAGGCGGGAGTAGACTAGGCGCTCCAAAAGTTTGGAGATGAAGGGGAGATTGGAGACCGGTCTGTAGTTGTTTGTGCAGGAAGGGTCAAGAGCGGGTTTCTTTAGTAGTGGAGTAATGATGAAGTGTTTGAAGGAGGATGGGAAAATGCCAGAGGAGAGTGAGAGATTGAAGATTGTAGTTAGGTGAGTTGTGACAACAGGAGAGAGAGACTGGAGGAGATGTGAGGGGATGGGGTCGGTAGTGCATGTAGTCGGACGAGAGGAAGAGAGGAGTCTGGAGACTTCTTCTTCTGTGATGGGATCAAATGTGGAAATTGAGCCAGGGAAATGCAGGGTAGGATGGGAGTCACAGCACTTGGTGGTTGAGAGCAGATTTCCTGACGGATAGTATCTATTTTTTCTATAAAGTGGGAGGCCAGGTCGTCAGCACAAATGTCTGTGATAGGGGCTTGTGCTGTTGGCCTGAGGAGGGAGTGAAAAGTGTCAAAAAGTTTCTTGGGGTTGTTGGCTAGTGAGGAGATCAGGGTGGTGAAGTAGGTCTGTTTAGCGAGGTGAAGGGCTGCATTATAAGTTCTTAACATGAATTTAAAGTGGATGAAGTCTTCTGGTGTGCGGGTTTTTCTCCATAGGCGTTCAGCACTCCTAGAGCATCGCTGGAGAAGGTGAGTTTGCGATGTGAGCCAGGGCTGTTTTACTGTGTGTTTGGAAGTTCTGAGGGTGAGCGGTGCTACTTGGTCAAGGGTGCTTCTAAGAGTGTCATTGTAGTGATGAACAGCCAGATCAGGACAAGAAAAAGAGGAGATTGGGGACAGCGAAGAGTGTAGGGAGTCTGAAAGTGTCTGAGGGTTAATGGCTTGTAGATTTCTGAATGTGTGGTAGGTAGGAGTTCGCTGGGGTGGTGGAGGATTTGTGAGCGTGAAGGAGAGAATGTTGTGGTCAGAGAGTGGAAGCGGTGAGTTATTTAGGTGGGAGATTGAACAGAGGCGGACAAAGACCAGGTCAAGGGTGTTGCCATCCTTGTGTGTCTCAGAGGTTGAAAGCTGTGAGAGGCCTAGAGAAGTGGTTAGTGATAGAAGCTGAGATGCAGATGTGGAAGAAGGACTGTTAATGGGGATGTTGAAGTCTCCAAGGATAAGGGTTGGTAGTTCTGAGGACATGAAGTGCGGCAGCCAGGCTGAGAAGTGGTCAAGGAACTGGGTGGATGAGCCTGGGGCCGATATATGACCGCTACTCTGAGGGAGAGGGGATGGAAGAGCCTGATGGTGTGGACCTCAAAAGAAGGGAATGAGAGTGATGGAATTGGTGGGATGACCTGGAAAGTGCATTGTGGGGACAGGAGTATGCCAACTCCACCACCATGTCTGTTTGTGGGTCTCGGGGAATGGGAGAACTGTAAGCCACCATAGGAAATGGCAGCAGGGGAGACCGTGTCAGAATCCTGAATCCAGGTTTCAGTGAGGGCCAACAGATGAAGAGAGTTGTTCAGAAAGTAGTTGTGCAGGAAAGATAGTTTGTTGCATGCAGACAGTGGATTCCAGAGGGCACAATTGAAAGAAGGAGATGAGGGAGTGCAAGTAATATTAATAAGATTATTATGGTTTCGACATGAGGTAGGGTAGGGATTGAGGTTGGGGGATGGACCAGGGTTGGGGGAGATGTCCCCTGAAATCAGTAGGAGTAAGCTACAAATGGGGTACATGGCAAGCGCTACATTTATTGTGTATTTTACAGGCTAGTTACTCCTACCTAAAGTGTTTAAAAAACATCAAGTTTGGCTAAGAGGGGTTATAAGATACTCTACATTTAAGATTTTCTTTGTAGGGAAATATTTGTGTATGTTAGCCAGCCGTGAGTATAAGGACAGAAATGTGTGTAGCGTGGCTACAAGCTGATTTATTTGAGGTGATTTTTGCAAACTCCTAAATTCATGCATCCTACAGTGCTACCGATTTATCTTCCCCTGTGACTGCATTTTGTATATGCAATTCAGGGATATGAAGCATATTGTTATAAAATACTGCTGCGCATAATGGTGCCCTTCACAAAATGTCTCTTGCCACCCACTGGCTATTATTCCCTTTCTAACAATGTGATTTTGCCTTTGCCACATTCATGAATGACATTACCTCTCACAAGATAAGCACCCTCTTGTGCTGCTATATTACTATTTTATTCTCTACTGCTATGACCTTCCTACTGTCTTGTCCTTCTTGTGGTATCCCCCCAAAAGCAGAGGACGTGTTGTATGGGTGAGCAGGAGAGGTAGGATAGCACAGCGAGCCTCCCAGGACATGATGGAATGAACCTCTTTCCTACATTCCTAATAAATGTGCTTCCTTTTAGCTATGAGGAAAGGCTTTGTTTGATGGATGGAAACCTGGCGGATTGTGATCATCTCCATGGGTTATTCTTGCTCTGCAGGATTTGTGCAGATTTTCGGAAAAGCCAGATAATAGCATAATTCTCTGTTGTCGAACAAAATGCTGTTACAGCACGCACACGAGAATACTGTGTCATCGGATTCTGCTTTCACTTACGTTCATTTAGAGGATGTCATTCATTTTTTTTCTTGAGGTTTATTATTTTAATGCATATGAATCCATTCATGTTCCTATTTTACTCCATGTGTAATTTATTGATAGAAGGAAACTTTAGAATCGAAGGCGCTTCTTGTTATATTGCCACCGTCGTAAGGCAGATGCAGTATTTCTCTGAACTGTTCGTGATGTTGATCAATTGACTGTTGTGTTTTTCATATCAGCCACGTGACAATACATACATATATCAAATCTACTCCTGCTCCCATGCTGAATTTGTAGTGATGAACGTCCGTGATGAGAGATACAGACATTAGCATTGGTAAGGAATCACTTCCCTCACAAAGTGGAGCAATTCACTATACGAGGAGCTTGTAGGGCGGCATCCTGTGATCTCCCTGCGCATATCAGACTGTCATAAAGCAGGTTGTGCCGAAGGGTGTTAAGGTCTGTTTACATAGAGCAACCAGGGGCACTAAACGACAACCAAGCATTAAATATTTAACGATCAGCGATCATTTCATTGCCTATTTACACAGGCAGACCGCCGTAAACGATGCTGCCATTGTTCTCGGCAGTACAAGTCTTCTTTACAGCAGCCGATGTGATGCCGAGGATGATGATCTTTTGTGCTGCTCATTCATTGGGTGATTGGCAGCCTGTTTACACTGAGAGATTATCATTAAACAAGCGTTCTCAAGATCACTCGTCGCGATAATCTTTCAGTGTAGTGCACCTTAAATGCACCTTTAGACTAGTAGCGATGCTGATCCTGCGTGCTTGGCTGGATAATGGCTCGGTATAGTCCCTAAATTGTAGCAAATCATGTACATCTGATTTAATATGGATATGTGTAGTTTTTTGCTGTCACATAGTTGCATCGAATATAATGGATATAATGTTTGATATATCCACAACATGGTATTGTGAGGCTCTAGCAGGGATTCTTCCCCCCACCCCATACAGCCTCCTGTACACATCCCTCTACCATGTGCTTGTGATATTATTCTGTGACGTCTAAATATCATCAGTATCATAGACATAAACAATGCTCCTATTATTACTGTTATATACTGTTGGATATTCCTCCATATCTAATTACACAACAGAAATATAACTGCAATGAAAGTTCCTCCATGCTGATAAACGTATTATTATATCTAGTTTAGTAGCTAATGGGAGAAGATGTGTGATTTGGCCGCTCTAAGAAGAACTTGGCAGCAGTGTGCATTTTTTTTTCTTTTCCAAATACCATACGGTAGAACGTAAGTAGTGTGCGCAGAGTATCAGACCTCCCAGTCCATGATGGCAGCGAGTGTTCTGCTACCCCCTCCGCATACTGCAAGCTCAGGTGAGACTAGAGGGAGGGCTCTGTATAAGGAGATTTACAGGATTTACATCTCACGAGGAATCAGATGTGTTTAAATATGAGTGAGAGCATCATGGATGTGCTACACAAAAAGCCTGGTGTAGTGATAGAAAATGCAACTATTCTGTGTGTACATAATTGAATGCATAGCTAAAGATACAAGACAGGGTTTTTTCACCCAAGTAACTAATTCTTCAAAGTAAATATCTTTAGTTATTTCATTGAATCACATAATTCTTAGGCAAACCGGGATGAAACTGCACTTAGGGCGTATCAGTGCACTTGGAAGAAGCCATACTTGTGCATTGGCACACCCACTGTGCACTTGGAAGAAGCCATACTTGTGCATTGGCACACCCACTGTGCACTTGGAAGAAGCCATACTTGTGCATTGGCACACCCACTGTGCGCTTGGAAGAAGCCATACTTGTGCATTGGCTCACCCACTGTGCACTTGGAAGAAGCCATACTTGTGCATTGGCACACCCACTGTGCACTTGGAAGAAGCCATACTTGTGCATTGGCACACCCACTGTGCACTTGGAAGAAGCCATACTTGTGCATTGGCACACCCACTGTGCACTTGGAAGAAGCCATACTTGTGCATTGGCACACCCACTGTGCACTTGGAAGAAGCCATACTTGTGCATTGGCACACCCACTGTGCGCTTGGAAGAAGCCATACTTGTGCATTGGCTCACCCACTGTGCACTTGGAAGAAGCCATACTTGTGCATTGGCACACCCACTGTGCACTTGGAAGAAGCCATACTTGTGCATTGGCACACCCACTGTGCACTTGGAAAAAGCCATACTCGTGCATTGGCACACCCACTGTGCACTTGGAAGAAGCCATACTTGTGCATTGGCACACCCACTGTGCACTTGGAAAAAGCCATACTTGTGCATTGGCACACTCACTGTGCACTTGGAAGAAGCCATACTTGTGCATTGGCACACCCACTGTGCACTTGGAAGAAGCCATACTTGTGCATTGGCTCACCCACTGTGCACTTGGAAGAAGCCATACTTGTGCATTGGCACACCCACTGTGCACTTGGAAGAAGCCATACTTGTGCATTGGCACACCCACTGTGCACTTGGAAGAAGCCATACTTGTGCATTGGCACACCCACTGTGCACTTGGAAGAAGCCATACTTGTGCATTGGCACACCCACTGTGCACTTGCAGACTGATTTGAATTTGGCTTCTATACTAGATTGCTCATGACTGACACATCAGATCTCTACAAAAAAAATATATAATTTTTATTAGGGATTAACAGTACATATCACAGAAAAAGAATCAGCCGTACTAGCATCATGTTAGAATACTTATGAACAAACAGTATGCAGCAGACTCCATGATAAAGGTGCAAAATACTGATGAAACAACCACTCACAACCTACCAATTCATGGAGGGGTGAATGCTTAGTATTAAACGTGTACACAGATGGAGCTTGCATAGGGCCCCAGTCATACAGGTAAGTGATATGCACAGTGTCTGGCATACAGCCCATTGATGACCCCCATACTATTAGATCAGGCAGGCTTCCCAGCATTATATAAGTGCACCCCACAAGAAAGACACCCCATTTCACCCTACCAACACTAAAGGACCTGATTGCATCTTTCATAGAAATGGCAAAAGTGCAATAAAATGATAATGATAAAAAACTAAAATATCATTTTTATTGGGGTGGACAAGCTCCTAAACAGCCAAAATCTGCATGTAACTGACTGCACAACTCGCTTCTAATGGCTTATAGATTTCTGAATGTGTGGTAGGTAGGCGTGCGCTGTGTGTGCATACACTTTCTGTGTACCTGCACCAGGGTAATCTTACACTTTTTATGCCATGCTGATAAATATACCGCCAATTACTGATTCTGGCAGACCCCACAGGGTGCTCCATGCATTCGCGCTCCTTCCCTGCCAGCAGAGAAGTAGGGGCTGACAGCAACAGGTTTATGTTACATGGGAAAAATGTGCTATTAAATAATGCTGTGACTTTGCAGGGCTGGTCTCTGTAATAGAGCGCTGGCATGAAATAATTCCTTTCATTTCATCAAAACCTGCAAACGGAAAGTTCTACATGGTGTTATCTCATGCAGCACCTGTGAAAGGTTGAAAAACAGAGATGAACATTGGCCGTTCATCAGGACGTTTCCCTCCAGGGCCTAACTGACATGTTATCCATTCGGTGTGAATCTTGGCACTTTTCTGTTCCCCAGCACTGTGGCTGTCAGCCTGCTGGCCATGACAAGACATTAGAGCATGACTGACATGAATTCTAGCAGCTTCTTATCTGTATAGAGAGGTTGCAGGTTATGTGTGAGACGGCCATTTCACATACGGTATTTATAGAATATAGATTTGCATTCCCCGATTTATTTGATTCATTTCAAAAGGCGGCCTTTGAGAGTTCAGGAAAGCACAGGTATAAGTTTGTGGAGCTATATCCTTATTGTTCCTGACCTACAGTGCTGTGGAAAAGTATTTACCCCCTTACTAATGGCTCCTGCATTTTTCAATTTCTTTCATCTTTGAAGAAAACGCACAGCCCCCATCAACCACCAAATAATGAGGGGCTGAATTAATACCCTACATGAGTTAAGACACTGTAGAAATAGTAATAATAATAGTAATAATAATATTTATAGGCAGCACGGAAATCACATTTTTGGCTTACTGAAGGGACTGAGCACAAAATGACTGTAAACACTGCACCGTGTAGGTGACCTAGCCCTAATCTAATAATGATTTTACCTTTATTGTTCAAATCTGGTTCTGCATTTGCCAGAATGTCAGTTTTCAGCATTTTTCACCCATTCAAATGAATAGGGGAAAAGCTGCTCCAAAACGCACTTATTTTACACAAGAGATGCATTATATAGCGTGTGAACACTCCCTAAGTTTCACTGCACTAAAAATAAGAAAGGAATTGACAATCCACTGTGATTTAGTGCAGGGGTCCCCAACCGCCGGTCCGCGGCCCAGGACCTGGCCGTTGCAGTTCTATTGCCGGGATGCGGAGCCACGGCACAGAATGCTGGACACACATGGAGCCGGCGGCTGTAGCACTGTAGTGACAGCTACAGCCGCCAGCTTCAAGAAGACTCGATACTCACCTTCGGTCGCTGCATCCCTTTCGGCCGTGGCAACTTCATCCAGTGCTGAGCGGTGACGTAGTACCGCTCATTAAGGTCATGAATATGGACGCGACGCCACTCCCATAGGTGTGGTGTCCATATTCATGACCTTAATGAGCGGTACTACGTCACCGCTGCGCACAGGAGGAAGCTGCCACGGCCGACAGGGATGCAGGGAAGTTCAGCGACGGAGCGAGGAGGGTAAGTATGATAGGGGAGGACGGGGGAGCCCAGCCATGTATACAAGGGTGGGAGCGGAGCCTTGTATAGAAGGGTGGGAGCAGAGCCATGTACAGAAGGGTGGGAGCAGAGCCATGTATAGAAGGGTGGGAGCAGAGCCTTGTATATAAGGGTGGGAGCAGCGCCTTGTATATAAGGGTGGGAGCAGCGCCATGTATAGAAGGGTGGGAGCAGAGCCATGTACAGAAGGATGGGAGCAGAGCCATGTATAGAAGGGTGGGAGCAGAGCCTTGTATAGAAGGGTGGGAGCAGAGCCATGTATAGAAGGGTGGAGCAGAGCCATGTATAGAAAGGTGGGAGCAGAGCCATGTATACAAGGGTGGGAGCAGAGCCATGTATAGAAAGGTGGGAGCAGAGCCATGTATACAAGGGTGGGAGCAGAGCCATGTATAGAAGGGTGGGAGCAGAGCCATGTATAGAAGGGTGGGAGCAGAGCCATGTATAGAAGGGTGGGAGCAGAGCCATGTACAGAAGGGTGGGAGCAGAGCCATGTACAGAAGGGTGGGAGCAGAGCCATGTATAGAAGGGTGGGAGCAGAGCCATGTATTGAAGGGTGGGAGCAGAGCCATATACACAAGGGTGGGAGCAGAGCCATGTATAGAAGGGTGGGAACAGAGCCATGTACAGAAGGGTGGGAGCAGAGCCATGTACACAAGAGTGGGAGCAGAGCCATGTATAGAAGGGTGGGAGCAGAGCCATGTACACAAGGGTGGGAGCAGAGCCATGTATACAAGGGTGGGAGCAGAGCCTTGTATAGAAGGGTGGGAGCAGAGCCATGTATAGAAAAGTGTGAGCAGAGCCATGTATACAAGGGTGGGAGCAGAGCCATGTATTGAAGGGTGGGAGCAGAGCCTTATATACAAGGGTGGGAGGGTGGTATAAATGTTATAATTAAATGATAAGTATGCACTACTACTAAACTACAACCCCGTCCATAGCCCCGCCCCCTTATGGCAAAAGCCCCACCCCTGCCACACCTCCATCCCCGCCCTGCCGGGCCATGGAAGAATGGTCTTGCTTGAAGCCGGTCCCTGGTGCAAAAAAGGTTGGGGACCACTGATTTAGTGTTATATGACATAAAAGCCCAAACCTGACAAGCAGCTTTTAGTCAATAGTCACATTTGTTCTGCGATAATATTTGTAGAGCCGCTGGTTTACTTTACAACTTTTAAGTAACATTTTTGCGCCCTGGCATGCAGTCCAGGCGAGGAGAAAGCTGTTTCTGTTTAGCACATGGAGAAGTTTTGTGATAAAACCAGGATTGGCATGTGTTTTGGGAGAGAAGTGTAAGCTGAAACTGAGGTTTTTATAAACTGTACTGTGCTCTTCTATTGCTCCTTTGTTCTCGCGTCAAATATATAATATAGTATAGTAAGTATCCGCTATACCACACTCCATACTGTGAAGGAGAGACATACAGGTCATAATAATAATAATAATAATCTTTATTTATATAGCGCCAACATATTCCACAGCGCTTTACAGTTTAACAGTTTCAAAACACAAGTCATAAGTAACAACGTTAACAATACAATAATTAAAGCAAAATAAGATGACCCTGCTCGTGAGAGCTTACAATCTACAATGAGGTGGGGGAGGTACAAAGTACAGGTGTGTATATACAATGGTGTATTTACAATGATGGTCCAGCCATTTTGATGGAGTGAGGGATGGATGGAGATAGTGAATGGGCTACACACACACACTTACACATAGAATGACTTTGATTAGTGAACGTGATAGGTTGCTCTGAACAAATGTGTTTTGAGGGAGCAGCTGAAACCATGCAAATTGTGGATTGTCCTAATTTCTTGGGGTAGAGCATTCCAGAGGATTGGCGCAGCACGGGAGAAGTCTTGGAGTCGGGAGTAGGAGGTACAGATTAGTGCAGAGTTTAGTCGAAAGTTGTTTGCAGAGCGCAGCAGTCAGTTAGGCCGATAGATAGAAATGAGGGAGGAGATGGATGACCCTGGCTGCTGCATTCAGTATGGACTGGAGAGGGGATAGTCGAGTAACGGGGAGGCCAATTAATAGAGCATTGCAGTAGTCCAGGAGGGAGTGGATCAATGCTACAGTGAGGGATTTTGTTGTTTCCATGGTGAGAAAAGGGCGGATTCTAGAGATGTTCTTTAGGTGTAGGCGGCAAGAGTGGGCAAGAGATTGTATATGGGAGGTGAAGGAGAGATTGGTGTCAAACATAACACCCAGACAGCCAGCCTGCTGCCGGGGTGTTATTATGGTGCCGCCCACAGAGAGGGAAATGTCAAATTTAGGGAAGTTAGTAGACGGTGGGAGCAGAAGAAGTTCAGTTTTGGAGAGGTTGAGTTTCAGATAGAGAGTGGACATAATGTTGGAGACTGCGGACAGACAGTCGGTGGCGTTCTGTAGTACAGCGAGGGTAAGGTCGGGGGATGACGTGTATAGTTGTGTGTCATCAGCATAAAGATGGTACTGAAAGCCAAATCTGCTGATGGTCTGTCCAATTGGGGCCGTGTAGAGAGAGAAGAGAAGGGGGCCAAGGACTGAGCCCTGAGGTACACCGACAGTGAGAGGAAGAGGAGATGATGTGGAGCCAGAGAACGAAACACTGAAGGAACGGTCAGAAAGATAGGAAGAGAACCAGGAGAGAGCAGTGGCCTTAATGCCTAGTGACTGGAGCCTAGACAGTAGGAGACGGTGGTCAACCATGTCGAAAGCTGCAGAAAGGTCGAGAAGAATGAGCAGAGAGTGGTCACGGTTACGTTTTGCTGTCAGAATGTCATTGGTCACTTTGATGAGTGCAGTTTCAGTCGAATGTAGGGGATGGAAGCCGGACTGTGAAAGGTCTAGGAGGGAGTGAGTGGAGAGGTAACGGGTAAGGCGGGAGTAGACTAGGCGCTCCAAAAGTTTAGAGATGAAGGGGAGATTGGAGACCGGTCTGTAGTTGTTTGTGCAGGAAGGGTCGAGAGCGGGTTTCTTTAGTAATGGAGTAACAATGGAGTGTTTGAAGGAGGATGGGAAAATGCCAGAGGAAAGTGAGAGATTAAAGATTGTAGTTAGGTGAGTTGTGACAACTGGAGAGAGAGACTGGAGGAGATGTGAGGGAATGGGGTCGGTAGTGCATGTAGAGAGAGGAGTCTGGAGACTTCTTCTGTGATGGGATCAAATGTAGAAAGTGAGCCAGGGGAAATGCAGGGAGGGATGGGAGTCACAGCACTTGGTGGTTGAGAGCAGATTTCCAGACGGATAGTATCTATTTTTTCTATAAAGTGGGAGGCCAGGTCGTCAGAACAAATGTCTGTGATAGGGGCTTGTGCTTTTGGCCTGAGGAGGGAGTGAGTTTGCAATGTGAGCCAGGGCTGTTTTACTGTGTGTTTGGAAGTTCTGAGGGTGAGTGGCGCTACTTGGTCAAGGGTGCTTCTAAGAGTGTCATTGTAGTGATGAACAGCCAGATCAGGACAAGAAAAAGAGGAGATTGGGGACAGTGATGAGTGTAGGGAGTCAGAAAGTGTCTGAGGGTTAATGGCTTATAGATTTCTGAATGTGTGGTAGGTAGGAGTGCGCTGGGATGCACTTGGAAGAAGCCATACTTGTGCATTGGCACACCCACTGTGCACTTGGAAGAAGCCATGCTTGTGCATTGGCACACCCACTGTGCACTTGGAAGAAGCCATACTTGTGCATTTGTACACCCACTGTGCACTTGGAAAAAGCCATACTTGTGCATTGGCACACCAACTGTGCACTTGGAAAAAGCCATACTTGTGCATTGGCACACCCACTGTGCACTTGGAAAAGCCATACTTGCGCATTGGCACACCCACTGTGCACTTGGAAGAAGCCATGCTTGTGCATTGGCACACCCACTGTGCACTTGGATGAAGCCATACTTGTGCATTGGCACACTCACTGTGCACTTGGAAAAAGCCATACTTGTGCATTGGTACACCCACTGTGCACTTGGAAGAAGCCATACTTGTGCATTGGCACACCCACTGTGCACTCGGAAGAAGCCATACTTGTGCATTGGCACACCCACTGTGCACTTGGAAGAAGCCATACTTGTGCATTGGCACACCCACTGTGCACTTGGAAGAAGCCATACTTGTGCATTGGCACACCCACTGTGCACTTGGAAGAAGCCATACTTGTGCATTGGCACACCCACTGTGCACTTGCAGACTGATTTGAATTTGGCTTCTATACTAGATTGCTCATGACTGACACATCAGATCTCTACAAAAAAAAGATATAATTTTTTATTAGGGATTAACAGTACATATCACAGAAAAAGAATCAGCCATACCAGCATCATGTTAGAATACTTATGAACAAACAGTATGCAGCAGACTCCATGATAAAGGTGCAAAATACTGATGAAACAACCACTCACAACCTACCAATTCATGGAGGGGGTGAATGCTTAGTATTAAACGTGTACACAGATGGAGCTTGCATAGGGCCCCAGTCATACAGGTAAGTGATATGCACAGTGTCTGGCATACAGCCCATTGATGACCCCCATACTATTAGATCAGGCAGGCTTCCCAGCATTACATAAGTGCACCCCACAAGAAAGACACCCCATTTCACCCTACCAACACTAAAGGACGTGGTTGCATCTTTCATAGAAATGGCAAAAGTGCAATAAAATGATAATGATAAAAAACTAAAATATCATTTTTATTGGGGTGGACAAGCTCCTAAACAGCCAAAATCTGCATGTAACTGACTGCACAACTCGCTTCTAATGGCTTATAGATTTCTGAATGTGTGGTAGGTAGGAGTGCGCTGGGGTGGTCGAGGATTTGTGAGCGTGAAGGAGAGAATGTTGTGGTCAGAGAGTGGAAGTGGTGAGTTATTTAGGTGGGAGATTGAACAGAACCGGACAAAGACCAGGTCAAGGATGTTACCGTCCTTGTGTGTCTCAGAGGTTGAAAGCTGTGAGAGGTGTTATGTTTAGGTAGCTGAGGAAAAATAGCAAAAACGGTAACACCAGAGAGGCTGGAACCTATTGGATTGTAGTAACCTGAACTAACCACACAACTAGTGGTAGCCGTGGAGCGTTCCTACGTTGATCCTAGACGCCTCGTCACAGCCTGAGAGATAACTACACCTAAAGGCAGAAAGATGAAAGCTATCTGCCCCGGAGCAGATCCCAAAGAAAATAGGAAGCCCCCAAACATGTAATGGCGGTTAGACAAGAAGAAAGCACGGACACAAACAGAAAATAGAATGCGCAAACGCTGGGGCCCAATCTGTCTAGACAGAAAAGTACAGGAAAGAATTCTGACTGCAATCCAAAAAAACCCCTAAAAATACCAACACTTCTGATTGCAAAAAACCTGAGATCACACGATGTCCTCCACCTAAATCAGATCTCTGGTGTAACAAAACCAAGCCGCAGCCACTGAAAAAACAGGAAAAAGCAAATGAACAAATAGCAGTGGCTACAGATAAACTGAGTGGAGCACAGGCCCCAGAAGGGGACCTGGCTGAACTCCAAAAGTGCAGAAAACAATGCAAAAAGTAAGCACAAAAAGAAAAGCAAAAATATCTTATCTGAAAGCAGCAGACGCAGGCAAGCCTTCAGCAAACTTCCAAATGAACCAGGAACCACAATTGAGACAAGAACAATTGATCACCGGCAACCATCATGGGAGGGAACCTCCCTTATATCAGACCAGTCAGTGATCCCAGATTGCCATTCCTCGCTGGAAGGTTCAGTACTGTCTGTAACCACCAGAGGGAGCCTCTGCTCAGAAACCATCTCTAGCACATTCACAACAGAGAGGCCTAGAGAAGTGGTTAGTGATAGAAGCTAAGATGCTGATGTGGAAGTAGGGCTGTTAATGGGGATGTTTTAGGGTTGGTAGTTCTGGGGACATGAAGTGTGGCAGCCAGGCTGAGAAGTGGTCAAGGAACTGTGTGGGCGAGCCTGGGGGCCGATATATGACCGCTACTCTGAGGGAGCGGGGGCGGAAGAGCCTGATGGTGTGGACCTCAAAAGCAGGGAATGAGAGTGATGGAATTGGGGGGATGACCTGGAAAGTGCATTGTGTAGACAGGAGTATGCCGACTCCACCACCATGTCTGTTTGCGGGTCTCGGGGAATGGGAGAACTGTAAGCCACCATAGGAAATAGCAGCAGGGTAGACAGTGTCACAGTCCTGAATCCAGGTTTCAGTGAGGGCCAACAGATTAAGAGAGTTGTTCAGAAAGTAGTTGTGCAGGAAGGGAAGCTTGTTGCATACAGACCGTGAATTCCAGAGGGCATAATTAAAAGGAGATGAGGGAGTGCAAGTAATATTAATAAGATTATTATGGTTTCGATATGAGGTAGGATAGGGGTTGAGGTTGGGGGATGGTGGACCAGGGTTGGGGAGATGTCCCCTGCAATCAGTAGGAGTAGGAAGATAAAGAGCAAGTAGTTGTTGGAATTGTAAGTAGTTTTTTTCTGCAATGTGTTTGGGCAAGATAGGCTGAGGTTTTTCAAGAAGGTGAGGAGTGCATGGGAGCTGTACATGGGAGAGGGAAGTATAGAGGGGCTGATGTGTATGAGTCGTGATGGAGGGGAGATGGGGTGGTGAATGTGGATGGCAAGGGAACACAGGAGGATAGAAATAAACCACATGGTTAAAAGGGAAAGCAAAGTGTGGGTTAGCTGATTCCTGCCCTGATTAACTGCCATGGATAACTGCAGTTTACATGATGCTTAGCTTCTGTGATGCTTTGGTTATGGGATGACTGCGTACGCCTCACACTGCGTGCGCCCCTTGGAATGCTACTAAATATATAGCCCACACTACAGGGACAGAAGAAAGCAAAGTGTGGGTTACCTGATTCCTGCCCTGATTAACTGCCATGGATAACTGCCGTTTACATGATGCTTAGCTTCTGTGATGCTTTGCTTATGGGATGACTGTGTGCGCCCCACACTGCGTGCGCCCTTTGGAATGCTACTAAATATATAGCCCACACTACAGGGACAGGAGAGAGGGATTGTGGGAGCTGGTTTGGGATAATTTGGCAGCTGGGGCCAGCACACCTGGGGATGGTTAGATGATCAAAGGCACTAGACCTGGCTACATCTATATGCTATAGCACCTTCCACCTGATAAGATCTAGAGAGGCCCCAGTCACATGGATATAAAGCAGTAAGTATTAAAAACAGTGCAACAAGTGAATTATACCAAAGCTTTAGCAGGCACATTAAAATATGTAGCAAAATGGTAAAGCAGCAGATGACAGCAAGCAGAAGTAGGAAGTTGTACCATTAGGATATATTGCAGCAGACAAGACAGCCAGCAGAGGTGGGGATTGCACCACTCAGCTGCTTGCTAAGAATAAATGGAGTGCATACCATTAAGATATATTGCAGCAGACAAGACAGCCAGCAGAGGTGGGGATTGTACCATTCAACTGCTTCCTAAGAATGAATGGAGTTCATACCTGTGTGAAGAGAGAAGAGAAAAGATGAATGTTAATTCCTTGCCATGGATAACTGCCGTTTGCATGATGCTTAGCTTCTGTGATGCTTTGCTTATGGGATGACTGCGGGCGCCCCACACTGCGTAGTCATAGTCAAGGGGAATGCTAATGCTTGTTCTTTATTATAAATGAGCAAGAAAAGGCACAGGTAGCCATATGTAACACTATGTTAAAAATTGTACGCTTAGAGAAGCTGGTGTGTGTTTGCTTTTGGAAAGTGGCACAAGTTATATTTTTTTAGATTTTAAGTGGAGGAACACTAAACCGATAGTCTTTTTGAATCCATATTTACTGTGCAGTTACATGTCATCTTTTGGTGCCTTAAAGTAGCCATTTTGGGTTGGTTAAAGGTTATAGGATTAGTGACAAGTAGTCAAGATCTTTGTCCCCATTATCACTACTTTATTTTATATACAATACAGACCAAAAGTTTGGACACACCTTCTCATTCAGCGATTTTTCTGTATTTTCATGGCTGAAAATTGTAGAATCACACTGAAGGCATCAAAATTATGAAGTAACACATGTGGAATTATACATTACACTTTACAAAAAAGTGTGAAACAACTGAAAATATGTCTTATATTGTAGATTCTTCAAAGTAGCCACCTTTTGCTTTGATTACTGCTTTACACGCAGAAAAGGTGAACGGATGGATTCTACATGCCTAGTTCCCACCGTGAAGCATGTAGGAGGAGATATTATGGTGTGGGGTGCTTTGATGGTGACACTGTTGGGGATTTATTAAAAATTGAAGGCATAGTGAACCAGAATGGCTACTACAGCATCTTGCAGCAGCATGCTATTCCATCCGGTTTGCGTTTAGTTCGACCATCATTTATTTTTCAACAGGACAATGACCCCAAACACACCTCCAGGCTGTGTAAGGGCTATTTGACCAAGAAGGAGAGTGTTGGGGTGCTACGCCAGATGACCTGGCCTCCACAGTCACCAGACCTGAACCCAATCGAGATGGTTTGGGGTGAGCTGGACCGCTCACCGCTTCAATTTTGAATAAATCCCCAACAGTGTCTCCAGCAAAGCACCCCCACACCATCACACCACCTCCTCCATGCTTCACGGTGAGAACCAGGCATGTAGAGTCCATCCGTTCACCTTTTCTGAGTGCAAAGCA
The DNA here is from genome assembly GCA_033576555.1 of Oophaga sylvatica. NCBI lineage: Eukaryota > Metazoa > Chordata > Amphibia > Anura > Dendrobatidae > Oophaga > Oophaga sylvatica. The sequence goes on from JARQOD010000002.1 coordinate 396,375,696, forward strand.
GTAATCAAAGCAAAAGGTGGCTACTTTGAAGAACCTAGAATATAAGACATATTTTCAGTTGTTTCACACTTTTTTGTAAAGTGTAATATATAATTCCACATGTGTTAATTTATAGTTTTAATGCCTTCAATGTGATTCTACAATTTTCATAGTCATGAAAATACAGAAGAATCTTTGAATGAGAAGGTGTGTCCAAACTTTTGGTCTGTACTGTATGTCCAGTTTTGAAAACCTGCAACAAAATGGATATACAGTGCATAGGTTAAAAAAGCAGCTCTTAATATAATCTTCACTTTTTTTGCCTAGATATAATAAAAGATTAAAGAATACGTACATCTAATATTCATCAATTCCTTGACACTACACATTAAAGGGGTTGTCCTGGACTTTCATATTGATGGCCATCTTTAAGCTAGGTACTCAATATCAGATTGGTTGCGGTCCTATACCTGGCACCGTCACTGATCAGCTGTACACAGTCTATGGGGCTAAGAATAGGCTACCAGTGTCAAGTACAAAGAAAGCTAGAGATACAGATTTGTTTAGCACTATTGGATTCACTTTTGTCGGTTAAAGACTAACCTTGTTTTATTTATTTTCTGCGTCTATCTCTTTATGAACTGATCACTCATTTCAAAATTCTCAATTCACAGGTAACATTTGCCTTCACTGAACACAGGTTTTCCTATTACTGAGAGTTGGTGCTCATGAGGTTCTATGGAGAACTGTAACTGTATTTCCGGAGAACTTGCAGCAGAATGTCTGCGTCTGCCGCTAGCTCCTCACTCCTCCACCTACACACTCCATATAATCTTATATGCACCTACTGTCATTTCCGATCTCTATAATTGTAAAATTTGACTTTACTGAATACAGTTTTTATAAATTTTACTCATGAACGATAGTGAAAGATCAATCAAGGAAGAGAAATAAGCAAATTTCTCTGGTAAGATATTAAAAAGTTGCTTATTTTCAGGTGTATTGTTGATTTATGAAATAAAAGTAAAACAAAGACTACTCATTAACTTTTAATACAGTTAATCAATTGAGCCTTAAAAATGAAACGGTAAGCAGGTTGAAACTGGCCAGATTTTGCTCTTATTTCTACTCCCTAAATAATAATTTTTTTTTTAATTTTAAATATTTTTTTTTAAATTACATTTTTTTAAGCCCAACATAAAGTTCCATACCAGAGATATGGCCCTTTTTATTTAGCACTCATTTTTATGGTCTTTTCCTGCTCACAGGATACTCTTGGGTTGTGTCTTTAGGCTGCATTGTATTATTACCCTGTGAACAACGTCCCTTTATAAAAACCATAAAAATTAGCACTGAACATAAAGGTCCGTATCGCTGACACCATATGGTGGATTTAAAAAAAAAAGCAGGGAGTAGCAGGAACTAAACAAGAGCAAAACCCAGACACTTTTGACCTGGTGACAGGTCTCTAAAGTATTCTACAAACATGACCATAATGCTCATGTGAACAGAACCTAAGGTGCAAATACCTTTGTCTAAATTTGGAAAATAACTGAAAGAGGATAGTGAAATGAGAAAGAGCAAAATTTAGAAAACTGTGATTAAAAGGTTATACCCTCAATGTCAATATTTTTTACACAGCACAGCATCTGTATGACTATTATAAATATACAGTACAAGCCCAACATAAAGTTTCTGTCATACCTTTCTTGTGTATAATTTTACATCTCTTTCTGTCCTTCAGCTTCACAGATCTGAATGTGCTAAATTGATATTTCCCAGCAGCAAACGGCTTTTTTTCAGTGCTGCAGGCCCTTCCTGTTGCTCTTTTTTGTGTTCAAAATGGACAATTTTTAATTACCGTATATACTCATGTATAAGCCGACCCGTGTATAAGCCGACCCCCCTAATTTTGCCACAAAAAACTTGGAAAACTTATTGACTCGCGGTGTATAAGTTGCCGTCCTGCTCTGTGCTCCCCCATCCAGCTCTGTGCGCCCCATTCTCCTCTGTGCTCCCCTCCTCCTGCTCCATTATCCTGTCCTGCTCCGTGCTTTCCATCCTCCCCCGTCCTGCTCCGTGCTCCCCCATCCAGCTCTGCACTCCCCCATTCTCCTCTGTGCCCACCCCCGTCCTGCTCCGTGCTCTCCGTCCTCCCCCCGTTCTGCTCTGTGCTCTCCGTTCTCCCCCCCGTCCTGCTCCGTGCTCTCCGTCCTCCCCCCGTTCTGCTCCGTGCTCTCCGTCCTGCTCCGTGCTCTCCGTCCTCCCCCGTCCTGCTCCGTGCTCTCCGTCCTCCCCCCGTTCTGCTCCGTGCTCTCCGTCCTGCTCCGTGCTCTCCGTCCTCCCCCGTCCTGCTCCGTGCTCTCCGTCCTCCCCCGTTCTGCTCCGTGCTCTCCGTCCTCCCCCGTTCTGCTCCGTGCTCTCCGTCCTCCCCCCCGTCCTGCTCCGTGCTCCTTGTCCTCCTCCATGCTCCCCCCATCCTCCTCCATCATACCCTCCCCGTGCCATCGCTGAACGTCCCGCCGGCAATCCTGCATTCTCCCCGGCTTCCTGCAGCTCTCCAGCGCTGAGCGGTGACGTAATACTGCTCATTAAGGCCATGAATATGGAGGCCATGCCCATGGGAGTGGCGTCGCATCCATATTACATGACCTTAATGAGCGGTATTACGTCACCGCTCAGCGCTGGAGAGCTGCAGGAAGCCGGGGAGAACGCAGGATTGCAGGGATGTTCAGCGATGGCACGGGGAGGGTGAGTATGATGTCCCAGCCACCGGCTCCTGCTGCCACATCGCCTACCCCGCTGGTTTCTGCCCTATGACTCGTGTATAAGCCGAGGGGCATTTTCAGCACAAAAAAAGGTGCTGAAAATCTCGGCTTATACACGAGTATATACGGTATATGGATGATGTAGTGACCACTATTTAACCAATATGATTGGTTATTCATGGGGATTTTCAAAGTATGATTATTCTCACCCCTTGCATGTATACATGACTGTCAGAGCAATGAGAATGCCACGAGAGTGTCTATGTTTTATGACTTAGTGTCATTAGGTCCAAATGCAGTTGGTATCAGTGATTTCTTTAGTATAACTGAGCTGTGCTACAACTGACAGTTGTTACACAGAGTCACTTGATGCATCTGAGCAAATTCGACCAACGGCATTAGAAATACTGGTGTCATAAGCAGGTCACATGCCTCCTGGGAGACCCGGGGTTAGAAAGTCACTACCTATTGTGAATCGCAGATCTATCATTTAGCCTGTGTCTCATATTAAATGGATTTAATTTCCTTTGGTGCTGAAGAGGTTAATGGCCCTTTTTTTGCTGGTTGGAAACTTGCAGTTCCATCTCACAGCTGTTCCTGACCTGATCATTTCCTCTCCCTATAAAATCTCAGACCTTCTCTTCCTTGCCAGTGAAAGCTTTGTTTCCTAGCTCTTGGGAGACTCTGTGCTGAATTGGAGATTGTTGTTGCTACTGGAGATTGTTGCGTGCTGTTTCTGGGTGTATGCTTTCCTCATTGTCCTATTCCCGTTTGGTTGGTACATTCCTATCCCTCTCTACTTTTGGTGAGTGTTTTTGTATGTTAGTTTCTTTCTGTTATCCCTCTCTGTCTTACATATTAATACACTAGCATTTCTGTTCCAGGCCTCCTGGTGGAGGGGGAGGGGACAGCTTAGGGAATAACAAAAGAACAGTAAGGCTGGTGGCCTAAACCTCCTCACCTTTAGAGGTACCTTTGGGATTAGGGACAGTTAGGGCCCCAGTCCTAGGGATGGTTCAGGGCCCCTTTCTCTAAACACCTACAGTCACTGCGTGACAACTGCGGCACAAATCCAGTGGTAGTGAAGTGTAAAGAGAGTCCTGGTGAGGGGTATCATTAGGGAGTTGATTACTACATATCATGGGACATTTAAAAATATATTTTATTGTCACATGTAAATAATTGTGTATCACATTATGATTTTATGAAAACCCATTAAGTCAATATCCAGAAAGGAATAGATAGACCGAAGTATTAGTAAAGAAGGGAACAAAAAACGTTCTCAGAAAAAAAGACCTGTCATGTCTCCTTTCTTATCTATTTCCATAAATGATATTCCTCATAAAATAATAATTCTGTATAAATAAGGCTGTTCCAGGCTCCTAGATAAACATCTAGTTAAAGCTTACACCTGATTGGAAACCAGAAAAAAGTACCGAAGGGGTATCATGGGAATGGGTAATCTCTCAAGTGTTGCAATCTCTGGTAACTGTTAAACTGGCAAGAGGTTAAAGCGAACCTGTCACCTCGTTTTTCAACTATAAGCTGCAGCCACTGCCTTTCGGGACTTATCTGCAGCATTTTATAATGCTGTAGATAAGTTCCCGATGTAACCTGAAAGATAAGAAAAACAAGTTTTATTGTGCTCACCCGGGGGCGGTCCGATGGGCGACGCAGGTCCGAGTCTGGCACCTCCCATCTTCATACGTTGTCGTCATCCTCCTTGCTTCGTGTCATGGCTCCTGCGCAGGCGTACTGATCTGCCCAAAGTACTGCAGTGCGCAGGTGCTGGGCCTCTCTGACCTTTCCCGGCGCCTGCGCAATGCAGTACTTTTCTCTGCACTCAACAGGGCAGATCAGTACGCCGACGCAGGAGCCGCGACACGAAGCAAGGAGGATGACGACATCGTATGAAGATGGGAGGCGCCGGACCCGGACCTGCGTCGCCCATCGGACTGGACCACCCCTCGGGTGAGTATAATAAAACTTGTTTTTCTTACCTTTCAGGTTAGATCTGGGGCTTATCTACAGCATTATTTATAGAATGCTGTAAAGCCCCAAAAGGCAGTGGCCGCAGCTTATAGCTGAAAAACGAGGTGACAGGTTCCCTTTAATGGTAACTGCCAAGCCCAATGTTTGACAGATGGAATCAGTTTTGTTTCCTTTCTCTTTAGATATATTATGTTATTTCCATTTAATTTTAAAATTGGGCAAATAAGATTTTAAAAGATTAGCACCACAATAATTTAGACCTAAATTTTGCACTTGTCTTGATTATTTTATTATTTTGGTGAAATCGTAATTCAGATAGTAATCATACATGCTTGGTCCAGTGACAGCTCACCGAGCTCCTCCTGTCTCTGTGTACTGGCTGCAGCCGCAAGGTCAACTAAGCCGCTGAGCTTAGTTATTGGCTACAGCAGTGGCGTGTGATGTAGTCATGTCACCGCAGCAGTCAGTACACAAAGACCAGAGCAGCAGCTGTAAGCCGGGATGTTCTGTAAGTTCCCTTTTCTTTTATGTTCCACATTGGGGACATTCAAAAAGTGTTGTCCAGTAGTAGACCACCTCTTTAACCTACAAAAAGGCTCTAGGTATGTGCCAAGGTGTCGAACCTTGTGATAGGTATTACAGCATTGCTATTTTCAAATTTGACTGAATCTACAAGGTAGGCTTTGAATGTAGCCATAATTACTGTGGAAACATATTAGGTCTAAATACTTTTGAAATAATCAACAGTTATAAAGCAACACTGATTGTGAATCAGTTTATCCTGCTGTTGTGCAAATGGAACAGAAAACAAGACAACCCCTATAAGGGTATGTGCACACGTTGCGGATTGCTGTTCGGATTTTTCCGCACGGAGTCTGCATCTTTTATGCGGATTTCCTGCGGATTTTGTGCGGATTTGGCATGCGTTTTTACACCTGCGGATTTTTATAATGTAAAGGGTGTGAAAACGCTGCGGAATCCGCACAAAGAATTGGAATGCTGCGGAAATGGAACTGCTGCTGATTCTCTGCAGAATTTTCCGTAGCATGTGCACAGCCAATTTTTTTTCTCATAGGTTATCATTGAACTGTACATCACTTGCGGATCTGCAACGTGTGCACATACCCTGAATGATTTGTTCTTCAGGTGGCGACCACAGACCATTTCTCTGTTCTCATCCTTTTTGGCCGTTGTTTTGGTCACTTTTGCATTTTATCATTGCTCTCACCCAGCAGAATCGCTACCTTCTCCTTTGTGCAAGGGGTACAAGAGGAGCAGTACCAGAGCCCTGCAAATTGACCTCCACCAGGACACTAACATCCATGAGGGTGGTATGAGGGCCCGACATCCACAAGCAAAGATTGGCAGATTTGACGTTGGATCCCTGTGCTCTTCACGGATGAGAGCAGGTTTACACTGAGCATATGTGACGAGAACGTTCTGCTGCCTGCAACATCCTCCAGCATGACCGTTTTGGCAGTGGGTCAGTAATGATGTGGGAAGGCATTTCTTTGGAGGGCCACACAGCCCTCCATGGTCTAACCAGAGGTACCCTGAATTGTTGTGAACGTGTTGGAGACGACTCCGTAGCTGAGGCTCCCTCTGGTGGTTGCTGAGGGTATTGAACCTATGTTGAACAGCAAAAGTCCATCACTTGCAATTGATGAATGGTTATCAGGGGGACGGACTGGCCTCATATAAGTGAGCTGACCTCCCATGATCCTCGCCGGTGATCAATTGTTACTTCCTGGTCTTGGATGGAATTCAGCTTGCTTTCTGCTGTCTCCTGCTATCATTCAGATAAGTTACTTTCTGTTTTTTTTTCTGTTGTTTGATTTTCCTTGTTTTTGCTGCCTTGCTTTTTGAGTTCAGCCGTGTCTGCTTTGGGGGCTTGTGCTGGTCTCTGTTCTTTTTTGGTATTTGTTCATTTGCTCAGTTCTTGTGATTTTGTTTACTGCTGGGTAGCTGCGTGTACACACCAGAGATCTGATATAGGTGGTCGAGACAGGTGTGGTCTCAGCATTTTTGGAATCAAGTGTTGGAATTTTCCTAGGTTTTTGTTGGGTTGCAGACAATATTCTCTCCTGTGCTGTCCTATCTAGACAGTTTTGGCCCCAGCGTTTGCTTAATCTATTTTCTGTCTGCGTTCGTGTTTTCATCTTGTCTAACCGCCATTATATGTTTGGGGGCTTCCTATTCCCTTGGGGCTCTTCTCCGGGGCAGTTAGTTTTCCTCTTTCCATCTTCAGGGGTAGCTAATCTCTCCGGCTGTGATGAGGCGTCTAGGGCACCGTAGGAACGTCCCACGGCTGCTTCTAGTTGTGCGGTTAGTTTAGGGGTCTGCAACCTATTAGATCCCAACCTCTCTGGTGTTTGGCTGCATTTGCGTTTTTTTGCTCCTGCCCTCCTCAGCTACCAAAACATAACACTGAATGCCATTAGGTAATGGGATGAGATCCTCAGACCCATTGTGAGACCATATGCAGGTCCACTGGGCCCTAGCTTCCATCTCATGACTGACAATGCTAGGCCTCATGGGGCTGAAGTGTGTCAGCAGTTTCTGAATGACGTAGGCATTGATGCTATGGACTGGCCTGCCCATTCGCCAGACCTGAATCCAATCAAACACATCTGGGACATCATATCTCGTTCCATCCACCAACTCCACATTGCATCACAGACTGTTCGGGAGTTGAGTGATGCTTTAATCCAGGTCTGGGAGGATATCCCTCTGTAGAACATCTGCCACCTCATCAGGACCGTGCCCAGGCATTGTAGGGACGTCATACAGTCATCTGGAGGCCACACACACTACTGAGCATTATTTGCTTGTCTTGAGGCATTTCCACTGAAGTTGGATCAGCCTGTAATTGATTTTCCACTTTGACTTTGAGAATCATTCCAAATCCAGACCTCGATGGAATATTAATTTTGATTTACATTGATCATTTTTATGTTTATTGTTCTCATCGCATTCCACTATGTTTGTCGGTTTAAAACAAACAGGCGATTTATTAAGTTTCCATAAACCATCTGACTTGACAAAACAGCCTCTTCGGGGTACAAAAGATATATCATAACAAAAATGGAAAATAACCATTCCATATAAAGCACGGGCTCATCCGTTTAAATGTCAGTCCTTCACTCTCAGACTCCAGAAGGGTCTGAGCAGCACATACAATGCCTTCTCCTCTTGCACACACAGACCAAGTGAGACATCACCAGCTGCTTTAAATCCAACATTCCAAGACCTGGACTGGAGGTAAGTGAGCAGCTGATCCAGCCAGCTCTTTCAACTGCTCTTAAAACCCAGTCCCATAATCTGGGCCCATTAAACACCTCTCAGCACTGTGTGCTGGAGCCTACTTCCCTGAGTCCTACATCACCTAGGTTTGGCACCTCGGGGACACATACATACCGTCCACAACTTGTCCAGCTACCACCTTACAATATATAGTATATAGATAGATATTTATATGTATGTATCTATCTGTCTATCTATCTATCTATTTATGTTATTGGCAATCTTCTTATAGTCTAGGCCATATTTACGTAGAGCAACAATTTTTTTTTCAGATCCTCAGAGAGTTCTTTGCCATGAGGTGCCATGTTGAACTTCCAGTGACCAGTATGGGAGAGTGTGAGAGCGATAACACCAAATTTACCACACTTGCTCCCCATTCACACCTGAGATCTTGTAATACTAATGAGTGGCATGACCTCAGGGAGGGAAAATGGTTAATTGGGCACAATTTGTCTGTTTTCACTTAGGGGTGTACTGCCAGCGGGTTTTACATTAATTGCCGTGTGTTGAGTAATTTAGAGGACACACCAAATTTACACTGTTGTACAAGCTGTGCACTGACTACTGTACATTGTATATATTGTATCAAAGCGTCATATCTTTAATATTCTCCCATGAAAAGGTATATATTTACAAAATGTGAGGGGTGTGCTCACTTTTGTGATATACTGTTTATATATCTTCTGATATGCAAACATAATGTACATCTGCATAAAATATTCTAAACAATAAGAATAAAAATATTTGTCTGGGAATCTTTGTTAGTGTAGAAATAAGTACAGCACTAAACACATAAAATTGTGTGATCCAAAGAACAGCCATTTCCATTTACTAGATACATGGGACTTAGAATTAGCATTTGCCTGTCTGAATTGGTCAGGGCTGGTATATACAGAAATGGATCAGATGTGCACTTGATGATTCTGCTATTCTACCATGCCATACCACACATATTCTTCTCATGGCTTTTCTTTTACCAAGGGCAGTTCAGATATGGAAGTGAAGATGGGCAGAAAGGAACGTTTTATTCACCTGGTGCATAAACCTGGCTTTATGTACTACTACTGACTAGTGAATATCCCGAACCTGCTGATGAATTGTTCATTATTTTAGTGAATTGAAACCTTGTGGTTTTCAAGAGGAAGCTACACATAGAGAACAATAGTATATGATAGAGTTTGAAGGGGAATTTCTATGACATGGTTCCTGGCTTTTTTCTTGAATGATGAGTAACATACAGTGGATTAAGGTCTTCCTTCATAGAAAAGCAACTGAATGATAATAGTTTTGCCTTTGATCGACATTAACCCCTTTCTGCCATCAGACATACTATTCCGTCCATGTGACCTGAGACTTAATTCCCATGGACGGAATAGTACGTCATACTCGATCAGCTGCGCACCTGGGGGGAGCGCAGCTGACCGTGGCCGGGTGTCAGCTGATTATCACAGCTGACACCCGGCACTATGTGACACGAGCGGACCGCTCCAGGCACAGGGAAGCATCGCGCAGGGAAAGGGCTCCCTGCGTGCTTCTGAGACCCTCAGAACAGCGCGATATGACCACGCTGTTCTGAGGTCTTCCTCCCTGCAGGACCCCTCATCCAAGATGGCCGCGGGGTCCTTCCAAGTCCTGCAGGGAGGCGGCTTCCTCAGTGCCTGCTGAGAGCAGGCGATGAGAAAGCCTGCAGCAGTGCCTGTCACATCGCCGATCTAACAGAGTGCTGCGCAAAGTGTCAGATCGGCGATCTGACCTTATACAGTGATGTCCCACCCTGGGACAAAGTAAAAAAGTTAAAAAAATAAAAATAACGTGTAAAAAAAATTCCTAAATAAAGAAAAAAAAATATTCCCCAATAAATTCATTTCTTCATGTAAATAAAAAAACAAAACAATAAAAGTACACATATTTAGCATTGCTGCGTCCGTAATGACCCACCCTATAAAACTGTCCCATTAATTAACCCCTTTAGTGAACCCCTTAAGAAAAAAAGGCAAAAAATAATGAATTATCATCATACCTCCGAACAAAAAGTGGAATAACACACGATCAAAAAGGCGTATATAAATAAACATGGTACCGCTGAAAACGTCATCTTGTCCCGCAAAAAACGAGCCGCCACACAGCATCATCAGCGAAAAAATAAAGTTATAGCTCGCAGAATAAAGCGATGCAAAAATAGTTATTGTATAAAAGCGCCAAAACATAAAAAAATGATATAAATGAGGTATCGCTGTAATCGTACTAACCCGAAGAATAAAACCTTTATCAATTTTACCACACGCGGAACGTTATAAACGCACCCCTCAAAAGAAATTCATGAATTGCTGGTTTTTGTTCATTCTGCTTCCCAAAAATCGTAATAAAAAGCGATAAAAAAAGTCATGTGCCCGAAAATGGTACCAATAAAAACGCCAACGCGTCCCGCAAAAAATAAGACCTCACATGACTCTGTGGGCGAAAATATGCAAACATTATAGCTCTCAAAATGTGGTGATGCAAAAACTATTTTTTGCAATAAAAAGCGTCTCTTAGCGTGTGGCAGCTGGCAATCATAAAAACCCGCTATAAATAGTATATCAAACCCCCCTTTATCACCCCCCTAGTTAGGGAAAAATAATAAAATTTAAAAAATGTATTTATTTCCATTTTCCCATTAGGGTTAGGGTTGGGGCTAAAGTTAGGGTTAGAGTTGGGGCTAAAGTTAGGGGTAGGGTTGGGATTAGGGTTAGGGGTGTGTTAGGGTTAGGTTTGTGGTTAGGGTTATGATTCAGATTGAGATTAGGGTTAGGGGTGTTTTGGGGTTAGGGTTGGAGATAGAATTGGGAGGTTTCCACTGTTTAGGCACATCAGGGGCTCTCCAAACGTGACATGGCATCTGTTCTCAATTCCAGCCATTTCGGCGTTGAAAGAGTCAAACGATGCTCCTTCCCTTCTGAGCTCTGCCATGTGCCCAAACAGTAGTTTACCCCCACATATTGGGCATCAACTTACTCAGGACAAATTGCACAATAACTTTTGGGGTCCAATTTCTTCTGTTACCCTTGGGAAAATAAAAAATTGGGGGCGAAAATATCATTTTTGTGGAAAAAAATATGATTTTTTATTTTTATGGCTCTACGTTATAAACTTCTGTGAAGCACTTGGGGGTTCAAAGTTCTCACCACACATCTAGATAAGTTCCTTTGGGGGTCTAGTTTCCAAAATGGGGTCACTTGTGGGGGGTTTCCACTGTTTAGGCACATCAGGGGCTCTCAAAATGCGACATGACACCCGCAGACCATTCCATCAAAGTCTGCATTACTAAACGTCACTACTTCTATTCCGAGCCCCGACGTGTGCCCACACAGTAGTTTTCTCCCACATATAGGGTATCAGCATACTCAGGACAAACTGGACAACAACTTTTTGGGTCCAATTTCTCCCGTTACCCTTGGGAAAATAAAAAATTGGTGACTAAAAGATCATTTTTGTGGGAAAAAAAATAGGATTTTTTATTTTCATGCCCGGCCATTATAACTTGTGTGAAGCACTTTGGGGTTCAAAGTGCTCACCACAGATCTAGATAAGTTCCTTAGAGGGTCTAGTTTCCAAAATGGTGACACTTGTTGGGGGTTTACACTGCTTAGGCACATCAGGGGCTCTGCAAATTTAACATGACACCCATCAAAGTCTGCATTCCAAAATGTCATTACTTCCTTTCCGAGCCCTGCCGTGCGCCCAAACAGTATTTCCTCCCCACATATGGGGTATCAGCGTAGTCAGGACAAATTGGTCAACAACTTTTGGGGTCCAATTTCCTTGGGAAAAATTGGAAAATTGGGGACTAAAAAAATTATTTTTGTGGAAAAATTTATTTTTCCCTTTTTCACACCCAGGCATTATAAACTTTAGTGAAACACTTGGGGGTTGAACGTGCTCACAACAGATCTAGATAAGTTCCTTAGGGGGTCTAGTTTCCAAAATGGTGTCACTTGTGGGGGGGTTTCCACTGTTTAGGCACATCAGGTGCTCTCCAAACGTGACATGGCATACAGCCAATTCTGCGTTGAAAAAGTCAAACTGCGCTCCATCCCTTCCGAGCTCTGCCATGCACCCAGTGGTTTACCCCCACATATTGGGTATCACCGTACTCAGGACAATTTGGACAACAACTTTTGGGGTCCAATTTCCTTGGGAAAAATCAAAAATTGGGGACTAAAAAATCATTTTTGTGGAAAAATTTTTTTTTCACACCCAGGCATTATAAACTTTAGTGAAACACTTGGGGGTTCAAAGTGCTCACAACAGATCTACATAAATTCCTTAGGGGGTCTAGTTTCCAAAATGGTGTCACTTGTTGGGGGTTTCCACTCTTTAGATACATCAGGGTCTCTCTGTTACGATATGGTAGCCGAGGAGGACATTAAGAAAAATATCAGAGGCAGCCAGTTACCCAGAGAGGTTGGTAACTAATGGATTGCAGAACCCTAAACTAACCGCTCAACTAGAAGCAGCCGTGGGACGTACCTACGATGACCTAGATGCCTCGACACAGAGGGACAGTTAGCTAAGCCTAGAGATAGAAAGAAGAAGCTAACTGCCCCGGAGTAGCGCCCCAAAGGAATACATAGCCCCCACACATATATTGGCGGTGAGACAAGATGAATTACAAACGTAGGCAGAAAATAGAGTAAGCAAACGCTGGGGCCCAGAACTGTCTAGATAGGACAGAACAGAAAAGAATACTTTCTGCAATCCAGCAAAACCCTAAGAAAAATTCCAACACTTCTGATTCCAAAAAAGTACTGATACCACACAATCTCTCCCCGCTATGTCAGAACTCTGGTGTGAACAGGTAGCTATCCAGCAGCCACTGAAATAACAGGGACTGAACAAATGAACAGAGATAACTGAAAAACAGAGACCAGCGCAGGCCCCAGCAGAGGGACCCAGCTGACCTCACTCAGAAGGCAGAAAAACAAAAGTAAACAAAACCACAGAAACGTGCAGAAAATAGGTTGTCTGAAAGTTGCAGGAGCCCGCAGCAGCTGACTTCCAAACTGGACCAGGAAGAGAAAACTAATCACTGGCGAGGGTCATGGGAAAGTTACTCTCTTAACTCTCCCCAGTCATCACTCCCAGATCGTCCGCAGCTGGATCCTCAGCTGAAGGGCCTCTGTCAGTCAAGACAGCTTCATTAACATCAACAGCCACCAGAGGGAGCCCCAACACAGAATCCATAGCATTCACAACAGTACCCTCCCTTGAGGAGGGGTCACCGAACCCTCACCTGCGCCACCAGACTGATCAGGGTGAGCCCGGTGAAAGGCGCGAACCAATCTCTCTGCATGAATGTCAGAAGTAAACACCCAAGAATTGTCCTCCTGACCATAACCTTTCCACTTAACCAAGTACTGGAGTCTCCGTGTAGCCAGCCGAGAATCCAATATCTTCTCCACTTCATACTCCAGATTGCCCTCAACCAAAACAGGCGCAGGGGGCGCAGCCATAGGAACCACTGGCTCAACAAACCTTTTCAATAAAGATTTGTGGAAGACGTTGTGAATCTTAACCGTCCCTGGAAGAGCCAAACGGAAGGAAACGGGATTAAGAATTTCCAAGATCTTATAAGGTCCAATGAACCTTGGCTTAAATTTTGGAGACGCAACCTTCATAGGTATATTTCTTGAGGACAACCAAACCATGTCACCCACTTTAAACCTGGGACCATCAGTCCTATGCCGGTTGGCAAACCGTTGGGCCCTCTCCTGAGAGAGAGACAGCTTATCCACTACTTGATCCCAAATCTGCTGCATTCTCTCCACTATAGAGTCAACACCCGACAGACAGACGCCTCCACCTGCCCTGAAGAAAATCGAGGATGAAACCCAAAGTTGCAGAAAAAAGGGGACATCAAAGTGGCAGAACTAGCCCTATTATTTACAGCAAATACAGCCAAAGGCAAAAAAGAGACCCAGTCATCTTGATCAGCAGACACAAAACATCTCAAATAAGTTTCCAAGGTCTGGTTTGTTCTCTCAGTCTGCCCATTGGTCTGAGGGTGAACTCCCAGTTTAGAAGAAAAGGTCCTCCAAAATCTGGAAACAAATTGGACTCCTCTGTCAGACACAATGTTCTCTGGAATGCCGTGTCACCGAACCACCTGCTGAAAAAACACAGGCACCAGCTCGGAAGAGGATGGCAACTTCGGCAGTGGCACAAGATGGATCATCTTGGAAAACCTATCACAGATTACCCAGATAACGGTCATTCTCTGAGAGACAGGGAGGTTGGAAATAAAATCCATAGTGATATGGGTCCATGGCCTCCTGGGCACAGTCAATGGCATTAACAATCCACTAGAGCGAGAGCAAGGTTTGGACCGAGAACAAGTCCCACAGGACTGCACAAAGTTCCTGACGTCACGAGATAAAGTAGGCCACCAAAAGGACCGACTCGCCAAATCTCTAGTACCAAAAATACCGGGATGACCTGCCAACGCAGAGTAATGAACTTCAGACATAACTTTTTCCCTCCATTGTTCTGGGACATAGAATTTCCCCGCAGGGCAACGTTCAGGTTTATCCCCTGAAACTCGGGTGAGATAGCGGAAAAAACGACACCCTCCTTCAGAATGGCCATAGGCTCAATCACATCAAGAGAATCCGCAAGGAAACTCCTAGAGAGGGCATCCGCCTTAACATTCTTAGTACCCAGGAGAAAGGAGACTACAAAGTTAAAACGCGTGAAAAACAAGGCCCACCTGGCCTGGCTAGGATTAAGTCGCTTGGCTGATTCAAGATAAACAAGGTTCTTATGGTCCGTGAGGACCATCACCTGATGTTTGGCTTCTTCCTGCCAATGTCTCCATTCTTCAAAAGCCCACTTCATAGCCAATAACTCCCGATTTCACAGATCATAATTACGTTCAGCTGGGGAAAATTTTCGAGAGAAGAAGGCACAAGGGTTAATCTTAGAGGTTACATGATCCCTTTGGGACAAAACGACTCCTGCCCTAATCTCAGAAGCCTCTATTTTCACCTGAAATGGGATAGAAACATCGGTTTGCCGCAGAACCGGAGCAGAAGTGAATCTCCGCTTAAGCTCCTGAAAAGCCGAAACAGCCCCTGGAGACCAATTTACCACATCAGAGCCCTTTTTGGTCAAATCAGTCAGTGGTTTCACAATACCAGAAAAATTACTTATAAATTTACGGTAAAAATTAGCGAAACCCAAAAATTTCTGAAGAGCCTTCAATGAAGTGGGCTTAACCCAATCAGAAATGGCCTGAACCTTGACTAGGTCCATTTCAATAGCAGGCGGAGGCAAAATGAATCCCAAAAACGAAACCTTCTGTACGCCAAAGAGACATTTTGATCCCTTGACATACAAAGCATTTTGTCTCAAAATACGGAACACCATCCGAACATACTCCACATGAGAATCCCAGTCATTAGAAAAAATCAAAATATCGTCTAAATAGACGATCAGAAACTTATCCACACAATCCCGGAAAATATCGTTCATGAAAGATTGGAAGACGGAAGTGGCATTAGTGAGCCCAAAAGGCATCTCTAGGTACTCAAAATGACCCTCAGGGGTATTAAACGCCGTTTTCCATTCATCCCCATGCTTAATGCGAATAAGATTATACGCCCCCCTAAGGTCAAGCTTGGTAAACCAACTAGCACCTTTCACTCAAGAGAATAAATCGGAAATCAGGGGTAACGGATACTGATATTTAACAGTGATCTTATTAAGGAGACTATAGTCAACACATGGTCTCAATGAACCCTCCTTTTTGGCCACAAAGAAAAAGCTGGCACCCAAGGGAGAAGAGGACGGTCTAATATGACCCTTCTCCAATGACGCTTTGATATAAGATCGCATAGCATCATGCTCAGGTGCAGACAAATTGAAGAGCCGACTGTTGGGAAATTTACAACCGGGCACCAACTCAATCGCGC
The DNA here is from genome assembly GCA_033576555.1 of Oophaga sylvatica. Classification (NCBI taxonomy): domain Eukaryota; kingdom Metazoa; phylum Chordata; class Amphibia; order Anura; family Dendrobatidae; genus Oophaga; species Oophaga sylvatica. The sequence goes on from JARQOD010000002.1 coordinate 396,391,687, forward strand.
AATCATAACTCCTATGAGGAGGCAAGGACGCAGACTTACTTTCACTAAACACATGAGAATAATCAGCGAAATAGCCGGGGATCTCCTGAGGCTGGGGAGAGGTAGAAAACACAGGATTGTCCCCATGAACACATTGACAACCCCAACTGGCAACAGACACAGACTTCCAATCCAAAACAGGATTATGGGTCTGCAACCAAGGAAAACCCAGCACAATAATATCATGTAAATTATGTAACACCAAAAATTTACAATTCTCTTGGTGGTCTGGGGCTACCCGCATTTTCACCTGGGTCCAAAACTTGTGTTTATTCTCCGCCAAAGGGGTAGCATCAATACCCTGCAAAGGAATAGGAGTCCGCAGGGGTACCATAGGAAACACACAACGTTTGTCAAAGTCGAAATCCATCAGGTTCAGGGCTGCTCCTGAATCGACAAAAACCTGAGCGGAAAATGTGGACAAGGAGCAGATCAAGGTAACAGTCAAGAGAAATTTAGACTGTACATTGCCCAAAACAAATGAACGCAAAAAACGTTTTCCCCGTTTAGGGCAGAAGGAAATAGTATGAGAAGCATCTCCACAATAAAAACACAACTTATTACGCTTTCGAAATTCTCGACGCTGAGCCTCAGAAACAACCCCATCACTGTTATGATTCGGTAGCTGAGGAGTGCAGGCAAAAAGGCAATACACCAGAGCAGTTGGAATCTATGAGATTGCAGTACCCTGACTAACCACCACAACTAGAGGCAGCCGTGGAGCGTTCCTACGTTGGTCCTAGACGCCTCGTCACAGCCTGAGAAACTAACTACACCTAAAGATAGAAATAGGAAAGCTATCTGCCCCGGAGCAGAACCCCAAAGATAATAGCAAGCCCCCAAACATGTAATGGCGGTTAGACAAGACGAAATACTGACACAGACAGAAAATAGTATGAGCAAACGTTGGGGCCCAAACTAACTAAATAGAAAAGGATAGGAAGGGCACTTACTGCAATCCCAAAAAAAACCCTGAAAGCACCAACTCTACTAATTTCAAAAACACCTGAGATCACACGACCTCTACCACCTAAATTAGTTCTCTGGTGTAACAAAATCAAAACAGCAGCCACTGAAAAAACTGGAAAAAGCAAAAGTACAAACATCAGTGGCTGAACTAAACTGAGAGGGCAAAAGCCCCCTGAGGGGACCCAGAAGGCCCCCACAGAAGTGCAGGACAAAATGCAAAAATTAAGCACAGAAACAAAAAGAAGAAAATGTCTTATCTGTTAGCAGGAGATGCAGACACGACACAGCAGGCTACAAGGGAAACAGGAATCAAGGATTGAGACCCGAACAATTGATCACCGGCAACTCTGATGGGAAGGTGACTCCCTTATATAAGACCAGTCAGTAACACCTGATTCCCAGTCCTCACAATCTTCACTGAACAGACCAGTACCGCTTGTAACCACCAGAGGGAGCCTCTGCTCAGAACTCATCTCAAGCCCATTCACAACAGTACCCCCCCCCTTGAGGAGGGGTCACCGAACCCTCATTTGAGCAACCAGGTCGGTCAGGATGAGTTCTATGATACGCACGGATGAGTCTCCTAGCATGGATGTCAGAAGCAAACACCCAAGAATTGTCTTCCTGACCATAACCTCTCCACTTAACCAAATACTGGAGTTTCCGTCTAGAAAAACGAGAATCTAATATTTTCTCAACCACATACTCCAGATTGCCCTCAACCAAAACAGGGTCAGGAGGCACAGCAGCAGGAACCACTGGCTCAACAAACCTCTTCAACAAGGACTTGTGGAACACGTTATGGATCTTAAATGTCCCTGGAAGAAGCAAACGAAAAGAAACAGGATTAAGAATCTCCATGATCTTATAAGGTCCAATGAACCTAGGCTTAAATTTAGGAGATGCTACTCTCATAGGAATATTTTTTGAGGACAACCAGACCAAGTCCCCTACTTTAAACCGAGGACCATCAGTCCTATGCCGGTTAGCAAACAGCTGGGCCCTCTCCTGAGAGAGGGACAACCTCTCCACTACCTGGTCCCAAATCTGTTGCATACGCTCCACAACAGAGTCAACACCTGGACAGACAGAAGCCTCCGTCTGTCCTGAAGAAAATTGAGGGTGAAACCCAGAATTACAGAAAAATGGAGACATCAAAGTGGCAGAGCTAGCCCTATTATTAAGAGCAAACTCAGCCAAAGGCAAAAAAGAGACCCAGTCATCCTGATCAGCAGACACAAAGCATCTTAGATAAGTCTCCAATGTCTGGTTTGTTCTCTCAGTTTGACCATTGGTCTGAGGATGAAATGCTGAGGAGAAAGACAATTGAACACCCAGTTTAGAACAAAAAGTCCTCCAAAATCTGGAAACAAACTGGACTCCTCTGTCAGACACAATGTTCTCAGGAATGCCGTGTAAACGAACCACGTGCTGAAGGAACAACGGCAACAATTCAGAGGAGGAAGGCAACTTAGGCAATGGCACAAGATGTATCATCTTGGAAAACCTATCACAAATCACCCAGATGGCGGTCATTCTCTGAGAAACAGGAAGGTCGGAAATGAAATCCATAGAGATATGGGTCCATGGTCTCTTGGGCACAGGCAATGGCATCAACAAACCACTAGAGCGAGAGCAAGGCTTGGAGCGAGAGCAAGTCCCGCAGGACTGCACAAATTCCCTGACATCACGAGACAAGGTAGGCCACCAAAAGGACCGACTAACCAAGTCTCTGGTACCAAAAATTCGGGGATGCCCAGCCAACGCGGAACAATGAATCTCAGACATCACACTCTTTTTCCACTGGTCCGGGACAAACAATTTTCCAACAGGGCAGCGCTCGGGCCTATCCTCCTGACACCCCTCCAGAGCAAGTCTCAAATTGGGTGAGATGGCGGAAAGAACTACACCCTCTTTCAAAATAACAGAAGGATCAGATAACTCAGGAGAGTCCGCAAAGAAACTCCTCGAGAGGGCATCCGCCTTAACATTCTTAGTGCCAGGAAGAAAGGAAACCACAAAATTAAAACGTGTGAAAAACAAGGCCCACCTGGCCTGTCTAGGATTGAGTCGCTTGGCAGATTCCAGATAAACCAGATTCTTATGGTCCGTAAGGACCACCACCCGATGTTTGGCTCCCTCCAGCCAATGTCTCCACTCTTCAAAAGCCCACTTCATGGCCAATAACTCCCGATTACCTACGTCATAATTACGTTCAGTAGGAGAAAATTTTCAAGAGAAAAAGGCACAAGGGTTACTTTTAGAGGTCTCTGGATCTTTTTGGGACAAAACGGCACCTGCCCCAATTTCAGAGGCATCAACCTCCACCTGAAATGGCAGAGAAACATCAGGCTGCTGTAGAACAGGAGCAGAAGTGAATCTCTGCTTAAGTTCCTGAAATGCAGAGACTGCCTCAGGAGGCCAATTCACCACATCAGAACCCTTTTTGGTCAAATCAGTTAATGGTTTAACAATAACCGAGAAATTACCAATAAATTTACGATAAAAATTGGCAAAACCCAAAAATCTTTGAAGAGCCTTTAATGAAGTAGGTTGGACCCAATCACAGATGGCCTGAACCTTGACCGGGTCCATTTCAATAATAGATGGGGACAAAATGAATCCCAGAAATGAGATCCTCTGTACGCCAAAAAGACACTTTGATCCCTTCACAAACAGAGCATTCTCTCTCAAAATCTGGAATACAGTTCGAACATGTTTCACATGAGAGTCCCAGTCATTAGAAAAAATCAAGATATCATCCAAATAAACAATCAGAAATTTATCCACAAAATCCCTGAAAATGTCATTCATGAAGGACTGGAAGACAGAAGGAGCATTAGTGAGCCCAAAGGGCATCACAAGGTACTCAAAATGCCCCTCCGGGGTATTGAATGCCGTCTTCCATTCATCCCCGTGCTTAATGCGAATAAGGTTATATGCCCCCCTGAGGTCAAGCTTGGTAAACCAAGTAGCGTTTTTCACCCTGGAAAACAGGTCAGAAATCAAGGGTAACGGGTATTGATATTTCACAGTAATATTGTTCAAAAGACGATAATCAATACACGGCCTTAATGAACCATCCTTTTTGGCCACAAAGAAAAAACCGGCACCTAAGGGTGAAGAGGATGGTCTGATATGACCCTTCTCCAATGACTCCTTGATATAAGACCGCATAGCGTCATGTTCAGGTACAGACAAGTTAAAAAGGCGACCTTTAGGGAATTTACTACCAGGCACTAGTTCAATAGCGCAGTCATAGCTCCTATGGGGAGGCAAGGATGCAGATTTACTTTCGCTAAACACATCAGAAAAATCAATCAAAAAGTCAGGAACATCCTGAGCCTGGGGGGAGGCAGAAAAAACAGGAGTGTTGGTATTAACACATTGGCAGCCCCAACTGGTTACAGACACAGATTTCCAATCCAAAACAGGATTATGAGACTGTAACCAAGGGAAACCCAGTACGATAATATCATGCAGATTATACAGAACCAAAAATTTGCAGCACTCTTGATGATCAGGTTCAACCCTCATTATCACCTGAGTAGAGAACTGAGGTTTATTCTCAGCCAAAGGGGTAGAATCGATCCCCAGAAGGGGAATAGACTTCTGTAGGGGTATCAAGGGAAACCCACAACGTTTAGCAAAATCATAATCCATCAGGTTAATAGCTGCTCCAGAATCAACGAAAGCCTGAGCAGAAAATGAGGACAGAGAGCATATCAGAGTGACAGTTAGTAAAAACTTAGTCTGAACACTACCCAAGACAACTGAGCGTGCAAAACGTCTTCCCCGCTTAAGGCAGACTGAAATAGCATGAGAGGCATCACCACAGTAGAAACATAACCCATTGCGCTTTCGAAACTCATGACGCTGTGCCCCAGACACCACTCTATCACACTGCATGGATTCAGAAGCAGGTTCACAAGGCAACACTATTCCACGCATACTTCTCCGTTCACGCAAACGTCTGTCAATTTGAATCGCTAATGACATAGAATCATTGAGACCAGAGGGGACAGGGAATCCCACCATAACATCCTTTACATTATCTGACAGCCCCTTCCGAAAAAGGGCCGCCAAAGCGTCGTCATTCCACTTGGTCAGGACTGCCCACCTACGGAATCTCTGACTGTATAACTCAGCGTCATCAAGCCCCTGATTTAATGCCAACAAGGCTTTTTCAGCTTGATCAGTGACATTAGGCTCATCGTACAATAACCCCAAAGCCTGAAAAAATGCATCAACATCACTCAAAACAGGATCCCCAGGTGTCAGGGAAAAAGCCCAATCCTGAGGATCGCCGCGCAGGAGAGAGATGACAATTTGAACCTGCTGCGCTGCGTTTCCTGAGGACTTAGATTTTAAGGCAAAAAACAATTTACAATTATTTTTGAAATTCTGAAACTTAGCTCGATCCCCTAAAAACAAATCTGGCATGGGAATCCTAGGTTCCACAACAGGCAACCTAGCAAGATATGCAGCAATACTCCGAACCTCAGTGGCAAGCTGATCCACACGGCCAGACAACTGTGCAAACTCCATTGAGAGAAAAAATCCTCCCCAGCACCCAGAGATACAGAGGGAAAAAAAAAAATGCAACAAACAGAAAAATATCTCTGACAACTCTGACAACCGTTTTTTCTTTCACAATATTTTTCCCTTCTGTGAGTACCATACAATTTTAAATTTAGGCCGGTGATACTATTATGATTCGGTAGCTGAGGAGTGCAGGCAAAAAGGCAATACACCAGAGCAGTTGGAATCTATGAGATTGCAGTACCCTGACTAACCACCACAACTAGAGGCAGCCGTGGAGCGTTCCTACGTTGGTCCTAGATGCCTCGTCACAGCCTGAGAAACTAACTACACCTAAAGATAGAAATAGGAAAGCTATCTGCCCCGGAGCAGAACCCCAAAGATAATAGCAAGCCCCCAAACATGTAATGGCGGTTAGACAAGACGAAATACTGACACAGACAGAAAATAGTATGAGCAAACGTTGGGGCCCAAACTAACTAAATAGAAAAGGATAGGAAGGGCACTTACTGCAATCCCAAAAAAAAACCTGAAAGCACCAACTCTACTAATTTCAAAAACACCTGAGATCACACGACCTCTACCACCTAAATTAGTTCTCTGGTGTAACAAAATCAAAACAGCAGCCACTGAAAAAACTGGAAAAAGCAAAAGTACAAACATCAGTGGCTGAACTAAACTGAGAGGGCAAAAGCCCCCTGAGGGGACCCAGAAGGCCCCCACAGAAGTGCAGGACAAAATGCAAAAATTAAGCACAGAAACAAAAAGAAGAAAATGTCTTATCTGTTAGCAGGAGATGCAGACACGACACAGCAGGCTACAAGGGAAACAGGAATCAAGGATTGAGACCCGAACAATTGATCACCGGCAACCCTGATGGGAAGGTGACTCCCTTATATAAGACCAGTCAGTAACACCTGATTCCCAGTCCTCACAATCTTCACTGAACAGACCAGTACCGCTTGTAACCACCAGAGGGAGCCTCTGCTCAGAACTCATCTCAAGCCCATTCACAACACATCACACTGCATGGGCTCTGGGGCCTGTTAGAAAGGTAACACCACCTCTCGCATAGTTTTACGTTCACGCAGGCGTGGGTCAATTTGAATGGCTAATGACATAGAATCGTTGAGCCCCGAGGGAACAGGAAATCCCAACATAACATCTTTTATGGTCTCTGCCAGCCCTTTCTGAAAAAGAGCCGCTAGTGCATCATCGTTCCATTTAGTAAGAACTGCCCATTTTTGGAATTTCTGACAATATAACTCTGCAGTTTCCTGACCCTGGTTCAATGCCAACAAGGTTTTCTCAGCTTGATCAATAACATTAGGTTTGTCGTACAATAATCCCAGAGCTTGAAAAAACACATCAACATTAGCCAACACAGGATCTCTAGGAGTCAGGGAAAAGGCCCAGTCCTGAGGGTCACCGCACAACAGGGAGATGACAATTTGAACCTGTTGCGCTGCGTTCCCCGAGGACTTAAGTTTGAAAGCAAAAAACAATTTACAATTATTCATAAAGTTCAAAAATTTAGACCGATCCCCAGAAAATAAATCAGGCAGAGGAATCCTAGGTTCCATATCAGAAAACTGAGTGAGATAAGCAGAAATTCCCCGATCTTAAGTAGCGAGTCACTCAACACGACCAGACAACTGCACAATCTCCATTGAAGAAGAAAGAAAATCCTCTTACAGCCCCCAGAGAAAGAGGAAAAAATACAAAAAAACCTCTGAAACTCTTTTTTTTTTACTATTCTTTCCTTCTTTTGAGTACCCTAGGATTACGGTTAGGCCGGTGATTCTGTTATGATATGGTAGCCGAGGAGGACAGTAACAAAAATAGCAGAGGCAGCCAGTCACCCAGAGAGGTTGGTAACTAATGGATTGCAGAACACTAAAGTAACCGCACAACTAGAAGCAGACGAGGGATGTACCTGCGATGACCTAGACGCCTCGACACAGCCGGAGAGTTAGCTAAGCCTAGAGATAGAAAGGGGAAAGCTAACTGCCCTGGAGTAGCGCCCCAAAGGAATAGGTAGCCCCCCACACATATATTGGCTGTGAGACAAGATGAAATACAAACTGTTATGTTTCGGTAACTGAGGAGAAATAGCAAAAAATAGCAAAAGCGGTAATACACCAGAGAGGCTGGAACCTATTGGACTGCAGTAACCCGAACTAACCACACAACTAGAAGTAGCCGTGGAGCGTTCCTACGGTGATCCTAGACGCCTCGTCACAGTCTGAGATATAACTACACCCAAAGGCAGAAAGATGAAAGCTATCTGCCCCGGAGCAGATCCCCAAAGAAAATAGGAAGCCCCCAAACATGTAATGGCGGTTAGACAAGAAGAAAGCACGGACACAGACAGAAAATAGAATGAGCAAACGCTGTGGCCCAATCTGTCTAGACAGAAAAGTACAGGAAAGAATTCTGACTGCCATCCAAAAAAACCCCAACAAAAATATCAACACTTCTGATTGCCAAAAACCTGAGATCACACAATCTCATCCACCTAAATCAGATCTCTGGTGTAACAAAACGCCATTCAGCAAATAAAAAGTAACAAAGGAGCAAAGCAAAAGTGCAGACACAAACGGAGCACAATTGCAGCGCCAGACCCCCAAAAGGGAACAGGCTGCAGTCCACTGCAAGCAGCAAACCAGCAGAGAAAATCAAACAGAAGAAAAAAAAACAGCAAACACTTATCTAAAGGAGAGCAGGAAACTAGCAGTGCTTCAAGCAAGACCAGCAGGAACAATTGATAACCGGCAAGGCTGCTGGGAACTCAGGCCACTTATATCCTACCATTCAGCACCAGCTGAAGGCCATTCGGTAATTAGTTCATTACCCTCAGCAACCACCGGAGGGAGTCCCAGCTCAGAAGCCGCCTCCAGCATATTCACAACAACAAACGCCGGAAGAAAATAGAGTAGGCAAACGCTGGGGCCCAAAACTGTCTAGATAGGACAGGACAGAAAAAAATACTTTCTGCAATCCAGCAAAACCTTAAGAAAAATTCCAACACTTCTGATTCAAAAAAAATACTGAGACCACACAATCTCTCCCCGCTATGTAAGAACTCTGGTGTGAACAGGTAGCTACCCAGCAGCCACTGAAATAACAGGTACTGAAAAAATGAACAGAGATAACTGAGAAACAGAGACCAGCGCAGGCCCCAGCAGGGGGACCTGGCTGACCTCAGAAGGCAGAAACGCAAAAGAAAACAAAACCACAGAAACGAGCAGAAAATAGCTTATCTGAAAGTTGCAGGAGCCCGCAGCAGCAGACTTCCAAACTGGACCAGGAAGAGAAAACTAATCACAGGCGAGGATCATGGGAAAGTTACACCCTTAAATCTCCCCAGTCATCACTCCCAGATCGTCCGCAGCTGGATCCTCAGCTGAAGGGCCTCTGTCAGTTAAGACAGCTTCATTAATATCAACAGCCACCAGAGGGAGCCCCAACACAGAATCCATAGCATTCACAACAGCTCTCCAAACGCGACATGGCGTCCAATCTCATTTCCAGCCAACTTTGGTTTGAAAAAGTCAAACGGTGCTCCTTCCCTTCTGAGCCCTGCCGTGCGTCCAGACAGTGGTTTTCCCCCACATATGGGGTATCGGCGTACTCAGGAGAATTTGCACAACAGCTTTTTCTGTCCATTTTCTCCTTTTACCCTTGTTAAAATAAAAAAATTGTTTGTAAAAGATCATTTTTGTGACTAAAAAGTTAAATGTTCATTTTTTCCTTCCAAGTTGCTTCAGCTCTTGTGAAGCACCTGAAGGGTTAATAAACTTCTTGAATGTGGTTTTGAGTACCTTGAGGGGTGCAGTTTTTAGAATGGTGTCACTTTGGGTATTTTCTGCCATATAGAGCCCTCAAAGTGGCTTCAAATGTGAGGTGGTCCCTAAAGAAAATGGTTTTGTACAATTTGTTGTAAAAATGAGAAATTGCAGGTCAACTTTTAACCCTTATAACTTCATAACAAAAAAAATTTTGGTTCCTAAATTGTGCTGATGTAAAGTAGACATGTTGGAAATGTTATTTAGTAACTATTTTGTGTGAAATATTTCTCTGTTTTAAGGGAATAAAAATTCAGTTTGAAAATATCAAAATTTTCCAATTTTTCACCATATTTCCATGTTTTTCATAAATAACCACAAGTTATGTCAAAGAAATTTTACCACTATCATGAAGTACAATATGTCACAAGAAAACAGTCTCAGAATCGCTAAGATCCGTTGAAGCGTTCCAGAGTTATAAACTCATAAAGAGACAATGGTCAGAATTGTAAAAATTGGCCCGGTCATTAACGTGCAAACCACCCTTGGGAGTTAAGGGGTTAAAAGGCTGTTCAGGACAAAAGAAAATTTTGAAGAGAGGACTGAATATGTAAATCATAGCAAACATATCAAATTCAGTCTGTGATAAAAGTCTCTTGTAAAGTGCTGGAGGGGAGATATGTTTCCCTTCACTTAATGGCATCAGTGATATAAAACCCAGAGTTTCTTCCTCCAGCACACTAAGTGTGGTGAGGGGTTAAGCTAATTTTTATAATTTGATGACTTTTATGTGGACATCCATAGAGCGGATGGGAGGATATCCACCCTATCCACACCATGGAGCGGTCTGGCGCTTTAATAGCTGGACTCCAAGCCTCCAGCGCAGACCTCTCTGCAGTCCGTGCAGAGAACCTATGATATTACTGTTCCACCAGCTGCAAAATTGCTAGTGCGTGTGATTAGGTCCAGCGGTCATGTGACTTGAGCATCATGTCATCACAAATCATCTGCTCAAAGTCACCTTAAAGCTATAGCCAATTACAGGTGGCTGGTTGAACGGTGACATCACCACTTCCTGTCTCTGCGCCGACCACGTAGTGGTCTGTTTTGCCCCAACCACTCTAATTGGTTGTCCCTCCAAAAAAGTACACTTTAAACAATAGATCTTGGAATAAAAACAAGTCCCATATTTCAGTGTGTTAAGAAATTGTGCCGCCTTTCTATTTACTGTGTAATGGATGTGTCTGACTGTACAAGAACATGATCTGAGGATATCACATCTCCTTGGTAAGGGAAAAAGCAAAAGATAGTTTACTGTTATGATTTGGTAGCTGAGGAGAGCAGGCAAAAAAAGGCAATACACCAGAGAGGTTGGAATCTACTGGATTGCAGTACCCTGACTAACCACCACAACTAAAGGCAGCCGTGGAGCGTACCTACGTTGGTCCTAGACGCCTCGTCACAGCCTGAGAAGCTAACTACACCTAAAGATAGAAAGAGGAAAACTATCTGCCCCGGAGCAGATCCCCAAAGAACATAGGAAGCCCCCAAACATGTAATGGCGGTTAGACAAGAGGAAATACAGACACAGACAGAAAATAGCATGAGCAAACGTTAAGGCCCAATCTTCCTAGAAAGAAAAGGATAGGAAGGACACACTGCAATCCTAAAAACCCTAAAAAAATACCAACTCACTAATTGCAAAAACACCTGAGATCACACGACCTCTACCACCCAAACTAGTTCTCTGGTGTAACAAAACCAAGCAGCAGCCACTGAAAAAACTGGAAAAGGCAAATGAACAAACAACAGTGGCTCAGATAAACTGAGAGGAGCACAAGCCCCCGGAGGGGACCTGGCTGACCTCCACAGAAGTGCAGGACAAAATGCAAAAAGCAAGCACAAAAATAAAAGCAGAAAATATCTTATCTGTTAGCAGAAGATGCAGGCAAGACACAGCAAGCTTCCAAGTGAACCAGGAACCAAAGTTGAGACAAGAACAATTGATCACCGGCAACCCTGATGGGAGGGAACCTCCCTTATATAAGACCAGTCTGTAACACCTGATTGCCAATCTTCACAATCTTCATTGAATAGTTCAGTACTGTTTGTAACCACCAGAGGGAGCTTCTGCTCAGAATTCATTTCTAACACATTCACAACAGTTTACAGACAGGACAGCATTGTATCAGATGTCATGTGCCCCTAACAGCAGTGGGTGGAATTGCGATCTACCCACAACTGTTAACATGTTAAATGCAACTGTTAACCTCTGACAGAAACGTTTAACACGATTGCGCCATAAGCGCGACACTTATTCCGCCCATCGGCACCGCTGTCACATTACGCGGGGCACGGATGGGTTGGCATGACAACCCAAGGTCTGCAGGAGACCTCTGTGATTGTCATTGCCAATCTGCTATGACTGGCGTTCATGGCAGATGAGAATTTCTGCTACTTATAGCAAGGCTGCAGCCCTGCTATGTGTAGCGCAAGTGATCATAAGATTGCAGCTTCAAGTCTCCCATGGAGACTGCCAGCTCACAGGCAGTATAGGCAACATGAGGTATTTACAAAATTCATTAGGGGCCCCGGGGGGATACATTGGGGGTTAATTTAAAGTAGTGTACAACCCCTTTAAGTCCAGTCTGATACAAATCTCATAGTTGTGATGTCTCTGCCATGAGAAGCTCATACCATGCCTATAGAAGTTGTCCACTCTAGGCCACTCTGTCCATTATCCTTATTAGAGCACATGAATGTCTGTTTCGGTGAGGACGTCAATCTAATAAATAACCCTTTTTTTTTTTGCACTCTAGTTAATACCACACAATGCAACCGAGTCACAGACGTGCGTTGGCCTCTGCATTTTTTTTATTTTGTTAAATAAGGTAAACACTTGATTTTACAGGGTAAGCTTTTTCATTCACGCAGCCATGTGGCCGATTTTAATGGAAGCATAGTTCTGTGGGTGAAATAGCTATTCCCTGCAAAACAACCGATCACTTTACAATTCCCTGCAGGAGTTACCAGGACTGTTGCAGCGGCACCGAGACTCAGCCGCTCTGTGGGACTTGCTAAGAATTTCGCCAAGGGCACGTTTAGCTCTCTATTGCTATAGAGTATAAGGGCATGCCCCTAGACTAGACATTTTAATTGACAAAGACAGATTTCCTTTAATGATCATTTCTAAATCTCAGCATTAGCTAAAGTGATATTGAATACATATGCAAATTGCCTCTTCAAACAAAGAGGACTTGTACTCTATAGCGCCACCTATTGGAAGTAGCGATCCTACAAGTCACAATCAACCCTTTAACTAGTCTTGTAATATGACTTAGGATAAAAGCCAAATCAGAATCTCCATTTGCAGACACGGTGTTTCGGACTATTGGTCCTCGTCAGTGCAAAGTAGGAGAGATCTGATTTGGCTGGATGAGAATACATAAGCATTTATAGCATATTCACAAAATGCCTGAATAATGTAGGTTTCACTTTTGGGACCTTCACCTATCCAAAGAATGTGGATCGGTTAGCCCCTAATTATCCATTGCCAGCTAACACATTTTCATTACACTTTAATTGAGATGTGACTTCCCTTGTATGGTTTGTTCCATAACTCTTAAATACTTCAAAGGCAATGGCAACACATGAGCAAATTTAACCATTTAACTCATACTTGCCAACTTCTGAATACTACCTTCTGGGCGATTTAGGAAAGCCATTCTGCCTTTCACTGACCACATCCCATTTTCTGCAGAACAAACTCTCTTGAGTACAGTATGTGTTACTACCAGTCCTATGTAACACCAGAGATAAGGCTGTGATAACGCTGTGAATACAGATATGTAGTAGATGTCACCTTCAGTTCTGTGTGGTACCACAGATGACACACAATAAAACTCTCTGAGTACAGATACTATAGTAGATGTAACCTGTAGTCTTTTGCTGCACCATAAATAACACAGTGATAATTGTGTACAGATCTGTTGTGCCACCATACGCTACTAAATAAAACTAGGAATACCAAGACCCCCTCTAGTATAATAGTGCCTCCACATTGCAATAGTGCTCTCCCCCCCACACGGTAATTGTCTCCAACTGTGTCAATACAGGAGAATAGTGTCCCTTTTGTTCCTTATCATCTTAAGGCTATGTGCACACGTTGCAGAAATGCTCCGGAATTTTCCGGAGTATTTGCGCAGCTCCCCGCCGTGGGTAAAACGCATATGTAATGCATTTTTAGCTTGCAGAATGCTCGCGCTTGTCCAAGCGATTTGAAGCATTGCTTGGAAAAGTGATTGACAGGTTGATCACACTTGTCATGCATAGTGCTTCACAAGTGTGACCACCTTTTTACTACTGATGAATGTTAAAAATAATAAAAAATATGGATATACTCACCTCCTGGCAGCCCACGATCTCCTCAGCGGCAATCCCGGTCCTCAGCTGCGCTGCCGGCAAATTCCGTTCCTAGTGAGTCATTGCGAAAATGACCTTTGTGATGTCGCGGACTCGCGGTCACTCGACTGTGACATCACAAAGGTCATTCTCGCTTAGCACGCCTGGGAACGAAACTTGCGGGCAGCGCCGCTGAGAAGCGGGAGTACTCCGGGGGCTGACAGAGGGTGAGTATATCCTTATTTTTTATTTTATTTCTATTTTTCACAGGAATATGGTACCCAGGGCCTGCAGGAGAGTCTCCTCTCCTCCAGACCCTGGGTACCATCCGCACATGAAGCGCTCACATTACGCATGGTGGGCATAGCCTCATGCGTAAAGTGAGCGCTTCAATGCAATCCTATGGCGGCATAATCACTGTGATTACGCAAAAAGAATGGACATTATTTTTACGCGATGCGATTACGCTCCGGAAAAATACGCAGCATGGGCACAGCAATTGCGCCATCCCATAGGATTGCATGGGATGCGTTTTGTTAGCGTTTTTATAAGTGTTTACGCCGCGGAAAACCGCGGCAAAAACACTAAAAAAACGCAACGTGGGCACATAACATAAAAGTGCCCCCTCTGTACCCCCCATGCTGTATTTGTCATCTACGTGATAACAGGGCCTCCTCTATGGTTTTGCATGGCAATAGTGTCTTTTCTGCCCCTCCACATAGTAATTGTCCCTCTCTGTTTGTCTACAGTTGCTCCCCTAACATGTTAATAATGACACCTCTGTGCCTCCAGACGGCAGACGTGTGCCGTCTCTGTTCCCCGTATTGTAAAAATTCCCCTTTGTGAATCCACATAGTAATGCCCACTCTGTATCTCCTTATCATAATAATAAGAGTAATCGATATTTATGTAGCACTTTACAATTCAATATTGTCCCCTCTTTGCTTTCTACTGGTAACATTGTCCCACTCCATGCCTCCATTTGTTAATAGTGCCCCTTAATGCCTCTACAGAGTAACATTTCCCCTTTTGTGCCTGACACACTATTGTTCTCCCCTTAGCTCCTTATCTCATGTGAACCAGTAAAATACCCCAAAGCCTGAAAATTGCCTTTATCTACTCCAAAACGAGTAGCAATTATTTCTCCTACCTATAGTCTGTTATCCAGTGGTATATTTGTGCTCTCTGACGCTATGTGCGCTCTGTGGACCTCTGCCAAGTCACAGGCTTACAGCAGTAGGTGGTGCGCCCAATGGCTGTCTGCTCCTCCATAGTTGTCAACTGTATTTGCTTCCTGACACCGTGGATATAGTTGGAAATGCTGAGATTTGCCAACTACTCTAAGGGCCTGTGCACACATTGCGGATTTGCCTGCGGATTTTTCCGCGCCGAAACCGCACCTCTTGGCAGAAACCGCAGGCGCGGTTTTGGCGCGGTTTTGATGCGGTTTTTGGCGCGGTTTTTCTCATGCGGTGTTGTATGCGGTTTTTACAGCTAAATAAAGATATGTTGTTTAACAAAAAAAAAAAAAAGATTTGTGATGTCATTTCTTGTCCAACCTCCTCTTTTACATTTGTCCAACCCACACTCCATTACACACACACAGATAGAGATAGGCCGGCGTCACACTTGTGAGTGTGATGCGAGTAAGTCGCACGACTTTCTCGCATCAACACCCGGCACGGCCGCCCGCTCTCGGACCCGAGTGTGCGGCTGCATGTATTTCTATGCATGTATTTCTATGCAGCCGCACACTCGGGTCCGAGAGCGGGCGGCCGTGCCGGGTGTTGACGCGAGAAATTCGTGCGACTTACTCGCATCACACTCGCAAGTGTGACGCCGGCCATAGATAGATAATAGATACCAGTAGTTAGATAGATAGAAAATACATAGATAGATGGATAATAGATAGTTAGAAATATATAGAAAGATAGATATAGAGATAGACAGAAAGATATTTAGGTAGATAGATAGATAGAATGGTACATAAATAGTTAAAGACACACACGCGTATACATACACAAAATAACGCAATAGTTAATAAAAAAAAAATATAGGAAAAAAAATGGCGTGGGCTCCCGCGCAATTTTCTGCGCCAGAGGGGAAAGAAGACAGCCGGGGCCAATATTTCTAGCCTGGGAAGGGGTTAATACCCATGGATCTTCCCAGGCTATGAATATCAGCCCGCAGCTAGCCTTCACTGGCTATTAAAATAGGGGGACCCCCCCAAAAAAATGACGTGGGGTCCCCCTATAATTTATAGCCAGAAAGGCTACGCAGACAGCTGCGGGCTGATATTCATAGCCTAGGAAGGGGCCATGGATATTGGCGCCCCCCCTGGCTAAAAATACCAGCACCCAGCCGCCCCAGAATTGGCGCATCTGTACGATGCGCCAAT
This sequence comes from Oophaga sylvatica, assembly GCA_033576555.1. Lineage (NCBI taxonomy): Eukaryota > Metazoa > Chordata > Amphibia > Anura > Dendrobatidae > Oophaga > Oophaga sylvatica. Next base: position 396,407,824 of record JARQOD010000002.1, read on the forward strand.
TCCGGCACTTAGCCCCTCTCTTCCCACTCCCCTGTAGCGGTGGGATATGGGGTAATAAGGGGTTAATATCACTATTGTAAGGTGATATTAAGCCCGGTTAATAATAGAGAGACGTCAATAAGACGCCTATCCATTATTAATCTTATATTAATAAAGGGTTAAAAAAAAACACACACAAGAATAAATTATTTTAATGAAATAAAATACAACACGGTTTTCATATCTTTATTATACACTCAGATCCAAGCGACGCCCTCTATCTCCTGTAAATAAACGTAAAAAAATAAAACAACCGTATACTCCCTGTCCGACGCAGTCCAATTAATAACGAGGGTCCCACGACGGTCTCCCCTATAGAACAGTGACATCAGGTGATGCCACTGCTCTGTAGGGCCTCCCAATGATGCACTGACAGGAGACAATGGCTCCTGCACTGCATCACTGAGTTCATTCTCTCACTTTATGGCAATGCTGCGTGGGAATTTTCTCACCCAGCATTGCCGTGAGAGAATGAACTGTCGTGACGTCATTCTCTTCCGGCGGCAGAGGCAGAGCAGTACAGATCGATGGCGTCGGGGAAGAGGTGAGTATGTACTCTATGTTATGTGTTGTATGTCATGTGTATGTTATATGTTCTGTATGTCATGTATGTTATATGTTCTGTATGTCATATATGTTATATGTTCTGTATGTCATGTGTATGTTATATGTTCTGTATATCATGTGTATGTTATATGTTCTGTATGTCATGTGTATGTTATATGTTGTATGTCATGTATGTTATATGTTCTGTATGTCATATATGTTATATGTTCTGTATGTCATGTGTATGTTATATGTTCTGTATGTAATGTGTATGTTATATGTTCTGTATGTCATGTGTATGTTATATGTTCTGTATGTAATGTGTATGTTATATGTTCTGTATGTCATGTGTATGTTATATGTTGTATGTTATATGTTGTATGTCATGTATGTTATATGTTCTGTATGTCATGTGTATGTTATATGTTCTGTATGTCATGTGTATGTTATATGTCATGTATGTTATATGTTGTATGTCATGTATGTTATATGTTGTATGTCATGTATGTTATATGTTGTATGTCATGTGTATGTTCTGTATGTCATGTGTATGTTATATGTCATGTATGTTATATGTTATATGTCATGTAATTTTTTTTTTCATTCAGCACATTAGCCGGATGATGGGACTACTACTGTCCCATCATTGGCTAATGTGTCAGTCACTGTAGCAGGCATCGCCGGATGGGACTTTTAGTCCCACACACACAGCGCCGCCCACTATACACGCCCACGCACCGCCCACACACATAGCGCCGCACACTATACACGCCCACGCACCGCCCACACACTTCCCTCCTCCCGAACTGCAGAGGTTTCACCCGCAGCAAACCCGCAGATCTTTTTTAGATCTGCGGTTTTGCTGCAGAAGTGCCCGACTCAATGCAAGTCAATGGGCGCCGAACCGCTGCAGTTCCGCACAAAGAATTGACATGCTAAGGCCCTGTTCACACATTGCGGTTTTAGATGCGTTTCCGCTGCGTTTTTCAATATAACATACACATGACATACAGAACATACACATGACATACAACATATAACATACATGACATACAACATATAACATACATGACATATAACATATAACATACATGACATACAACATATAACATACATGACATATAACATATAACATACATGACATATAACATACACATGACATACAGAACATACACATGACATACAACATATAACATACATGACATACAACATAACATACATGACATAGAACATATAACATACATGACATATAACATATAACATACATGACATATAACATACACATGACATACAGAACATACACATGACATACAACATATAACATACATGACATACAACATATAACATACATGAAATATAACATACACATGACATACAGAACATATAACATACACATGACATACAGAACATATAACATACATGACATACAACATATAACATACAACATATAACATACACATGACATACAGAACATATAACATATATGACATACAGAACATATAACATACATGACATATAACATATATGACATATAACATACATGACATACAGAACATACACATGACATACAACATATAACATACATGACATACAACATATAAAATACATGACATATAACATACACATGACATACAGAACATATAACATACACATGACATACAGAACATATAACATACATGACATACAACATATAACATACAACATACAACATATAACATACACATGACATACAGAACATATAACATACACATGACACAGAACATATAACATATGACATACAGAACATATAACATACATGACATACAGAACATATAACATACACATGACATACAACACATAGAGTACATACTCACCTCTTCCCCGACACCATCGATCTGTACTGCTCTGCCTCTGCCGCTGGGAGAGAATGACGTCACGACAGTTCATTCTCTCACGGCAATGCTGGGTGAGAAAATTCCCACGCAGCATTGCCATAAAGTGAGAGAATGAACTCAGTGATGCAGTGCAGGAGCCATTGTCTCCTGTCAGTGCATCATTGGGAGGCCCTACAGAGCAGTGGCATCACCTGATGTCACTGTTCTATAGGGGAGACCGTCGTGGGACCCTCGTTATTAATTGGACTGCGTCGGACAGGGAGTATACGGTTGTTTTATTTTTTTACGTTTTTTTACAGGAGATCGAGGGCGTCGCTTGGATCTGAGTGTATAATAAAGATATGAAAACCGTGTTGTATTTTATTTCATTAAAATAATTTATTCTTGTGTGTGTTTTTTTTTAACCCTTTATTAATATAAGATTAATAATGGATAGGCGTCTTATTGACGCCTCTCTATTATTAACCGGGCTTAATATCACCTTACAATAGCAAGGTGATATTAACCCCTTATTACCCCATATCCCACCGCTACAGGGGAGTGGGAAGAGAGGGGCTAAGTGCCGGAATTGGCGCATCGTACAGATGCGCCAATTCTGGGGCGGCTGGGTGCTGGTATTTTTAGCCAGGGGGGGCGCCAATATCCATGGCCCCTTCCTAGGCTATGAATATCAGCCCGCAGCTGTCTGCGTAGCCTTTCTGGTTATAAATTATAGGGGGACCCCACGTCATTTTTTTGGGGGGTCCCCCTATTTTAATAGCCAGTGAAGGCTAGCTGCGGGCTGATATTCATAGCCTGGGAAGATCCATGGGTATTAACCCCTTCCCAGGCTAGAAATATTGGTCCCGGCTGTCTGCTTTCCCCCTCTGGCGCAGAAAATTGCGCGGGAGCCCACGCCATTTTTTTTCCTATATTTTTTTTTTATTAACTATTGCGTTATTTTGTGTATGTATACGTGTGTGTGTCTTTAACTATTTATGTACCATTCTATCTATCTACCTATATATCTTTCTGTCTATCTCTATATCTATCTTTCTATATATTTCTAACTATCTATTATCCATCTATCTATGTATTTTCTATCTATCTAACTACTGGTATCTATTATCTATCTATGGCCGGCGTCACACTTGCGAGTGTGAGCGAGTAAGTCGCACGACTTTCTCGCGTCAACACCCGGCACGGCCGCCCGCTCTCGGACCCGAGTGTGCGGCTGCATAGAAATACATGCATAGAAATACATGCAGCCGCACACTCGGGTCCGAGAGCGGGCGGCCGTGCCAGGTGTTGATGCGAGAAAGTCGTGCGACTTACTCGCATCACACTCACAAGTGTGACACCGGCCTATATCTGTGTGTGTGTAATGGAGTGTGGGTTGGACAAATGTAAAAGAGGAGGTTGGACAAGAAATGACATCACAAATCTTTTTTTTTTTTGTTAAACAACATATCTTTATTTAGCTGTAAAAACCGCATACAAAACCGCATGAGAAAAACCGCGCCAAAAACCGCGTCAAAACCGCGCCTGCGGTTTCTGCCAAGAGGTGTGGTTTCGGCGCGGAAAAATCCGCAGGCAAATCCGCAATGTGTGCACAGGCCCTAAGAGTTTCCAGGGGCCACCCTAAGGTCCCGGTAGAGTTGGCAATTGGTATTATTTAAGTGTATGGAAAATTTGGTTTCTAGGAATTGGCAAATGACGACCCATTTGCTCCCAAAAAGTAAGTTTTCCATAGAAGGCATTTATGGCATAAACATCATTGGCGAGGTTGCTTGATGACAAGGCCCGCAGGAAAAATATTTAGAGTTGAGAGTCCTCAGTGGTTGATACCTTTTAATGGCTAACTGAAAAGATGGTAACAAATTGCAAGCTTTCGAGACTACTCAGGTCTCTTCATCAGGCAAAGACTAATACAACATATGAAGAATCACATATTTATACACATTATACACACTATTTTTCTATCTACTGGCTAACGCGGTACAAAGATATACATCTTTACAAGGCCCGCAGGAGTCATTTGCAGTCTTTGATGGCAGCTGGATGCAGCACTGGATGATTGCGAGCTTATGTACAGTATTATTTGGTGTAGTCCAGTGGAGTGTGTAACGTGACCCTCCTATTACCTGATCTGCCTTATTTCCATATGTCTTAGGCCAGAAAGGCGCTAGGCTTGTCCGATCTGTTCACAGCAATGCTGGTCCTTTTCTATACTGGATTTGCAGGGAGCAGTCAGTAGGGATGAATGTGACTAGCAGAATAGAGCTTGTGCAATTCTTTACATGTACATTTTACTATAAACCATACATATGTAAGTCGGTGCAAACCTAAATGTCCAACACTGTCAGGTTTATATCACACATCTATAAGAAAGTGTTCTGTATTTACGGCTTTTTCTTCCCATCCCTGGTCTAGTAGAGCTATGGACAGACAGGGAGCCCTCAGCACTTCTGGGACATATTGCAGGATAAAGCAGCTTTTTGTTTACAGTCTCTCCTTCCCCCACCCTTTCATTTCTAGTAGTTATTTGCCCTTTCCCCCTCCTCTTCACTTCTGCATCCTTTCCATTTTCTGCTATTTTTCTGCAGTCCTTCCTCTCCTGCTCTTGTGTTTGCTTCTCCCTTACATCCGCCCGCTCTGCTGTCCTACCATGTTTCTAGGTGCTCACCCTCAGCCATCAGTCTCCCTCACTTGTCTGCATGTCTTTTCTTCCTCACACAGTTACAGTTTTAATCTGTTTGTGTCTGGGAGATTGACCCTCACCCCCTCTGTATCCAGGCTTAGACTCCCATCTGGAAGTGATTGCAAGCCTATGAATGCTGGATATTGGGTAGGGTGGTTGTGAAGGGAGAATTGTGGATCTAATTTCATTCCATCATATTTTCCCCTTTTATGGCTTTACCAGACCTTAGTTCTTTTATCTTTCAATTTCAATCATGTGGCCATGTTCCTGTTTTATATGTTCTATGATTTTTTTTATTATTATTTACACATGCCTGTATTCACATATCACTATTTTTCATGTGTTTAAATAAAAAAAATGTTTTCCTGTGGTCTGACACAAACATACAGTATACACACGTTAAATATATACAAATGTTTTGTATGCATCTCTGGTCATTATCCATCAGTACTATGAAGGTAAAGATATAGCAATTGTAAAACAAACTGTAGACTCCATAAACATTTGTTTGGCACAGCGGACATTCATACACTATTTTCATAATGCTCCCACATTTACAAAGTAAATGAACAGCCACGGCTCCCAAATAGTACAGGCGCGCTATATAAACAGCATTCACAATTAAGGCCCCCATGCATAGAAGATATAAGTTGGCCTATTCCACTGATTTCAGCATGATCGGCCTACCAAATAATGTGTTTGTAGACCTCCCGACTCTCCCATGACAGATTATTTCAAAGAAGCGATGAATCCAGCATGTTAATTTTTCAACGACATCCTTTAGATCCTGCTGGAAATTAGCTACTGCCAGATGATTTTGGCAGCAGCTCTCTCATGTGTAGGTGTTCAGGATAGATTCTACTACTCCTGTTTGCAGTCACAGTATTAGTAAACAGCAGTGATCCATTTCCAATGAAAGCCATACACCACATTCAGTGGCGTAACTACAAAGTTATGGGCCCCGATGCGAACTTTCAAATGGGGCCCCTCCATGCCTAAATATTTTCCACCCAAATTCACATTTTCCCTATTCATTTTGCATACTATAGTTTTGTTGGAATGTTTTAAAAGTGCAATATTTAATAAATATAGGCATAGGGCTGCCACTAGGAATTTCCGGGCCCCATACTGGCAAAATTTTCAGGGCCCCATGGAGACTCCACCCAGGCTCCACCCCTCAAACTGTCCATAACCCCACTGCTCTCTCTTGGAAAAACTCCACTTCTCACCAATCACACATATAGCCAGCTGCTTTTGTTTTGGCCAAAAGATTTTTTAAGTCGCCACCGTGACAAGGTAGACTCTTTTGGCCAAGCTCTACTCTACTCTATCCTATTAATCATTTGTTAAAATATCCATGGCCAGACAACATATTACTACCACATAGTGACTGAATACTACATTACTGATCATTAATAAAAAAAACCCACAATACTAATATCACCATAAGTGCCATTATACACAGGAGATCTGCACTTAGTATGCAGTGTCTGTGTATAGGGTAATACAGTGATAGCGGTGACATTATACACAGGAGCTCTTTACACAGTGTCAGTGTACAGGTAATACAGTGATCACCAGTGACATTATACACAGGAGCTCTGTATATAGTGTCAATGTACAGGTAATACAGTGATCACCAGTGACATTATACACAGGAGCTCTGTATATAGTGTCAGTGTACAGGTAATACAGTGATTACCAGTGACATTATACAAAGGAGCTCTGTATATAGTGTATTGTAATGAATGTGCTAGAGATGGTTTCTGAGCAGAGGCTCCCTCTGGTGGTTACAGACAGTACTGAACCTTTCAGCGAGGAATGGCAATCTGGGTTCACTGACTGGTCTGATATAAGGGAGGTTCCCTCCCATGATGGTTGCCGGTGATCAATTGTTCTTGTCTCAATTGTGGTTCCTGGTTCATTTGGAAGTTTGCTGGAGTCTTGCCTGCATCTCTTGCTTTCAGATAAGATATTTTTTTTGCTTTTCTTTTTGTGCTTGCTTTTTCCATTGTTTTCGGCACTTTTGTGGAGGTCAGCCAGGTCCCCTCCTGGGGCCTGAGCTCCTCACAGTTTATCTGCAGCCACTGTTATTTGCTCATTTGCTTTTTCCTGTTTTTTCAGCGGCTGCAGCTTGGTTTTGTTCACACTGAGATCTGATTTAGCGGGTGGCGAGATCGTGTGGTCTCAGTATTTTTGTAATCAGAATTGTTAGATTTTTGTAGGGTTTTCTGGGTTGCAGAAAGTAATCTCTCCTTTCCTATCCTATTTAGTCAGCTTGTGGCCCCAGCGTTTGCTCAATCTATTTTCTGCCTATGTTTGTGTTTTCATCTTGTCTAACCACCATTATATGTTTGGGGGCTTCCTATTTTCTTTGGGGATCTGCTCCGGGGCAGATAGCTTTCATCTTTCTGCCTTTAGGTGTATTTTTCTCTCAGGCTGTGACGAGGCGTATAGGATCAACGTAGGAACACTCCACGGCTACCTCTAGTTGTGTCGTTAGTTTAGGTATCTACAACCCATCAGTTACCAACATCTCTGTTGTTCTGCTGCCCTGCTGTTGTTCCTGTCCTCCTCAGCTACCGAAACACAACAGTGTATAGTGTGCAGGTAATACTGTGATCACCGGTGACATTATACACTGAGCTCTGTATACAATGTATAGTGTACAGGTAATACAGTGATCCAGGTAACATAGTAACATAGTTATTAAGGTTGAAGGAAGACTTTAAGTCCATCTAGTTCAACCCATATCCTATCCTAACCTGCCCTAACATGTTGATCCAGAGGAAGGCAAAAAAACCCCAAGTGGCAAACAGTAAGCTTCACATTGGGGAAAAAAATTCCTTCCCGACTCCACATACGGCAATCAGACTAGCTCCCTGGATCAACGCTGTATCTAGGAAACTAGTGAATATAGACTGTAATATTATACTTTTCAAGAAAGGCATCCAGTCCCTTCTTAAATTTTAGTAAGGAATCACTCATTACAACATTAGACGGCAGAGAGTTCCATAGTCTCACTGCTCTTACAGTAAAGAATCTGCGTCTGTGATTATGGCTAAACCTTCTTTCCTCCAGACGTAGAGGATGCCCCCTTGTCCCCGTCACAGGTCTAAGAGTAAAAAGATCATTAGAAAGGTCTTTGTACTGTCCCCTCATATATTTATACATTGTAATAAGATCACCCCTAAGACTTCGTTTTTCCAAACTAAATAACCCCAAGTGTAATAACCTGTCTTGGTATTGCAGACCCCCCAGTTCTCTAATAACCTTGGTCGCTCTTCTCTGCACCCGCTCCAGTTCAGCTATGTCTTTCTTATACACCGGAGACCAGAACTGCACACAGTATTCTAAGTGTGGTCGCACCAGTGACTTGTATAGAGGTAAAATTATGTTCTCCTCATGAGCATCTATGCCTCTTTTAATGCATCCCAGTATTTTATTTGCCTTGGCAGCAGCTGCCTGACATTGGCCACTAAATGTGAGTTTGTCGTCCACCCATACACCCAGGTCTTTTTCAGTGACAGTTTTGCCCAGTGTTTTACAATTAAGCACATAATTATACATCTTATTTGTTCTACCCAAGTGCATGACCTTACATTTAACCCCATTAAAGCTCATTTGCCATTTATCAGCCCAAGCTTCTAGTTTACATAAATCCTCCTGTAATATAAAATTATCCTCCTCTTTATTTATTACCCTGCAGAGTTTAGTGTCATCTGCAAATATTGAAATACTACTCTGTATGCCCCCTACAAGGTCATTAATAAATATGTTAAAGAGAAGCGGCCCCAATACTGACCCCTGTGGTACCCCACTGCTAACCGTGACCCAGTACGAGTGTGCTCCATTAATAACCACCCTTTGTTTTCTATCCATGAGCCAGTTCTTAACCCACTTACACATATTTTCCCCTATCCCCATTGTTCTCATTTTATGTATCAACCTTTTGTGTGGCACTGTATCAAAAGCTTTTGAGAAGTCCATGAACACCACGTCCACTGCATTCCCTTGGTCCAGTCCTGAACTTACCCCTTCATAAAAGCTTATCAGATTAGTCTGACAAGAACGGTCCCTCGTAAACCCATGCTGATACTGTGTCATGAGGTTGTTCAGCTTCAGATACTCCAATATAGTATCCCTTAAAAAACCCTCCAGGATTTTACCCACAGTAGATGTTAAGCTCACTGGCCTATAATTTCCAGATTCAGTTTTTGCCCCCTTTTTGAATATTGGCACCACATTTGCTATACGCCAGTCCTGTGGTACAGACCCAGTTATTATGGAATCTTTAAAGATTAAAAATAGTGGTCTATCTATAACTGTACTGTACTTAATTCCTGCAGTACTCTGGGGTGTATCCCATCCGGGCCCGGGGATTTGTCAACTTTAGTGATTTTTAGACGCCGCCGTACTTCCTGCTGGGTTAAGCAGGTGACATTTAATGGAGAAATTTTTTTATCTCTGATCATGTTATCTGTCATGGGATTTTCTTGTGTAAATACAGTTGAAAAAAAGTCATTTAGCATATTGGCTTTTTCCTCATCCTCATCCACCATTTCACCCAGACTATTTTTAAGGGGACCAACACTATCATTTTTTAGTTTCTTGCTATTTATGTAGTTAAAGAATATTTTGGGATTATTTTTACTTTCTCTGGCAATGAGTCTCTCTGCCTCAATCTTTGCTGTCTTGATTTGCTTTTTACAGAATTTATTCAGTCTTCTGTATTTATTTAATGCCTCTTCACTACCTACTTGCTTTAATTCCCTAAACGCTTTCTTTTTGTCCCTTATTGAGCCCCTTACAGCTCTATTTAGCCATAGTGGTTTCCTCCTAATTCTAGCATGTTTATTCCCATAGGGTATATACTGTGCACAGGTCCTATTCAGGATACTAATAAACGTCTCCCATTTTCTTTGTGTATTTTTATGTCTCAGGATATCATCCCAGTTTATTGCACCAAGATCATCTCTCATCCGTTGGAAATTTGCCTTCCTGAAGTTTAGTGTCCTTGTAACCCCTCGACTACACATCTTATTAAAGGATACATGAAAGCTTATTATTTTGTGATCACTATTACCCAAGTGACCCCCAACCCTTATATTTGATGCGGTCTGGCCTGTTGGATAATATTAGGTCTAGCAGTGCCCCCCCTCTTGTTGGGTCCTGAACTAGTTGTGAAAGGTAATTGTCTCTCATAGTTGCCAAAAACTTATTACCTTTGCTGGAACTGCAGGTTTCTGTTGACATTATACACAGGAGCTCTGTTTACAGTATTAGTGTACAGGTTATACTGTCATCAACAGTGACATTATACACAGGAGCGCTGTATATATTGTACAGGTTATACTGTGATCAATGACATTATACACAGGAGCTCTGTATATAGTGTCAGAATAAAGGTAATACAGTGATCACTGGTGACATTGTACACAGGACCGCTGTATATAGTATTTCAGGTAACACATTGACTCACCAGTGACGTCTTTAGGCGAAAGTCCTTCATCTTTGCTTTTCATCTCCATCCAGCACAGACTGCCATCACTTCCAGCCAGGGCTCGTCTCTGTAGGAAATGACACAGTTATCTAGAGCACAGCTTGCAGAACACATTACTTATTTTTTCCCAACTTCCAAACTACACTAGATGAAGAAAAAAAGCAACATAGTGTTGTTCTGCACTGTAGCAGGACCGCCTCCCGCATTTAAAACAGTATCCTCAAAAAATAAAAAATACATCACTGCACTAATAATATCCATTAATTAGCCATTATGGTAATAATATCCCCCATCCTGGCCCCCGTTTGTCTCATTCCTGTCTCTAGTCATATGTTCTCCCATCCTGCCCTCATGAGTATCCATTCTGCCCCATGTGATGTCCCATCCTGCCCAATCTGCCCCGTAATTCTGCCCCATCAGACCCATGATCCTGCCCCATGATCCCGCCCCATCTGCGCCATGATCCTTCCCCATCTCTCTCCATCTTGCCCCATGATTCTGCCCCCTGTGTCTCCATCCTGCCCGTGTCTCCATTCTTCCTCCTGTGTTTCCATTCTTCCCCCCGTGTCTCCCATCCTGCCCCCTCGTCTCCCATCCTGCCCCGTGTCTCCCATCCTGCCCCCGTGTCTCCCATCCTGCCCCCGTGTCTCCCATCCTGCCCCCGTGTCTCCCATCCTGCCCCGTGTCTCCCATCCTGCCACCGTGTCTCCCATCCTGCCCCCCGTGTCTCCCATCCTGCCACTGTGTCTCCCATCTTGCCCCGTGTCTCCCATCCTGCCCCCTTGTCTCCCATCCTGCCACCGTATCTCCCATCCTGCCACTGTATCTCCCATCCTGCCACCGTGTCTCGCATCATGCCACCGTGTCTCGCATCATGCCACCGTGTCTCCCATCATGCTATCGTGTCTCCCATCATGCCACTGTGTCTCCCATCATGCCACCGTGTCTCCCATCCTGCCCCGTGACTCCCATCATGCCCCCGTGTCTCCCATCCTGCCCCGTGTCTCCCATCCTGCCACAGTGTCTCCCATTCTGCCCTCGTGTCTACCATTCTGCCACCGTGTCTCCCATCCTGCCCCGTGACTCCCATCATGCCACCGTGTCTCCCATCCTGCCACCATGTCTCCTATTCTGCCCCCATGTCTCCCATCCTGCCACCGTGTCTCCCATCCTGCCCCATGTCTCCCATCCTGCCACCGTGTCTCCCATCCTGCCACCATGTCTCCTATTCTGCCCCCATGTCTCCCATCCTGCCACCGTGTCTCCCATCCTGCCCCATGTCTCACATCCTGCCACCGTGTCTCCCATCCTGCCACCGTGTCTCCTATTCCTGCCTCGTGTCTCCCATTCTGCCACCGTGCCGCTTTCAATAAAAATAAAAAAAGCTTTCTCCTTACCTGGCCCGTTCCTGCGGCTATGCTCCCTCTATGCAGTTCAAGTGCGTACTTGCCTGCGAATGACAATGACGTCATACGCCGGCGACGTGCGCGCTGACAGCCTCCGATTGGCTGCCGGCTTTTAACTATTGCCGTGCGGAATCCTGCCGCTGGGGCCCGATGACCAGAAGAGACGGGGCCCGATGTGGGCCCCCTCTGCTCATCAGGCCCAATACGCCAGTCAGGGCAGTAATACCCTGATGGCGGGCCCCCAAGCACTCTTGTTCCCGTCGCAGCTGCGACCCCTGCGACCGCGGAAGTTACGTCCCTGACCTCATTACACTGCCATCTGACAGGTGATGTGGTATGCTGCTGATCATGAGCCCTTCCTTTCCTTTGTGTCTTTCCTTCTTTCTGATACATGTTACTCTTGGTTTCTTCTGTCCATAAAAATGTTGCTCCATAAATAGGCGGATTTTTTCTTAGTAAACTACAAAAACCTGACCAGCACCTGCAAACAGAATAAAGCTAGTGTGAACAGGTGCAAGCTGCCTTGACTTCATAATATACAAACAAGAGCATACAGCATCACTCTGTAAGTGCTAAGATGTATGCAAACATTGAATATATGAGGTTTGAACTGCAATACTGCTATATAAAATATACTTACAAAAATGAAGGTACTTAGCACATAAATTAGCCAATTCATGTGTGCCCATCAACCATGGCAAGATGACCTATGTTTGAAGGGAGCCTAAAGTAATAATTATCAAACATGCCTCTCTCAAGCTATAAGCGCCGGGAGATACATGTTTGATACATGTATATATACATTTATTCAATGTTTGATACATCTTAGTGCTTACAGAGTGATCCTGTAGTCTCTTGTTTCTCTTACTGGTCTTTCTGTTTTTGATTGTTACTATTGGTTTATATCTTGAGATAAACCATAGTGGAGGGGATTTCTATGAATCCCATCCACTGTGCTTCTATTTGACACTACATAATCTCACCTGCGGTGCCGGCCATATCATGTCAGTTATCTGCAGTGGAGACTCTAGTAGTGTCAACCATAGCCATTCACTAGATGCGGTAAATTCGCATGGTTCAATGAACACATTTTGATAATTGATGTAGAAGAATTTTGACAACTGGTGGAATACTCCATTTTTGCATGGGTCCAGTTTTTTTTAATTATTTTAATAGTAGTGAAAAATAATTCGGAAAACAAAAAAAAATTTGAGGATTGGTGTCGCCATTTTCCCAAACACGTAACATTTTCAGTTTTTAGTCACCGGAGCTTTGTGAGGGCTTATCTTTTGTGAGCCCAGTAGACATTTTTGTCAATATCATTTTGGGATAGATATGACGTTATGATCGCTTCTTTAGACCCCCGGCCGCTGTGGCAACCCATTGCTGTACCCAGCTGGTGCATTTGTAAATGCCACTATCAGAGGCTGACAGCAGTCAGCAGGGACGCCATGGGCGGCGCTCCTCTCCACTGGCAGCTGTCAGAGGCAGATCCTGGCACTGTGTCACAGCCAGTACCTGCCAAGTCTGGTGTGGCTCAGCCTCGGAGCCTCAGCTCTATACACCCTCTCTCAACTTGCGCTGAACATGTACAAAACTTTTTAGCTCAGTTTATAAATTGATCCATTTTTTTTTAAACACTGTATTTATTAAAAACAGACGATAATTGGACATGGAAATATTTGTACTGCAGAACTCTTCACTTTATGGGATACGTATCTTTATATTTTATAAAGTTGAAAAAGTACACACACTGGGTACTAAATATGTTGACTTTTTTAATTTTTATTAGTCCCTAGGGACATGAACCTGTCTTTGCTTTATTGCCTATACAATATACGGTACTGCAATTCTGTAGTTTTGCAGTCTATGAAATTATTACCTGTCTCCTATGATTCCAGCAGTCTTGATTCAAGGACAACTTCAACTCCCATTACCCGTGTTCTAATAAAGCAGAGCTTAATAAATAACAGGTAAACATAAGTAATGACTTTTTAAATGTAAGGTAACAGCTGGAAATTCGCTTTGACTTGCGCAAATAAGGGGCATACAAAGCCAGAATAATTTTCTTTCGATGGATTCCGTACAAATCTTTGAGAGATAGAAGCAAGACTTGTTCCATTGTATGCTGAAATTATTTTTAATTTGTTAATTTTTTTTAACCCCATAACGACCGCCAGTAATTATGGCAGTCATTAAGAGGCTGAAATTCTCAGTGCTGCTTTTATTAAAACAGCGCTATGAGGATCAAAGAAATAGGACCAGCTGACGGGTGAAAATGGAGCTTGTGTCAGCTGTATATTACAGCCATGATCAATTTTAGCACGGATCGCAACCCCCTGGATGCTGCTGTCAATCGCAATAGCGGCAGCTAGATGATTAACAGATGGTGATGGATCCCTCTTTAATCATCTTATGGTGGCCTTGGTGTACTCTGGCCTGTTAGGCCCTGCCATCAGTAAGATCTAACAGGATATGTCAGTGTAAAGACAGGTCTCATGCACTGCAGAATACAGAAGAATACAGAAGTATTGCAGTGTGTGAGACCAGCGATTAATGTGAAAAGATTTAAGTATGTAGTGGGACTACGTAAAAATGTAAACAAAATAAATAAAAAAAATGTATTGTTGGGTTTTGTATCTTCTGCATATAAATAGAATAGAAAGTAATTATAAAATATTATGGACCCCAAAATGGTAACAATAAAAAAATAAATTAATTCTGCAAAAAAAAAAACAAGTTCCCACTCAGGTCTGTCAAAGGAGAAATAGGAGATTACAACATTACTGGCCCCTGGAAACGCCAAATCCAAATGCCCCATCTGTGATGGTCTCACTGTGTGCCTGAACTGTAGTCAACATTTACATGTACAGTAGTGACCAAAGCTGAATGTGGCTCTCGAGGTCAGAAAGGTTGGGGATCACTGTTGTGAACACCTTTGATCTGGCTTCTGAGTTTGGGCTCCCTCTGATGGTTGCCGCTGGTAGTGGAGCTGGTCTGGCTGACAGAAGTCAATCACCTGAGGAGGATGATTGGAGATCAGGTATTACTGACTGGGGAGATTTAAGTGAGCAGCCTTCCCTTAGTTCTCGCTGGTGATTTGGTTTTCATCCTGAGCCTTCTGGAAGTCTGCTTGCTCCCTGCTTTGTCCTGCACCTTTCAGATAAGTTATTTGTCTGTTTTGATCTGTGACATTTTTTCCCTTTTTGCTTTTCTCTGTTCTCTGCCTTGCTGGTATAGTCCAGCCGGGCTCCCCGCTGGGACCTGTGCTGGATTCTTTTCCTTTGCCACAGCTTGTGTCAGTCTTTTCTGTATTTCTAGTTTCCTGTTATTTCAGTATCTGTTGTTTTGCGTCCAGTTCACACCAGAGTTCTGATTTAGTGGGGGAGAGGTCGTGTGGCCTCAGTATTTTTGCATATCAGAGGTGTTGGAATTTTTCTTAGGGTTTTTGCAGGATTGCAGACAGTATCCTTTTCTGTCCTGTTCTATCCAGACAGTTTGGGCCCCAGCATTTAATTACGCTATTTTCTGCCTGTGTTTTGTACTTCATCTGTCTCACCGTCAATATATGTTTGGGGGCTATCTATTCCTTTGGGGCTCTACTCCGGGGCAGTTTAGCCTTCCCCTTTCTCTCTTTAGGCTTAGTTAACTCTTTGGCTGTGTCGAGGCGTCTAGGGCATCGTAGGTATGTCCCACGGCTAATTCTAGTTGTGTTGTCAGTTTTTTCTATTTTTTTGTTGTCCTCTGTTACCATATCATAACAGATCACCCATCTAAACCATTCCATTGTAGCTCTGGAAATATGTTTAAGGTAATTGTCCTGCTGAAACGTGAAACTGTGCCCCAGTCTCAAGTCTTTTGCAGCCTTTAACAGGGTTTCCTCCAGGATTGGCCTGTATTTAGCTCCATCCATCTGGATTGAACAGTGAACAGTGCTTCGTGAGATATTCAAAGTATGAGCTATTTTTATAACTTTACCCTGCATTACTTTTCTCCACTACTTTATCCTTGACTTGTTTGTTGTGTTCCTTGGTTTTTATGATGCTGTTTGATGACTCAAACAGACCTCTGAGGCCTTTCACAGAACAGCTGAAGTTATGTTGAGAATAAATTACAGTCAGCTGGATTCAATTTTCTAATTTTGTGACTTCTGGAAGCAATAGGTAACTCAAGGATATCAGATTACAGGGGGCTGAATGCAAATGCATAGCATAATTTTCAGATTTATATTTTTATAATAATTACAAAACCATGTATCATTCCTTTACACGTCACAAATACTACTTTGTGTTGATATATCACATACAATCCTGATAAAATATATTTAAGTTAGTGGGTGTAATGTGAAAAAATGTATAAAAATTGATGGGTTATGAATACTTTTTCAAAGTACAGTAGGTCCCTAAAATTCACTTCAAAACTGAGTTAAGTCCATACAAAAATAAGGTTTGTAAACATACTTAAAAAATATGAAAACTTGCTGCTAAATTTTAACACTTCTAACATCCTAACAAAATATAATGATTTTTGACATTTTCAATCTGAATTTAACACTATTATGAAGTACAATGTGTCACGAAAAAGTGTCTCTCAGAATATCTGAGATATGTTGAAGTGTTCCAAACGTATTACTACTACTTATTACTTGTTACATGTCAGACTTGAAAAATAAGGGTAAAAATTGGCTTAATCAATAAGGGGGTTAATACTTCTTTAACAGGTTTAGGGGTTTATGGAAGACCTGGGAACCTTAATGTGGCCCACACTGCTGTGACCAGAAGTGAAAGAAAAGACACCGTCCTCCTGTCTAACTGCTTAGGCCTCTTTCACACTTCAGTCATTTGGCGTCAGCTTAAATCCGCCAAAGTGTGAAAATAGCGGATCCGCCAGAAAAGGTGAAAAACGGATGCAAACGGATCCGTTTTTTGACGGATCCGCCATGACCTTTTCAACCCGGAAAATGCAGGTACGCATATCTGGCACGGAGAAGAGAGAGAGAGAGACCCCGGACAGTGTTCTGGGCATTTTTAATAGATTTTCTATGGGAGCAACGGAGTCGCTATGGGAGCAATGGATCCGCTAGCGGATGGTCGTCCGTTAGATCCGTTTTTTGACGGATCCGCCATAGTCCGCCATTTTGATGCACACAAAAAACGTTGCATTGAACGTTTTCCAAAAATGGCGGACGCCAAATTTATGGTGGATCCGTCAAAGAACGGATCTAATGGACGACCATCCGTCAAAATCCGCCACTAATGCAAGTCAATGGGAAAAAAGCGGATCCGCCCAAAAAAAATGGCGGATCCGCTTTTTTCACATTTTGACGGATTTTGACTGACGTCGAACGACTGAAGTGTGAAAGAGGCCTTAGCTATGGGTTGGGACCCAATCCGAGCACCGACTTATCTAGGAGTGTTGTATTCCTACTGACTGCTTAGATACCATAGTCACTCTTGTCCATGGGATTCAAAATGACCAAAATATAGGTAATCCGATCCTGTCACAGCAGCGTGCCAGCCTTTGCCCTTACAGTGCAGTATGTGTATGGCAGAATATTTCCAAAACCCTTTCCGCAGTGCCATATATATTCAGCTGACGTTGCCAAGAGATAAATATATAAAGCACTTGCCATACAGCGCACTTTATTTTGTGATCTTATGGCAGCATTTTTAGGGTCAGTACCATTATTTTTCAATACTTGGCATGCTCACCCAAAAGAGTGAATCATCGCCTGCCCCATGAGGTCCTCTCAGCGTTTTTACATCAGAATCATCTGGAGTGCTCTTTTAATTTTCATATACAAAAATTGTGTTAATCTGGTTTCACAGATAGTGGTTTCCACTTGTGTGCCTGAGCATTTTTGCACACCTTCAAAAATAGCAGGAAAGGAGAGCAGATAAAGTTGATCATTTTTCCTTTCCACTTGGTCTCCAGCTTTTTCTCACAAGTTGAGATTACAGTGCTGCCTTTAGAAATTACTTTTTAGATGAACTTTATGATGACATGTATACAAATGTATGGATCGCATAATTGGTATTTGATGTTAGAATATTTTGAGCTTTCTTTTTCCTAAAGGCTACAGTATACATTCTTGTATGAAATGCCAAAGTGCCTTTGAATGTGTGGTTTTCTGCAGCTCTGAACCTCTGGTATCTGTGGAGCCTGGTATTTTCCAGCCAACTTTGACAGTGATTCTTTTAGAGAAATGACACCTGCTTGCTGAAATCGAAGTCTTAGTAGCAACCACAGAAGAAAAGATACTTGTGAAAGGCAGTGTCAATCAGTAACATTTGGCGGTTATTTTTAGTGTTTTTCAGCATTCTTTATTCTCTATACTTTCCTGCTCAAAAATTTAAAGGGAACCTGACAACAATAACTAGCATGCTGCCTGAACCATGGCCAGCATGTATCAAACCCTGGCTGTATGATTTTAGCCATAGAATAAGGAGAACAAAGAGTATCTAGTTGGAAATATATAAAACAGTAATTTTATTACATTAATTAAATTACATCACACAAAATATAGTTCAAATTACAATAATATATGTGCATGTGAGGAACTAAGCCGACCGCCTGTCACGGGTGTATCGCCACGAAGATCGTCGCGATTTCACATTCTGACTTCTCGCAGCTGAGTTGTTGGTACTTGGTGTCTGTTGGCAGTGAGGGAGTTAATTCTACCTTTCTCTGTGCTTAGACTGGGTCCAGCCTCGCCCGGCTGCTGTGTATTAGGCACTAATTAGCTTCCTTCAAATACCTGCCAGTCTGCTTAAGGAGTTGTCGGTGAAAGCATTCATTCAGACCAGCAGAGCGGATCGTTTCTGAGAAGACTTAAGCTAAGAGTGCCTGTTGTGGTTTATCCTCTCCTCGCTTATTGTTTATCTCCTCTACCTTTTGTGTTCCCTCTGTAGTTGAAGTTTTTGTATGCAAGGCAGTATTTACTTTACCCCTTGTCTGTCTCGTTTGTCTTATACTGTTTGTAAGCTGTGACCTGCCCATTCCCTGTGGTGGTAATCAGGGTCCTTCTCAGGACTAGATTACAGTGGTCAGGGATCTACAGGAGACAGGGTTACGCTGGCGGCCTGGACCTCTGTACCATTAACAGTACCTCCAGGTAGAGGGACTAGTCAGGACCCCAGTTTAGGGTCAGCATAGACCCCGGTCCACCTCTATCCTGAGACAGCGTGACATTTTCACCGACCATACTAAAGTTTCTCCCCAGCCACCATGGATCCAGTAGCCCATCTAGCTCAGCTGTTGCAGAGTTTGTCCATGGAGCTGACGGACGTTAAATCCAAGGTTTTGTACTCCCGGGAGCAAGCCAGATCTGAACCTAAAGTGGCTCTCCCGGACAGGTTTACTGGTGGGCGGGACAAGTTTTTTACTTTCCGGGAGGCATGTAAATTGTATTTTCGGCTGTGGCCTCGGTCGTCGGGGAGTGAGGATCAGAGGGTGGGAATTGTCATCTCGCTCTTACAAGGGGACCCTCAATCCTGGGCGTTCTCTCTCCCCCCGGGCTCCCCGGCTCTCCAGTCAGTGGACCGATTTTTTACAGCCCTGGGTCTGGTATATGATGACCCGGATCGGGTCTCCCTGGCTGAAATGAAGTTACGTAAGATACAGCAGGGAGATCGTCCGGCGGAGGAATTTTCTTCAGAGTTCCGTAGGTGGGCCACGGATACTCAGTGGAATGACCCGGCTCTTAGGAGCCAGTTTTGTCAAGGTTTTTCTGACAAATTAAAAGATGTGTTGGCTCAGTATGATTCTCCCCCGTCACTGGAGGCCGCTATGGCTCTTGCAATTCGCATTGATAGACGGCTTCGGGAGAGGTGCGGGGTAACTCCGCCCCCTGTGATGACTCCACCTCCTTCTAAAGTCCCTAATATTGAGGTTCCCCTGGTTTGTTCCGAGGAACCTATGCAGTTGGGAGGGACATCATTCCGAGGGAGGGGATCGGCGGTGCGCCGCAAGACAAGAAAGTGTTTCTTCTGCGGGAGAAAGGGACATTTTATTGAGGGGTGTCCATCCCGTACTGTACTGAGCAAGAAGTCGCCGGAAAACTATTAATCCCAGGTTGTGTGGTGGACGACAATCTGGGAGTATGTATTTCGTCCCCAGGTCCGTCTCAGTTTCTCGTACCAGCGGAGGTGGTGGTAGGTACGAGAACTGAGAGGATTTCTGTTCTTCTGGATAGTGGGGCCGGGGCTAATCTAGTGGACGCTCGGTTTGCCCAGGTTCAAGGTATGCAACTGAGTGTATTAGCCAAACCTATCCCCATATTCTCTATCGACGCCAGGCCTCTCGGTCAAGGTAGCTTTTTGCAAGCCGTGCATAACATTGACCTTCGAGTGGGGGCAATACATAAAGAACTATTGTCTTGTTATGTGTTGGAGGGTCTTCCCACTCCGATTGTGTTGGGTCTTCCTTGGTTAACTAAACATAACCCGGTTATTAATTGGCAATCCAGAGAGATAAGCCAGTGGGGTGAATTTTGCAATAAAAACTGCATGAACACGGTCATCAGTGCGGTCGTGCCTAGAACCTTACCACCTTTTCTGGTGGACTTTGAGGATGTTTTTTCAGAGGAAGGGTGTCAAGAATTACCTCCTCATCGCGAGTATGACTGTTCTATAAAATTGCTCCCTGATGCTAAATTACCTAAATCTAGGTTGTATAACCTTTCTGGTCCTGAGAGGCAGGCTATGAAGGATTATATTTCGGAAAGTCTGGCTAAAGGGCATATTAGACCTTCATCTTCCCCGGTGGCCGCGGGGTTCTTCTTTGTGAAGAAAAAAGATGGAGGCCTACGCCCTTGCTTGGATTTCCGTGAGCTTAATCGGATTACGGTCCGAGATCCGTATCCGCTCCCACTTATTCCAGATCTCTTCAATCAGATTGTGGGCGCCAAATGGTTCTCTAAGTTGGATCTCAGAGGGGCGTATAATCTGATTAGGATGAAGGAGGGGGATGAGTGGAAGACGGCGTTTAACATTCCGGAGGGACATTATGAGAACCTTGTCATGCCTTTCGGTCTGACTACTGCCCTGGCGCTGTTTCAACATTTTGTTAATGACATCTTTCGCCACCTAGTGGGACAGTTTGTTGTCATTTATCTGGATGACATCTTAATTTACTCGCCGGATCTTGTCTCTCATCAGGAGCATGTGAGACAGGTGTTGCAGATCTTGCGAGATAATAAACTGTACACCAAATGGGAGAAGTGTGTATTCGCCGTACAGGAACTTCAGTTTTTAGGGTTCCTGGTGTCAGCTTCCGGTTTCCGTATGGACCCTGGGAAAGTGAAGGCAGTGCTTGAGTGGGATCTGCCAGAGGATCTTAAAGCACTGCAGCGTTTCCTGGGGTTTGCTAATTACTACCGGAAATTTATTCGTAATTTCTCGTCCATTGTTAAACCTCTCACTGACATGACAAGAAAAGGGACGGATTTTTCAAGGTGGTCTGACAAGGCTTGTCAAGCATTTTCCTCCTTGAAAAAATGTTTTGCTTCGGCACCTGTACTCATTCAACCGGATGCGTCACAGCCGTTCATTGTGGAGGTGGATGCGTCTGACGTAGGGGTGGGTGCGGTATTATCTCAAGGTCCGTCCCCTGGTAAATGGCATCCGTGCGCTTTCTTCTCTAAAAAATTGTCGTCCGCTGAGAGGAATTATGATGTCGGCAATAGAGAACTCTTGGCCATTAAGTTGGCTTTTGAAGAGTGGCGTCATTTTTTGGAGGGGGCAGTCCACCCGGTCACCGTCATTACTGATCACAAGAACCTACTGTATTTAGAGTCTGCAAAACGTCTGAATCCCAGACAAGCTAGATGGTCGTTGTTTTTTTACCAGGTTTAATTTTGTCGTCACATATCATCCTGGGTCAAAAAATGTAAAGGCTGATGCCTTATCTCGCAGTTTCCCTGGGGCCGGGAAGACGGATGACCCGGTTCCTATCCTTCAGGAGGGAGTAGTGGTGTCGGCTGTATGCTCTGAGCTTGAGGAGGAGGTATTGGAGGCTCAGGGGACGCCCCTGTAGGACCTCCAGGGAAACTGTTTGTTCCAGATCAGTTAAGACAAAAGGTTATCGAGGCACATCATAATTCTGCTTTGGCAGGACACCCAGGGAGTAAAGCAACTGTGGATCTCCTTTCACGCCGGTTTTGGTGGCCTAACTTAAATAATGAGGTGGTAACTTTTGTCGCGTCCTGTGGGGTTTGTGCACTCTCTAAGACCCCACATACCCGTCCGTCTGGGGCCCTCTTACCTTTGAAAATCCCGGAGCTTCCATGGACCCATCTGTCTATGGACTTCATTACGGACCTCCCTCCGTCTTCAGGTAAAACTGTCATACTAGTTGTAGTTGACAGGTTCAGTAAGATGGCACATTTTATTGCTCTTCCTGCTCTTCCTAATGCTAAAACTCTGGCGCAGGTGTTCATTGGGGAGATTGTGAGACTTCACGGGTTGCCTTCTGATGTGGTGTCGGATCGGGGGTCTCAGTTTGTGTCCAAATTCTGGAAGGCATTTTGTTCACGGCGGGGGATGCAATTGTCATTTTCTTCGGCTTTTCATCCGCAGACCAATGGTCAGACAGAGCGTCTGAATCAGAGCTTAGAGACATATCTCCAGTGTTTTGTCTCAGAGAACCAAGAGGACTGGTCTTCTTTCTTGCCTCTGGAAGAGTTCGCTCTTAACAATAGGCGGAGCGAGTCCACTGGTAAGTCCCCATTTTTTGGGGCATATGGTTTTCACCCCCAGTTTTGTACTTTCAATGGGGGGGGCTCTTCTGGGGTTCCTGAGGAGGAACGATTTTCGTCGTCACTTGCTTCAGTGTGGAGAGGAGTGCTGAATAATCTGAGTACTATGGGGAACCGATACAAACGTATGGCTGATAGGAGGAGAGTGTCTGGTCCGGACCTAAGTATGAACGATCTGGTATGGTTGTCTACCAAGAATATAAAACTTAAGGTTCCCTCCTGGAAACTCGGTCCCAGGTTCATCGGGCCATACAGGATCAGTTCGATAATTAATCTGGTGGCATTCCGTCTTGACCTCCCTCCTACGTTTAAAATCCACAATGTGTTCCACAAATCGTTGCTTAAGAGGTACGTGGCGCCAGTTATACCGTCACCTCTACCTCCTCCTCCAGTGGTGGTCAATGGTAACTTGGAGTTTCAGGTGTCGAAGATCATTGACTCACGTCTGAATCGCCGGTCCCTTCAGTACTTGGTTCATTGGAAGGGGTATGGTCCTGAGGAGAGGACGTGGGTTCCTGCGTCTGATATTAACGCAGACCGATTAATTCGGGCCTTCCACACAACTCACCCTGATAAACCTGGCCCTGAGGGTCCGGAGGCCCCTCGTAGAAGGGGGGGTACTGTCACGGGTGTATCGCCACGAAGATCGTCGCGATTTCACATTCTGACTTCTCGCAGCTGAGTTGTTGGTACTTGGTGTCTGTTGGCAGTGAGGGAGTTAATTCTACCTTTCTCTGTGCTTAGACTGGGTCCAGCCTCGCCTGGCTGCTGTGTATTAGGCACTAATTAGCTTCCTTCAAATACCTGCCAGTCTGCTTAAGGAGTTCTCGGTGAAAGCATTCATTCAGACCAGCAGAGCAGATCGTTTCTGAGAATACTTAAGCTAAGAGTGCCTGTTGTGGTTTATCCTCTCCTCGCTTATTGTTTATCTCCTCTACCTTTTGTGTTCCCTCTGTAGTTGAAGTTTTTGTATGCAAGGCAGTATTTACTTTACCCCTTGTCTGTCTCGTTTGTCTTATACTGTTTGTAAGCTGTGACCTGCCCATTCCCTGTGGTGGTAATCAGGGTCCTTCTCAGGACTAGATTACAGTGGTCAGGGATCTACAGGAGACAGGGTTACGCTGGCGGCCTGGACCTCTGTACCATTAACAGTACCTCCAGGTAGAGGGACTAGTCAGGACCCCAGTTTAGGGTCAGCATAGACCCCGGTCCACCTCTATCCTGAGACAGCGTGACACCGCCACACGGTAGCCTGGGTATCACAGCTTCTGATCCCACCTCCGCTACCAAATGTGAGGGACGATCCCCTTTCCTCCCACGTCACCAATGGGACGTAACTCCACAGGTACAGCTCTCCGGCGCCCCCTTTGTCTCTCAGGTCAGTAAGGGAACTGCACCTAGAGCAAATGGCCGCCGGGGAGGGTGTCCTGTTACCCAATGGGTATTCTAAGATTCGTGATCAGAGTAAAAGCATCAGCCCAAGATTAATTTTATGGTTTAATTTGCCTTAAGGGCGCACTAGATAATTACAGAAATATACAGTAAAGCTATACAACGTAATTACAATGGATTTGCAGTCAGAGTAAAAAAATACAACAATAATGTACAAGGCTTAAAGGTATTAGCTATAGATCAATATTACCGGGTTGTAGTATGGTCATGGGAAGGCAGGGGCTTTGCCATTCCCAGGTAACAGTCTTCAGTTACTGGATAGTCCCCAAAGCATATGTTGCTGCACCCTTGGCAAGACAAATCCGTTTTCTTGTGGTCCTTTCCTAGACCATCTTCTTGGCTTCTGTGTGTGAAATGGAATGACCACCCTGTACATGGCTACAATTCTTAAACCTGCTAGGCCCTTCCCTTTTGCTTTGAAGCACGCATATTAACTGGCCTGCAATTCATATGGAGCAGGAAATACTGGCCTGAGTTTGAGCTAGTTAGCATATGACTGACCATCTTATTCAGACACTGGCCTAAACTAATTAGCATGCTAAAGCCCCTTTGATTCCTAGTGGACATCAAAACCGGTCGTACTGGATATGCTAATAGGCCCTGTGTAGTTAAAAGTTTGTGGCTCTGTGAACAGACAAGATGGAGGCTGGTATAGGCCCTATACAAAATGGCGACGTCCCTTTCCTTACACCTCCCTGCTTTTGAGGGCGCTAGGGGGTATCACATTCCTGTGTTCCCCCGTGCGCTCTACCGCACCCTCTCCTTGCCGGAAAACCCATCAGCGTTACCATGGTCCCTGCCTCTTTTGTGGCGAATGGTGAAGTGATACTGTTGGAGAGCGAGGCTCCAGCGTAGCAACCTCCCATTCGTCCCAGAGACCGTGTGTAACCAGCTGAGGGGGTTGTGGTCTGTTTCCACGGTGAATTGGCGTCCGTACAAGTATGGCTGCAGACGCTGCAGGGCCCACACAATTGCCAGACATTCCTTCTCCATCGTGGAATAGGCCACTTCCCTCGGCAGGAGCTTCCTGCTCAGTTACAAAATGGGGTGTTCATGGCCCGTAGTGTCAACCTGGCTGAGCACAGCACCGAGGCCGAAGTCTCTGGCGTCGGTCTGCACTAAGAATGGCCGCGTGAAGTCGGCTGCCTGTAGTACAGGAGAACTAGAAAGGGCGGTCTTGAGCGCCTGGAAAGCTGTCTCGCAGGCGACTGTCCAGTCGACTGCGACGGGCAGCCTTTTCTTGGTGAGGTCCGTCAGGGGCTTGGCCAGGGCACTATAGTGTGGAACAAACCTCCTATAGTACCCAGCAGTATCCAAAAAGGACATCACCTGCTTCTTGGTCCTGGGGGTGGGCCAGGATGCGATGGCATCCACCTTCCCGGGCTCTGGCTTCAGAGCTCCCCCACCTACCCGGTGTCCCAGGTAGTGGACCTCACTCATACCCAGCTGGCATTTTTTCCGGCTTAATGGTCAAGCCTGCTCGCTGGATCCGCCCGAGCACCTGCGCCAGGTGCTCTAGGTGATCCTCCCAGGTGAGACTGAAGATGGCAATGTCATCCAGGTACGCGGTCGCATACCCTTCCAGTCCCTCGAGCAGCGTGTTGACCATCCGCTGAAAAGTGGCAGGGGCATTCTTCATGCCGAAGGGCATCACCGTGGACTCGTACAGTCCAAATGGGGTGATAAAGGCAGAGCGTTCCCGTGCCCTAGGGGTCAGGGGAATCTGCCAATACCCCCTGCTCAGATCCATGATGGTCAGGTACTTGGCCCCGGCCAGCTGGTCGAGCAGGTCATCGATGCGCGGCATTGGGTACGCATCGGTGACCGACACAGCGTTGAGCCCCCTGTAGTCCACGCAGAACCGCGTAGTTCGGTCCTTTTTAGGGACGAGGACTACAGGCGAAGCCCACGCGCTGTTGGACGCTTGGATCACCCCCAGCCTCAGCATCTCGTCTATCTCTTGGCGCATCTGCTGCTGCACCTCAAGAGAGACCCGATATGCTGAACGCCGGATTGGGGGGTGGTTGCCAGTGTCCACGTCATGGACTGCTGCCTCAGTCCTTCCGGGCAGGCTGCTGAACAGCTCCCGAAAGGGGTGCAGGGTGGCCCCCAGCTGGGAACGTTGGTCCTCCGAGAGCTGGTGGCCAACCCCCACATCCTCGATGGATCCACCCGCCTTGGCTTGGGTGAGCAGATCGAGGAGGGTTTCTGCCTCTCCTTCCTCTGGAAGGTTGCACACTGGGTGAGCATAAGCCTCCCGCTCATGATGGGCCTTCATCATGTTCACATGGAAGGCCTTCCTCCTTCCACGGGCGTGGTCCAGGGTGACCAGGTAGGTGACGGCGTTGAGCTGCTCGTGCACGAGGTATGGACCCTCCCAGGCCGCCTGAAGCTTGTTTTGTGGTACGGGGACCAGTACCCACACCTTTTGACCCACCTGGTAGGTCCGCTCACAAGCATTCTGGTCGTACCATCGCTTCTGGTCAGCCTGAGCTTGGGCCATATTGTCATGCACCAGCCGCGTCAAGGCCATCATTCGGTCCCGGAAGCGCACGACATACTCAATGACCGACACTCCAGGGGTGGCTAAATCCCCTTCCCATGCTTCCTTCACCAGAGCAAGGGGCCCCCGTACACGTCGCCTGTACAGGAGCTCAAAGGGGGAGAACCCCGTTGAGGCCTGTGGGACCTCCCGGTAGGCAAACAGCAGGTGTGGGAGATACCGCTCCCAGTCTCTCCCGTGGGAGTCGACCAACATCTTCAGCATCTGCTTTAGGGTGCCATTGAACCGCTCACACAAGCCATTGGTCTGTGGGTGATACGGGCTGGCCACCAGATGTTGCACCTGTACCTGCTTACAGAGAGACTCCATCAGCTGCGACATGAACTGGGTCCCTCGGTCGGTGAGCATTTCCTTGGGAAACCCCACTCTGGAGAAAATCTCCAGTAAGGCAGTGGCCACTTTGTCGGCCCGAATGGATGACAAAGCTACCGCCTCCGGGTACCGGGTGGCATAGTCCACTACCGTTAGTATGAAGCATTTCCCGGAGCGGCTGGGAGTGGACAGAGGTCCAATGAGATCCACAGCCACCCTCGAGAAAGGCTCTTCGATGATGGGCAGAGTTACCAGTGGGGCTTTGGGGCGCGGCCCCGCCTTCCCCACCCTCTGACAGGTGTCACACGAACGGCAGTAGGCTATCACCTCGGTCCTCATTCCAGGCCAGTAGAAATGCTGAGCTAGCCTGGCCCTGGTTTTAGTGATCCCTAAGTGTCCGGCCATTGGAATCTCGTGTGCGATCCGCAACAATTCCGCCCTGAACGGATGGGGTACCACTAACTGTCGGTCCCTGGGCCATGCCTCCGGTGAACCCTGCTGGACCGTTACCCGGTACAGCCGTCCCTGGTCCCAAACCACTCGCTCGCTGTCGGACTCCAGGGGAGGCTGTGCCGCCTGTTCCTTGAGAGTCTTCAGGCTAGGGTCAGCTTCCAACGCTGCCTGAAATCCCTGACTTGATATGGCAAGAATTGATGAAACTGCCATGTCCTCTGTCAGTTCCCCGGGATCTGTCTTCTGGCTACTGTCTGACTCGGCAGCCACTTGGTCGGGGAGGGGGAAACCGTCGGACCTCCGCGAGGCTCCTTGGGCTTCAGCGCTCCCACTCCTGGTAACAGCGGCCACGACCGCTGGGACCACGGGTAGCGCCTGCTTTCCCTCGTCCCCTGACCAAGTCGCCGGGTCAGGCAGACTTCCCTGACTTCCTGACATCCTGGATGTGGGGAACTCCTGCCCTGGGGTCTTACCTGGTGGCTCCTCTCCCGGGACGCCCCATCCCCCCATGGCCTGTTCCTCTTCCTGCAGGGGCCCTAGACTCAGCAGGCTGGATTCACTTAGGGGCCCTACACTGCTCATAGCAGCCCCTCCCTCCACCTCTGAGCTCTCCCCTACAGCCTCCTCACCTGTCCTCACTGTGAGCCCTGTGTGTGTAGTGTCAGTGCATGGCTTACCATCAGGTTTCACTCCCTCCTCCACTGTTGGAGGCACATTCAATACATTAACATTAGCATTCACAGTAGAGTCATGACATTCTTGGGGAGCCGAACTTGGGGGTTCAGTGGCCACATACTGGGACACTAGCCGCCCCAAATCGGTCCCAAGCAACACATTTGCAGGAATATTCGGCGTTACTCCCACCTCCCGCATCCCCCTCCCGGCGCCCCAGTCTAAATACACCTTGGCAACGGGCAGCGCCGGTTCAACGCCTCCAATTCCGGAGACGGAAAGGGTTTTCCCAGGTACCAAGTCTTGAGGGGACACCACCTCAGGGCGTACCAGGGTTCGTTCAGCGCCTGTGTCCCGCAGTCCCATGACCGCTGAGCGGCTGATGGTGACGGGTTGGTAATTGTCTAGGGACCTCCCACCACCCCCTCCCACACACAAAACAGTGGACGGTTTCTGGGACAGGGATGGGGCCTTCTGGCGCTGGGGACACGCAGCCTTAAAGTGTCCTGGCTGATTGCAATTATGACAACGTCTGGGTTCGGTTCCTGGCCTGGAGAGGGCAGCCGGGGGGTACACCCCTTGCACTCTGGGGGCTGGATATGGGGCTGGGGCAGGATTGGGCTTACCCCCTCTCCAGGTGCTGCTGGCAGGCTTCTTTGGCTCCGGCGCCCTGTTGTTGGCATACTCGTCTGCCAGGGCGGCTGTAGCAGAAGCCCCCTTTGGTTTCCGGTCACGGAGGAACTGCTGGAGGTCCTCTGGGCAGTTCCACAAGAATTGCTCCATGACAAACAGTTCCTGGACCTCCTGGCGGGTAGTGAGCTCTAGACCCGAGGTCCAGTGCTCCGCAGCTCTCAGCAGGGCCCGCATGTGGTCGGTCCAGGTGTCCTTTGAACCCCGCTGCAGGCTCTTGAACTTCCTGCGGTACGACTCCGGGGTGAGGTTGTAGTGCTGGATCAGGGCCCGCTTGATGCTGTTGTAGTCCTGCTCCTCCCCGGCAGGTAAGTCCCCCAAAACTTCCAGGGACTTACCCCTCAAACGGGGGGTCAGGTACCTTGCCCACTGATCCGGGGCCAGATGATGTTGGAGGCATGTCCTCTCAAAAGCCAGCAGAAAGGAATCCAGGTCTCCATCCTTTTCAAGTAAGGGAAAGTCCTCCGCCCGGACCTTGGAAGCCCTTGTCTCCGGTGGGCCTGGTGCGTCCAGCGGGGGCCCGTGCTGAGCCATCTCCAGTCGGTGCCGGCGCTCCGCAGCTTCACGGCGTTCTGTATGCTCCCGCTCTGCTGCTTTCTCTGCCGCCACCAGGAGTCTGTCATAGGCGGCGTCATTACCAGCCTCGAGCTGTGCCACAGCCGCTTGGAAGAGGGCCTCCGATCTGGACAGGCTGGGACGGGCAGGGGGTGGACAGTCCACTGTGAGACTGAGCACGGGGGTCGGGCTCCTTGGGAAGCCCTGGCTGAGCTCCCCCTCATCGGTATCGAACCCCTCATAGGCCACAGCATGGGCCTCCCCCTTTGCCCTACTCCGGGTGCCTTCCGCCATCTTGGGAACCTTTGGTTACTGACACAGCTGCAACCCTGACCTTGCACACAACTTGTTATATTTACACTCTGACCGTCTAGTGCTGGGCTGACCTTAAGACCCCAGCAGTGAAAGTACCGCTGGTAGTCTCTAGTGTCTGGGAGTAGGGGTCCCACGCACACTATTACTCTGATCCCACTGCTGCCACCAATTTGTGAGGAACTAAGCCGACCGCCACACGGTAGCCTGGGTATCACAGCTTCTGATCCCACCTCCGCTACCAAATGTGAGGGACGATCCCCTTTCCTCCCACGTCACCAATGGGACGTAACTCCACAAGTACAGCTCTCCGGCGCCCCCTTTGTCTCTCAGGTCAGTAAGGGAACTGCACCTAGAGCAAATGGCCGCCGGGGAGGGTGTCCTGTTACCCAATGGGTATTCTAAGATTCGTGATCAGAGTAAAAGCATCAGCCCAAGATTAATTTTATGGTTTAATTTGCCTTAAGGGCGCACTAGATAATTACAGAAATATACAGTAAAGCTATACAACGTAATTACAATGGATTTGCAGTCAGAGTAAAAAAATACAACAATAATGTACAAGGCTTAAAGGTATTAGCTATAGATCAATATTACCGGGTTGTAGTATGGTCATGGGAAGGCAGGGGCTTTGCCATTCCCAGGTAACAGTCTTCAGTTACTGGATAGTCCCCAAAGCATATGTTGCTGCACCCTTGGCAAGACAAATCCGTTTTCTTGTGGTCCTTTCCTAGACCATCTTCTTGGCTTCTGTGTGTGAAATGGAATGACCACCCTGTACATGGCTACAATTCTTAAACCTGCTAGGCCCTTCCCTTTTGCTTTGAAGCACGCATATTAACTGGCCTGCAATTCATATGGAGCAGGAAATACTGGCCTGAGTTTGAGCTAGTTAGCATATGACTGACCATCTTATTCAGACACTGGCCTAAACTAATTAGCATGTTAAAGCCCCTTTGATTCCTAGTGGACATCAAAACCGGTCATACTGGATATGCTAATAGGCCCTGTGTAGTTAAAAGTTTGTGGCTCTGTGAACAGACAAGATGGAGGCTGGTATAGGCCCTATACAAAATGGCGACGTCCCTTTCCTTACAGTGCAGAACAATATGGAACAGACGGGAGGGACGAGAAACCTCTCAAAAGTGTGCAATGTCACATATGTAGTATAGTGACAAACGCCACCATATGACCAGTATGTCCCGGGGAGAGACCCATGTATGAAATATAACCCACAATGGGCAAGTACAAAACCATCAGCAATATTGGGGCTTACCCAGGAAAGGTGGAGAGAAAGAGGAGGAGACGCGTCCCTAGGTGATGTCCACCCCGACGCGCGTTTCGCTGGCACTACACGCCGCTTTCTCAAGGGGATGGTGAGTTGTGAGACCAGGACCTTCTGAAATACCCCCGTGATGCATCACATGGTCAGAATTGACCAATGAGGGCCGGTATATTTGGCGCATGCGCTGTGAGGTTCGCAGGTCCTGCGGCGGCCAGGGCGTCATGGATCCAGACACACACGCAGAGCAATGAGCTCCAGGTGCGTGCCGGAGACATAGAAACGCCCCGCTACCGAAGGAACAGGAGAACCGACACAGCGCACGCGCACAGCCGGTAACACATGTGTGGGGGAAGAGAAATAAAATGTCTCTTGAAAACTGCATCGCAAAGGGATCATGACGGCATATAATAGGCATGACAATAATATATATACAGCGCCAAGTGACACTAAACAATTGTATAAATACATGCCAATATACGAGTTTTAGGACAATGGTATAAATAACCACAATATCAAAAATACACAGAAATACAGAACAATAGTATTGTAAGGTTCTTTGTCTCTTTTGACATGTTCCTTGAAACTCAGTTTTCCGTCGGCCATTTTGCTTTCTGTCTTTCTGCAGCTCTTGCCCTCAGTTAATATGGAGTTTCCAGTTTTCATGTTCCCGCCCTGATTCTCTCCCTCTTGCTTCTTAAGCAGCCTCAGCTGAACAATCAGTGCTCCTGAATCAAGCCTCAGTCAGCCTGTGACCTGACTCCTGGAAACCTAGGATTTTGGACTCCAGCTATTTCCTACTGAGGAACTTTGGAACACTTTTGAACTTTGGAAACCTGCTGTCTGGTGAATCCATGTTTGCAGAGGAATTACGGTACAGAGAAGAGATCCTGAACCTGCTTGGAGAGTTATTGTAGAGCTTGAAGTTACTCTGGCCTGCTGTGTTCTCCTGCCTCTGTTCCTGCAAACTGTGTGACCTTTTCTGCATGCTTGTATGAAGTAATACAAGTCATTTCATATCAACCTATGTCTCATGTGTTTTCCTCGCACCCAAGCACAAGACGCTATAGGAACTGTACACTATACATGACAAGATTCAGGAGCCTATGTTTAGTGTCTGCTGGGTCTGGGAAAGCCGTGTCTGCTGTGACTGTGGATATCAGATGTCCGTTTAATACCTTCTGTGATGACAGTGGTTGTGACTTCTCACAACCATTCCAGGTGAGCGCATTCCCTTAAATGTTACTCTGGAGTGTTACCACAGGTAAACACTATTGTTTTTTTTTTTTTTTTCCTTTCCTCTTCTCCTTCCAGCACTTCTGCCTTAAAAGATCTGGAAGATGGAGGCCCGCATAAAGGAGCTTTGCGGAGTGACTGATACAAATCCTTGCAGATATACAGACTATAAAGACCCGTTTTGCAAGCCTACAGGACCTCACTAATCATAATTTGCAAGTGTTTGGACAAACTACTCAGGAATTACGAGCCAGGATTGAGGCTCTAGAGGAACGAGTCCAGGCTCCTGCCATAACCCCGAGTTCTGGGATCCCCAAGTTACCTCCTTTTCGTTTTGGCGGTGAACGTGAGAAATTCAGGGGATTTATTAACCAATGCAATCTATTTTTCTCTGCACATGCTTCACAATTTCCCACTGAACGATCCAAAGTGCTTACTATAATCATGTTGCTTACCAATAAGGCTTTGATGTGGGCAAACCCTCTGATTGAGACTGAGGATGATTGTTTGAATCACCTTGATGCTTTTATTTCAGCCATGGGGCAGGTGTTTGATGACCCCAATCGAGGTGCAACAGCTGAAGCAGCCATGTTAACTTTGCGCCAAGGTAAGCGTTCAGTAGCCGAATATGCCTTGGATTTCAGGAGATGGGCTCTAGATACCACTTGGGACACTTCCGCCAAAAAATCTATTTTTCGGAAAGGGTTGTCTCCACTGATTAAGGATGAACTTGCTCGTGCCGACCCTCCCACTGCGTTAGGTGACTTTATTAACTATTGTATCCGTATTGATGCTCGTCTGACTGAACGCAGACAAGAGAGATGGTTCGAAAATAATCGCACTAACCTTTTCCTACCTCCCTCCTCAGCTAAGGAACCTTTGAGTAGGATCACAAGGGAACCAGAACCTGAACCCATGCAGGTGGACTCTTTACAAAGACGGGTTAGTGATGCACGCAAAGAACATCGTATAAAGGAAAATCTATGTTTTTACTGTGGTAAGTCAGGGCACTTCATTATAAACTGCCCCAGCCGTTCTCGTAAGACTACTGCAGCAGTCATTCACTGTGAGTGTTGCGAGAGGAGCTCTGTCATGTCCGAGCCTCAGACTCCAGAGAGATCTGCTGCAAGAGATCTTGATTTTTCGGACTTAAACTCTGTTAGTTCTGGGGACAATGACGGTATAAACGCTGCAATTTTTCAAGTTTCCTCAGCGGTGTCCCAGCTGAGTTGTAAAAGAAATAATTCTCATTGCTTCCTTTCCATCAAACTCTG
This sequence comes from Oophaga sylvatica, assembly GCA_033576555.1. Lineage (NCBI taxonomy): Eukaryota > Metazoa > Chordata > Amphibia > Anura > Dendrobatidae > Oophaga > Oophaga sylvatica. The sequence goes on from JARQOD010000002.1 coordinate 396,441,429, forward strand.
GGTGGACTCAGTCTGGGTGTCTAGCTCTGCTATGATCGACTCAGGAGCAAGTGGAAATTTTATGGATATCTCCTTTGCTCTGAAACAGGGGATACGTTCAGTGAAGAAGGCTACTCCAGTACAGATGGAGACTGTGGATGGCTCCCTGCTGACCTCTGGACCAGTGGATCAGGAAACAGAGTCTTTGAGGGTCCTTATGGGTAAAGATCATCAGAGAAAATGTCTTTTATGCTTATCTCTTCTCCCCACTTTCCCATTATTCTAGGGCTACCATGGCTGCAGGCGCAGAATCCTACGATTAACTGGGAGACCAAGGAATTACACTTTCCGGAGAAACAGATGAGTCAAGGAATTTCAGCTTGCTCTGTTCCTAAAGGAACCATGTCAGTCCCTGAACTACCAGCTGTATACCAGGACTATGTGGATTTATGTGACAAGAAGAACGCTGATCAGCTTCCTCCTCACCGTCCATATGATTGTCCAATCGAATTATTGCCTGGAGCCGAGATACCTTTGGGTAAGATTTACCCCTAGCGGGGCCCGAGCTAAAAGCTTTGAAGAACTACCTAGATGAAAATCTAGCCAAAGGCTTCATACGCCCCTCTTCATCTCCCGCAGGTGCACCCATCTTCTTTGTGAAGAAGAAAGATGGATCTCTGAGACCCTGCATAGACTATAGGGAACTCAATAAGGTTACTATTAGAAACCGTTATCCATTGCCTTTAATCCCTGAGTTGTTGGAGAGAGTGCGGCACGCCAAAATTTTCTCTAAACTGGATCTCCATGGGCCTATAACTTGGTCCGTATTAGACCTGGGGATGAATGGAAGACTGCATTCAGGTCACGCTATGGACACTTCGAATATCTAGTTATGCCTTTTGGTCTGAGTACCGCCCCAGCCACTTTCCAACACTTGGTGAATGATATCTTCAGGGATCTCCTAGATACATTTGTGGTGATTTATCTGGATGATATTCTAATTTTTTCTAACTCCACAGAGGAACATCATGGACATGTGAGAATGGTCTTAGAACGCCTAAGACAAAACCATCTCTACATCAAACTTGAAAAGTGTGAATTCCATAGGACCGAAATTCAATTTCTGGGGTATGTACTATCTACGCAAGGGATTAGTATGGATGGAAGCAAGACCCAAGCCATCAAGGATTGGCCAATTCCTAGAAATGTGAAGGAGGTGCAGTGCTTCATCGGGTTTGCCAACTTCTATAGACGTTTCATTAGGAATTTCTCTGAGGTAGTGTCACCTATCACCCAACTTACCCGGAAACAGTCTAGGTTCTCCTGGACCCCACAAGCTCAGGAAGCATTTTCCTGTTTAAAGGATAAATTTACCACCGCACCTATCTTAGTACATCCCAACCCCGAGCTTGCTTTCATAATAGAGGTGGATGCTTCAGACTGTGCCGTTGGAGCTATACTCTCTCAGAGAACAAGTGAGAAGAATGTCTTGCATCCCTGTGCCTTCTTTTCCCAGCAGTTGTCTTCGGCTGAGAGGAACTACGATGTGGGCAATAGAGAATTGTTGGCCATTATTGCCGCCTTCAAGGAATGGAGACACCTTCTTCAGGGAGCTGCACAGCAAATAGTCGTCCTGACAGACCATCGTAACCTTGAATTTATCAGGTCGGCTAAGTGCCTGACTCCTCGCCAGGCTCGCTGGAATCTTTTCTTAAACCAATTTAATTTTGTAATTTCTTATAGACCAGGATCGCGCAATGGAAAGGCTGATGCACTCTCTAGGATTCATTCAGCAGAGACACGTCCACTTACTCCTCCTAAGACTATTCTTCCTGACTCTAGATTCCTGGGAGTGATTCATAATCAAGACCTACTTAAGGACATCAAGGAAGCATACCATGCGGATTCTTTGTTGGCTCAACCCCCAAGGGACGTAAGTCTTGTCTTTAAGAATGGTGTGTGGATTCAGGGACAACGTCTGTATATACCTGAAACAGTCAGATTGAGAGTATTGCAACTCATCCACGATTCCAAGATAGCCGGGCATAGGGGAATTCTAAAGACACAAGAATTTCTTTCTCGTTTCTTTTGGTGGCCCACTTACAGGAAAGATGTTTTAAACTATGTCACTTCATGTGAAGTCTGTGCAAGATGCAAAACACCTCGCTCCTCACCAACTGGTCTGTTACAACCTCTTTCCACCCCGTCCCGCCCGTGGGGATCCATTTCTATGGACTTCATTGTGGAGTTACCAACCTCTCAAGGGAAGAACACCATTCTAGTGGTGGTTGATCGTCTAACAAAGGCAGCTCATTTTATCCCTTGTGTCGGCTTACCCACTGCAAAACAGACATCAGACTTGATGATTAAGAATGTGTTTCGCTTACATGGAGTACCGGATGAGGTCATTTCGGATCGAGGGGTGCAATTAACTTCAAGGTTTTGGCAAAATTTCTGTGCCGCATTGGACATTAAAGTAAACCTTTCTTCTGCTTTTCATCCCCAGACTAATGGACAGACAGAACGAACCAATCAGACCCTGGAGCAGTATCTCCGCTGCTTTATCTGCCACCTACAAGATGATTGGGTGGATCTACTTCCACTGGCTGAGTTCTCTTATAATAACTCTCAGAGCGCCTCCACTAAGCAGTCTCCTTTTTACTCCAATCTAGGTTATCATCCTAACATTCTTCCTCGATTTCCCATAGATACGCCCTTGCCGGCAGTGGCTGAAAGAATCACTTCTTTACAAAAGAATATGGATCTTCTAAAGGAAAATCTAGAATTGGCTCAGGAAAGGTACAAGAAAGCAGCAGATAAATTTCGTAAACCTGCACCAGCTTTCAAGGTAGGAGATTTGGTCTGGCTGTCAACCAGAAATCTTAAAATAAAGATTCCATCGTCTAAATTGGGACATAAGTACATTGGACCTTATAAGATCAGTAAGATTATAAGTGCTGTTGCTTGTCGTCTTCAACTGCCCAGAACTATGAGAATCCACCCTGTCTTTCATGTATCCCTACTAAAGGCTGCAACACCCAATACGTTTCCTGGACGTTCTTCTCCTTGCCCTGACCCAGTGCTGGTCGATGGTCAGGAAGAATTTATGGTGGAAAGGATTCTAGATTCCAGGTTGTACAGAAATCAGTTGCAATATTTGATTAAATGGCAGGGCTACCCAGTGGAGGAAAACTCATGGGAACCAGTCAATAATGTAAATGCTCCTCGCCTGCTCCGCCAGTTTCATCAGAGGTACCCTGACAAGCCTGGTCTGAGGTCAACCGGAGGTTGTCCTTAAGGGGGGAGTAATGTAAGGTTCTTTGTCTCTTTTGACATGTTCCTTGAAACTCAGTTTTCCGTCGGCCATTTTGCTTTCTGTCTTTCTGCAGCTCTTGCCCTCAGTTAATATGGAGTTTCCAGTTTTCATGTTCCCGCCCTGATTCTCTCCCTCTTGCTTCTTAAGCAGCCTCAGCTGAACAATCAGTGCTCCTGAATCAAGCCTCAGTCAGCCTGTGACCTGACTCCTGGAAACCTAGGATTTTGGACTCCAGCTATTTCCTACTGAGGAACTTTGGAACACTTTTGGACTTTGGAAACCTGCTGTCTGGTGAATCCATGTTTGCAGAGGAATTACGGTACAGAGAAGAGATCCTGAACCTGCTTGGAGAGTTATTGTAGAGCTTGAAGTTACTCTGGCCTGCTGTGTTCTCCTGCCTCTGTTCCTGCAAACTGTGTGACCTTTTCTGCATGCTTGTATGAAGTAATACAAGTCATTTCATATCAACCTATGTCTCATGTGTTTTCCTCGCACCCAAGCACAAGACGCTATAGGAACTGTACACTATACATGACAAGTATATATGCATACATAAGAGTATGGATGCATCCATAAACAATGGCAGCCAAGACATGAAATCCAAATAAGGTGCAGAGGTGCAGCTCTTGTACCACAAGCATCAAGATAATCAGATCAGGGTCCACCACACTGTAATCAAATACGGAATACTGTGGAAAAAATTAGTGAACAATAAAAAGAATTAAAAACAAGATAAAATAAAGAAGGACATCACAAAATGACAAAAGGTCCAAACGGAACATACTATAAAAAAGAGGCAAAACTTAAAGACTCGTTAAGGCCATTGGGCACAGTGGTGTCAAGCAAGACAATCCACCGTGCCTCCATCTGAGCCAATATTTTTTTGTTGTCACCACCTCGAATACCGAGGTGGAGAACGTCGATTCCCCGGACCTTAAACGATGTCGCATCACAATTGTGATATTGTTTAAAATGGCGAGGGATCGTCTTAAGGTCCGAGGAGTCCAAGATGGAGGCTCTGATTAATACATGCTCCATGGGTTTCATGGCATTATTAAAAGAAATGAATCAGAGTTCTTTGGTAACACTTGAGTCCAAAATTGAACAATTACAAGTAATTCTACGCTGGGACATGTCGAATGACAATTTAAAAAAGTTTAATGATACCATAGATGCTGATCTAGAAAAATGGGCCCATGAAATCCAGACGACCAAATCAAAAAAATATAAACGTGATATTCAGGACAAACTCTTATCCAGAGTATATCGGTGGCGAAATGAGACTGAACGCTCACGCCCAAGATATAGAAATTTTTCGTATTCAAGGTCACGATCGGCTTCTATGCGATCAAACCGGTCTACCAATGATGAATCTGCATCTAAATCTTCTCAAAATGAAGATCCATCTATGAGTACCTCCAGTAATAGGAGGATTGTGACTCGTCAGACAGTGAAAAGCAAGACCAGTGGTGGGAGACCTGCCCAGTCGGGTTCTCAGGGAGGACTACAGGTATTGAACCTTTCCAAACATGTGTTGTCTGTTGCTCAGTTGGAGGTCCTGAGCAGAGGCCTTACATTTTCACCAACTAATCAATTTAATTATTTTACAGCTTTAAAAGATCTACAGGTGTTTTCTCGTAAGCTCCTGCTCAGGAAACTCCACAGCCGGGGTCAAACGTTGGAGTCTTGCAGTGATATCGAGAGGGAGGCTTTGAATAATCTTGAGGAGTTATTGGAGGAACAAACCACATCATCTACAAGTAGGTTCCCAACATCACTTTTACCCAGGTCGACAAGGTTCCCCCCCTTGTCACTATGTCCAGCGATCGATATCTTTACGAGATTGGTCGCTGAGGACTTTAAGAAATTGTCAACCTGGCGTAGATTTGATAATTTAACTCATGAACAGCGCAGGGCACTTTCCCAGTCACATGCTCTTCCTGACGTTATCTTTAAGCCTGCTGACAAGGGGGGGAACATTGTGGTCTGGCCTTGTGATAGGTATGAACGGGAAGCATATTGACAACTTAAGGACTCCAATACATATGTTAAATTAACACATAGTCCCTTATCCTCCTTCTCGATTGAACCCCATGATATCCTGTATAGGGCATATGAGACTAATATCATCACCAAAAAGATTTTTGATGGTCTTATTATTAAGTGCCCTAAGACACCAACGTTTTATCTCCTGCCTAAAATCCACAAGGATGCCCTCAACCCCCAGGACGCCCATCGTGTCAGGAATTGGCGGACTGTGTGATATGGTTTGTAAATTTATTGACTTCTATCTCAAACCGATTGTGGAAACACTGCCTTCATATGTCCATGACACGACGGACGTCTTGGCACGGGTTGATGGCATCCTTGTGGATGAGACCACTCTTTTGGTTACTGCTGACGTGGAGTCATTATATACCTGCATTGACCATTCCCAGGTCCTGGCCACAGTGCGCCTCTTCCTGGGGTTCTCCGACCTGGACGGCCCCCTGCGTGAGCTTATCCTCGAGCTGCTGCGCTATGTTCTGACCCACAACCTTTTCGCCTTCAAGGACAATTTCTATTTGTGGAAGCGGGGTACAGCCATGGGCACGGCCTGTGCGCCCGCGTACGCCAATCTCTTCCTGGGCTCCTGGGAGAGATCCTTGTTTGGCGATGCGGGCGCGCAGGCCGCCTCCCATGTGCTGTACTGGTTTTGATACATTGACGATATTTTGATGTTGTGGGATGGCACGGTGTAGCAGCTCGGGGACTTTATGGATAAACTAAATCGTAACTCTCTAAACATTCACCTGACTTATTCGTTCAGTAAAACTAAAGTGGAGTTCTCCTAGTAAGGAGTCACTATGTTCCCGCTACTAAATCACCGTTTGGTACTCGTGGTCCTACCCCTGGCTTTTTTCCATGCGGCCATTGCATTGCTTGCGCCAATGTCCTGCGCTGCTGTTCCTTCACCTCCTCGGATGGGGTTAAAACCTTTGAGATACGCCAGCATATATCCTGTGGCAGCACGAATGTCATTTATTATGCTACGTGTGGCTGCCCCAGGATATACGTTGGACTTACCACCAGGGAGCTGAGGATACGGGTCAGGGAGCATGTGCGGGACATTGGCGCAGCAAGGTCCATCTTGGACTCCTCGGACCTTAAGACGATCCCTCGCCACTTTAAACAATATCACAATTGTGATGCAACATTGTTTAAGGTCCGGGGAATCGACGTTCTCCACCTCGATATTCGAGGTGGTGACAACAAAAAAAATATTTGCTCAGATGGAGGCACGGTGGATTGTCTCGCTTGACACCACCGTGCCCAATGGCCTTAGCGAGTCTTTAAGTTTTGCCTCTTTTTTATAGTATGTTCCGTTTGGACCTTTTGTCATTTTGTGATGTCCTTCTTTATTTTATCTTGTTTTTAATTCTTTTTATTGTTCACTAATTTTTTCCACAGTATTCCGTATTTGATTACAATGTGGTGGACCCTGATCTGATTATCTTGATGCTTGTGGTACAAGAGCTGCACCTCTGCACCTTATTTGGATTTCATGTCTTGGCTGCCATTTTTTATGGATGCATCCATACTCTTATATATGCATATATACTATTGTTCTGTATTTCTGTGTATTTTTGATATTGTGGTTATTTATACCGTTGTCCTAAAACTGATATATTGGCATGTATTTATACAATTGTTTAGAGTCACTTGGCGCTGTATATATATTATTGTCATGCCTATTATATGCCGTCATGATCCCTTTGCGGTGCAGTTTTCAAGTGCCATTTATTTTCTCTTCCCCCACTCATAGGTTACCGGCTGTGCGCATGCGCTGTGTCGGTTCTCCTGTTCCTTCGGTGGCGGGGCGTTTCTATGTCTCCGGCACGTACCTGGAGCTCATTGCTCTGCGTGCGTGTCTGGATCCATGACGCCCTGGCCGCCGCAGGACCTGCGAGCCTCACAGCGCATGCGCCGACTATACCGGCCCTCATTGGTCAATTCTGACCATGTGATGCATCACGGGGGAATTTCTGAAGGTCCTGGTCTCACAACTCACCATCCCCTTGAGAAAGCGGCGTGTAGTTCCAGCGAAACGCGCGTCGGGGTGGACATCACCTAGGGACGCGTCTCCTCCTCTTGCTCTCCACCTTTCCTGGGTAAGCCCCAATATTGCTGATGGTTTTGTACTTGCCCATTGTGGGTTATATTTCATACATGGGTCTCTCCTCGGGACATACTGGTCATATGGTGGCGTTTGTCACTATACTACATATGTGACATTGCACACTTTTGAGAGGTTTTTCGTCCCTCCCGTCTGTTCCATATTGTTCTGCACATATATTATTGTAATTTGAACTATATTTTGTGTGATGTAATTTAATTAATGTAATAAAATTACTGTTTTATATATTTACCACCAGATACTCTTTGTTCTCCTTATTCTATGTTGTTATATGAGTTGGTGTTGTTTTTGCTCATGGGTTGAGCACGATTCCATGCCAATCCCTTGTTGTTTGTTGATTTAACATGCAGCTGAATGTGTTTCCATGATTTTAGCCATGTACAGTTGAAACTAGAAGTGTACATACACTATATAATTTGACACATATGCATGTTTTTATCAATATCTGACATGATATCAGAATAAATATTTTCCGTATAGCACAATTAGGATTACCATAATTATTAATATTTGCCAAATGCCAGAATAATGAGAGAGAGAATGTTTTAAGGCATTTTTATCACTTACTGCAAAGTCAAAAGTTTACATACACTAAGATTACTATGTCTTTAAACAGTTCTGGACTGCCCATATGAAGATGTCATGTGTTTGGAAGCTTCTGTGTGGATGTATTTTAATGCACACCTGAAACACACTGCTTCTTTGTGTAGCATCATGTGAAAGTCTAAATAAATCAACCATGATATCAGGAAGAGAATTGTGGACTTGCTCAAGTCTGGTTCATCCTGGGGTACAATTACAAGATACCTGAATGTGCCTCGTTCATCTGTCCAAACAATTATACACAAGTACAAACAAGATGGGAATGTCCAGCCATCATACTGCTCAGGAAGGAGACGGGTTCTGTGTCCCAGAGATTAATCTGCTTTGGTCCGACATGTGCATATCAACCCAAGGACAAAAGCAAAATACCTTGTGAAGATGATGGCTATGAAACGAGTACTGTATCAACATGGGCTGAAAGGCCACTCTGCCAGGAAGAAGCCATTACTCCAAAAGAAACATAAAAAAGCCACATTAATGTTTGCAAATGCACACAGGAACAAAGACCTTAATTTTTGGAGACGTCCTGTGGTCTGATGAAACTAAAATTGAACTTTTTGGGCATAATGACCATCGTTACGTTTGTAGGAAAAAGGGAGAAGCTTGGAAGCCTAAGAACACCATCCCAACTGTGAAATATGGGGTGGAAGCATCATGTTGTGGGGTTGTTTTTCTGCAGGAGGGACTGGTGCACTTCACAAAATAGATGGCATCATGAGAAAAGAATATTATGTGGCAATACTGAAGCAACATGTCAAGACATCAACCAGGAAGTTAAAGCTTGGCTGGTAATGGGTCTTTCAAATGGACAATGACCTGAAGCATACTGCCAAAATGGTAACAAAGTGTCTTAAGGATATCAAAGTCAATGTTTTGGAGTGGCCATCACAAATCCCTGATCTCGGTCCTATTGAAAATTTATGGGCAAAGCTGAAAAGGCAGGTGCGAGCAAGGGGACCTACAAACCTGGATCAGTTACACCAGTTTTGCCAGGAGGAATGTGCCCAAATTCCAACCAACTATTGTGAGATGCTTGTGGAAGGATATCTCAAAGGTTTGAACCAAGTCATTCAGTTTAAGGACAATGCTACCAAATACTAATGAAATGTATGTAAACTTTTGATTTTCCAGTAAGAAATAAAAATGTCTTAAAACATTCTGTCTCATTATTCTAGCTTTTGGCAAATATTAATAATTATGGTAATCCTAATTGACCTAAAACATGAAAGGTTTATTCTGATTTCATGTCAGGTATTGAGAAAAACATGCATACGTGTCTTTTTTTTTTATAGTTTATGTAAACTTCTGGTTTCAACTGTACTGTATGTCAGACTCTGAAATGCTGCGTGCAGGGAGAGACCAGTCGGTCATTGGCAGCCGGTGGGTAGAAGCTGTTGGCTATCCGCCTTTCCGACTAGTCAAAGGTGGGTTGCTAGTGAGAAGGACACTAGAAAAAAACAAAACTATAGAAAAAAAGGTAGGAAGAGTAATTGTCTGTGGTGCAAAACCACTCTGTTTTGGGGGTTGTCTCGGTGCTGTCTCTCCAGTGCACCAGTAGTCACTTTTATTTGCACGAAAGCAGGTGAAATTGATTCACAATCACTTATGATTCCTAACTGGACAGACTGATATCCCTGAAGATTACTTGACTTGTGGATATACTGTGATGTGCAACTGTCCAATTCATTTTTTGAGCCGTATGTATGCATATAAGTTTATGTTCTGTTAGAGAGATCAGCTACAATTGAGATTTTTTTCTTTGAATCACCAGATCGTAATAAACAAGTCGACTCCTCAGTACAGTGCCCTTCTGTCAATATGAGCATGGAGTGCAAAATTTCCCATGTCTTCTCTCCCCCTCATTCGCTCTGCCATCTTCAAGCACAGAGCTTCAATGCAGGCTTTGTTCCATGCCATTGTTACTAAGAGTGACAAAGTCACTTGAGACGACAGAGATGCCCTGTGTCCTCTTCCTCTGAGTCTACAAAAAATGATTGCATGCTAGTTTTTAACTTCATCATTTCCACTGCTCAGCAACAAGCTCAGTTTGTTATCACAAACATTCAGAGGACCCACTTGGTTAATGGCTCACAAAAATATATCAATGGCGTTATAGCTGAAAGTGAAGGTCAAGAGCTTTTAATTAAGCGCATCTTCTTATATCCTACTGCTACCATTCCCAGTCACCCCATTAGGCTATTTCCTGATTTCCCGCTGTGTTCTGGCTCCGCACAAATGCGCATTCTTGTTGTGGTTATTTTGCAAGTTTTTTCTTGTTATTTTAATAGAATTTGTGATTTTAGAACTTACCGTAACTAAATCTTTCATACATCAGTGTCTACTGTAGTTCCACGCTCTGCATCTCGGCACACCTGGACTTTAAACTGAATAGTATATGGTATTTAAAAAAATAATGTATAGTTGCTGTGTCTTCCACTCTCCAAAAAGTGTAACAGAAAGTGATCAAAAGGTTACAATTTATGGCTCTCAGAATATGGCGCCCCAAATACAAATGATATTAGAAAAAGGGTATATACTGTAGTAAAAGTAATAAAACATGAATAAAACGACATAAATTTAGTATCACTGTAATCATACTGGCCCACAAAATAAATGTAACAATTTGTGAAGCATGGTGAATAGCCATATTTTTTTTATTTCTCCCCATATGCAGAGTTAATAAATGTTCTAATAAAGTTAATAAATTCTATGTTCTGCAAAATGGTGTCACTGACAAGTACATCTCATTCCACCTAAAAAAAGAAACTATTATGGCACCTTGTGTGCGATGGTGAAAACATAAAACGTTTCATACTAAAGCCCAAATTGGGACAGTTCTTAAGGGGTTAATGCACTATAAGGATCGTTAATTAATATTTGACGTTTCTGTAGAAGCTCTCTGCTAATTTAGCAGATTAATATATACTTGCATATTAACGAGGTCCACTGTTTTGGGTGTAAGTCTGGCTTAAAGTGAATCTGTCAGGTGTTTGCTATGTAATCTGAAGACAGCATGCTGTAGGGTTAAATCCCAGATTTCAGTGTTGCCTCCTCAAGCTCTGTGCTTTTGTTTCCTTACAATGGTTGTACCAGGAAGTTATCATTGTTGGGACACAGCAGCTTGTGCTTACTGGTCCGGCTCCGCCTCCTTCTGTCCTGTGATAAGCAGCTCAGTGTCTATAGACATGGTATACAGAGTCTAGTGTGGTGGGGATGAGAGCTTTCTCAGCTTTGCTTCATTCTAAATCTAAGAACTCTGTGTCAGAACGGCTGCTCCCAGTAATGTAAGCAACACATCGTTAGAGTTAGCTTCTCTTTGCCTACATCAGGCTTCTCTTAGATGAGGTAGCCAAAACCTGATGACAGATTCCCTTTAAAGGGGTATGCCCATCTCCTTCATATATGTCATATCCATAGGAAATGCCACAAATATACTGTATATATGTGGATCCTACCAATGGACTTACATCTGATATCTGGTGAATGGACCCTGATGTGCTCTGTCTTCAGTGGAGAGGTGGTCAGAATTCTCATACAAACGTGTCATGGCCCAGTTCTCAAGATATTTCATATATGTGCCAAAAATAAACAAGTAATGTTGCTTTACTTTGCAGGCTGGTTATTGTACTTCTTTATATATGCTGTCTCTATGTTGGTTTTAAATGTAAAATTGAATAGATTTTATTATTCTATAGTATTTTTGCACTCCATGGCCCCAATTTATTGATTTTTCTCGCCGATGTTGATGAGGGGGTATGGTGTCGTCAAACACTACTTATTCTTCCTAACTGGAGTAAGATGTCTGGAGTATGGAATGTCACAGCTCATGATGAATTAGGTAAGCTGTGACGTCATGCCTCCCCTGCACCCCCACCACAGCTCTGTCCATTTTGGCAGAGCTGGGAGAAACTAGTGAAAACACCAAAAGTTGTAAAATGTTTGCACCAACATTCTGTAACTTTTCAAAGCAATTTATGCCATAATTTTGACAAAATTGCTTTGATGAATTAGGACATGTGTTTTTTGTAGGCTGTCAAGTATCAATGACTTGTAGAATCACTGATCACCCACTGGGAAAGGGAGAGTGGTGGCTGTCAGATACATCTGGTACCACATATCTAAAGTGGAAAAACTCCAGTCACAGTCTCTCATCAGAGGACAGTCAGAATATGCACCAAAATTATTAGAATCCATCTAAAAAGATGAACTTGTCATTTAAAACTGGTTTATTCTGAGGTATTCTTACTTTTTATTAAAATATGTCCTTACTTGTCCCATATCCGGGACCAAACATTTGTTAAAAATACACCTTTTTGGTATACATGTGCCCATTTAACCCCTTTCTACAATATGACGTACTATCCCGTCCATGTGACCTGGGCCTTAAGTCCCAGGGACCGGATAGTACGTCATATAGTATCAGACGCTGATTCTCACAGCTGACACCCGGCACTAAGTGCCAGGAGCGGTCACGGACCGCTCCCGGCACTTTAATTCCCGGCACACTGCGATCAAAGATGATCGCAGCGTTTCGGCGGCTGCAGAGGGGCTGACAGCCCCTCTGCTTTTGGATCGGAGACCCTGCGGCATGATCCGGGGTCCCGATCGTTCCCATAGAGACCCAGATGTCGTCACGACATCCGTGTCTCCAGGTCAAAGAGACTTCCTGACATGTGCAGTGCATGTCAGGAAGTCTCAGGTTAGTGCACGGAGAAGCTGCAGCGCTGCAAGCTTCTATAGCATGCAGATACTGCTTCATCTGCATGCTATAGAAGCGATCAGCCTGCAGAAAATGAGTGTCCCATACTGGGACAAGGTGTAAAAATAAGAATTAAATAAAAAAATTTTTTTTAAATGATTGTAAAAATATTTAAAAAATATTAAAAAATCAATATTATATCAATAAATAAATATTTTAATAATGAAAAAAGGCTTAAGCACTCAACTTAAAAGGTTTATTAGTAGTATCTCCAAACGTTTCGGTCAGAAAAGACCTTCATCAGTGACTACTGTAATCACAATATAAACGCATAAGAATATGTACAAACAAAATAAGAAACATTGCGATAAATAAAGTATATACAAAAAGTGAGACACGGGTCACAGGACGGACAATAGAAAAAACGGTGGGTCAGCTCTGAATATACCAAGACAGTCAAAATAGTATCCAAGAAGAATGAATGGGTAATAGTGCCATACCTTAATTTTATATAGAAGATTGTCTCCTAAAAAGGGGAGAGGTGCGTGCCCCAAGGAAAGTGTGCTGCCTGGATAAGAGTATAACATGGTGAGCATATTATGCCACAGCTGTGAGTCTAATGTGACTAATCAAGTAGTACTTACTTAAAGACAAACGTAGCTTATAAGAGGAGGAGATTGAAGAAAATGAGCAAATTTGAGTAAATAAGGAATATCTTGTGCTCCTAAACAAATGGTATCCGGTCAATATATATATATATATATATTACCTCAGTAGAAATATCCAGTGACTAAGCTTGCGGTATCCACCGCTATGTAGACTGGAGCTGTCATTAGCAAAAAACAAAATCAGGGGCATAAAAAATCAGGGGCATAAAAACCATTGTAGGTAAGAGTTATCAAAAGAAATCCCTTGTAATGTCAAAACCGCTATATTACCTCTGCCAGGACGCTGTCTGAGCCTGCTGATTTGATTTCCATGAGTATGTGGGGCGGAAGTGAGGTAATGGCTCAGAGGGTTCCTTTATATGGAGCAGAGGTGGGACTAAGAGCACTGCTGTCAGTCAAGAAGCACAACCAGGAAGTGACTGAGCAGAGATGGGCAACATTAAAAAAAAAAAAAAAAAGGCTTTGGATCGCTTATATGTATAGCGCTACTATATACAGCGCTGTGTTGCCATGGTAACTCTGAGGCACTAAATAGTGAAGGCAGGGAGGGAGAAGGGGAAGAAAACAGGAGAAAATGATTAGAGAAGTGCTCAGAAGCCATTTATTTTATAGACAAAGGCAAAGAAACATACATAGTGAAGTGAATCATTATGTTGCCGTGAAGTATAATGGTCACAGTGAGACTCCCAGAAATGAGTGACGTGGTGACTTGTGATAAGTGGTCCAACCATTCTAATATAGACGGCTCTAAGGGAAAAGGAGAAAGTGTTAATATGCTGGAGAAGTGAAAATATATTAACATCACTGCACTAGGTACATATGTTACATCTCAATGACAATGTAAATTTCTCTCTAAGCACTTGAACATGCTATAAAAAAGCAGATAATTCATATTCCCTATTGAGGCCTCTCGGATGCATAGTATCTAATGTGTGTATCCAATAGGCTTCACGTTTTTTTAGAAGCTGGATCCTATTGCCTCCTCTCCGAGAGGGTGGAATTTGCTCAATGATTTGGAACCTTAACTGGGACACATTATGACCGGCATTAACAAAATGGTAAGGGATAGGAAGAAGGAGGTTCTTACACCATACTGTAGATTTGTGCTTCGATATTCGGTCCCGTATGGTCTGTGAGGTCTCCCCAACATATGCTAGGCCACAAGGGCACTTGATAACATATACTACATAAGTAGAGTCGCATGTAAAATAATTCCGAATTTTAAATTCCTTACCGGAATGGGGGTGGAAAATTTTGTCCCCTTTAATGATACTATTGCACTGTACACACCTTAAGCATGGAAAAGTCCCACATTTAGGTTTTTGTAGAAACCGCTGTGTCACTGAGGGTGATTTAGATCCAAAATCTGCTTGGACCAGTGAGTCACGTAAATTTGGTGGGCGTTTGTAACATGGTAAAAATGGCTCTTTGAATTCAATGACCTCTGGGTATGCCTTTGAAAGGAGGTGCCAGTTTTTACGTATGGCTCTATGAAGAATATTGGTGATCGGATGATACGTGTGTACAAACGGGATACGTGTGTCAACTTTCTTGATCGGTCTTGTGTCAGGTTCCATAGATTTTTCAAGGATAGAGACAGGATACCCTCTGGCCTTAAATTTGTGTGTCATTTCTGAGAGGCGTTGGCGTTGTACAGCCTCATCAGAGACGATACGTTTCACCCTCTGAAACTGAGATTTGGGAATGGCTTTTTTAGTAGCAGGTGGGTGGAGACTCTGGTAATGTAGTAAACTGTTTTTATCTGTGTCCTTAATGAAAAGATCAGTTGAGAGTTTACCTTCAGGGTCTTTCATGACCAAGGTGTCAAGAAAGTTAATACGCCAGAGATCATGATTCATGGTGAATTGTATCCCTGGCCAGGATGAGTTTAGCAGTTCAAAAAATCTCTGTAAGTGTTCTACTGGGCCTGACCAGATACAGAAGACATCATCAATATAGCGCTTCCATGTAATGACATGGTCGCGGAATAAAGGATGTAGATATATGATGCTCTCCTCAAAGTCGGCCATGTATGCATTTGCATATGGAGGTGCTGCGTTAGACCCCATAGCGGTCCCACGCGTTTGGAGGTAAAAATCATCCTGGAAGAGGAAGAAATTGGAAGTAAGAATAATTTTCAATAAGTCAACACACAAATCAACCTGGTCACTATCCATAGTGGTAGATGATAACAGCCGAGTTACTGACTGAATGCCCTCGTTATGGGGGATAGAGGTATACAGGTCTTTTACGTCCAGTGTAACCAGTAACGAATTTGGGGGAATCAATTGGAGTTCCTTGATTAGTTTAAGAAATGCTCCTGTGTCCAAGATGTAAGACCTTGTTTGCTTAATGTGGGGAGTAAGAATTTTCTCCAAGAATATTGCTAGAGGAGACAAGATAGAATTAGTAGATGCTACAATTGGCCTCCCTGGGGGTTTTTCAAGATTTTTGTGGACTTTCGGGAGAGTGTAGAATACTGGCGTGCGGGGATTCGTATTAGTGAGGAATTCGCAAGTTTTAGGATCTAATACTCCCAGATTAGAGTATTTTTGGAGAATCATCCTGATCCTCTGGCCAATATCAGGTGTTGGGTTTTTAGAAAGAGGCTGGTAGATGGATCTGTCACCTAGTTGGCGTTGAACCTCTTCAAGGTACATGGATTTGTCCATTACAACTAGGGCACCTCCCTTGTCGGCTGGCTTCAGTATAATAGAATCATCATCCTGTAAACATTTAAAAGCCGTGCGTTCCTCAACAGTGAAATTCGATGGATAAAACAGTTTACCTTTATCAATATCACAGCGTAAAGATTGAAAAGAGTTATACACAAAATTAATAAACGTTTCAACAGCATGTGAATTCTGAGGTGGACGAAATAAACTTTTACTGCGTAAGCCTAAGCTAAGCGCAGATAAAAGTTTAGGATTAGATGTTGTTGGTGGCTCAGAAGTTATCAGGTCTAGAAGCATAATATGCTTTGAGTCTGATACGACGAAAGAATTTTTGTAAATCCATATCAAGATCAAACGTCCGACAGTGGTAGGATGGACAGAAAGAGAGACCTTTCTGTAATACCCTGTGTTCAATCTGGTTAAGAGTTCTGGAGGATATGTTTATTACCAGATTGTCCGTACCTTCGAGCGGGTGATCCGACCTTGTTCCTGTTCTCTTCTTCTGCCCCCTTCTGGTCTTCTTCTGTAGTCCCTTCCCCGACGTTGTCCTAAAAAAGGAAGAGATGTGGTGGACGATGTAGGACCATGTTCCTGGTCTGATCCAGAGGTTGAGTAGTCGGTGGATGTATGTTGGCCAAAATTCGGACCGCTGCACTTGAGGTTGGTATGCCATCTGTAAACTTGATTTGAGCGGTAGTCCTCTGCGTCTCTGGCAAATTTATTACGTTTCCTCATCTCAATGTCGCGTTTATGTTGATTGATGCGTTCCTGTATCTCTGATTTAAGTATACCGAGTTCCTCTGGAGTACTTGTTGCTGCCAGTTGGGATTCGATCGTTTTTACACGTTCAGAACTGGAAATAATAGCTCTCTGTAGAAATTCAACTGTCAGTGTTATTAAATCAAGAGAGCATTTGTTTAAGATGTGCTCGAATTTAGTGCAGAACTCTGGTGAATCCCTGAATAGTGTAGGTCGCAAAGGAACCCGGAGGCCTCGTGGAATGCGTTGGACGCGTAAGTGTAAGCGATCCAAAGCCTTTTTTTTTTTTTATGTTGCCCATCTCTGCTCAGTCACTTCCTGGTTGTGCTTCTTGACTGACAGCAGTGCTCTTAGTCCCACCTCTGCTCCATATAAAGGAACCCTCTGAGCCATTACCTCACTTCCGCCCCACATACTCATGGAAATCAAATCAGCAGGCTCAGACAGCGTCCTGGCAGAGGTAATATAGTGGTTTTGACACTACAAGGATTTCTTTTGATAACTCTTACCTACAATGGTTTTTATGCCCCTGATTTTTTATGCCCCTGATTTTGTTTTTTGCTAATGACAGCTCCAGTCTACATAGCGGTGGATACCGCAAGCTTAGTCACTGGATATTTCTACTGAGGTAATATATATATATATATATTGACCGGATACCATTTGTTTAGGAGCACAAGATATTCCTTATTTACTCAAATTTGCTCATTTTCTTCAATCTCCTCAGCATTCTTATAAGCTACGTTTGTCTTTAAGTAAGTACTACTTGATTAGTCACATTAGACTCACAGCTGTGGCATAATATGCTCACCATGTTATACTCTTATCCAGGCAGCACACTTTCCTTGGGGCACGCACCTCTCCCCTTTTTAGGAGACAATCTTCTATATAAAAATAAGGTATGGCACTATTACCCATTCATTCTTCTTGGATACTATTTTGACTGTCTTGGTATACTCAGAGCTGACCCACCGTTTTTTCTATTGTCCGTCCTGTGACCCGTGTCTCACTTTTTTGTATATACTTTATTTATCGCAATGTTTCTTATTTTGTTTGTACATATTCTTATGCGTTTATATTGTGATTACAGTAGTCACTGATGAAGGTCTTTTCTGACCGAAACGTTTGGAGATACTACTAATAAACCTTTTAAGTTGAGTGCTTAAGCCTTTTTTCATTATTAGTACCCGGTGTGGGAACCTAGACTTTAAAGCACCAGTTTCATTCAGGTTGTGCTCACGGTTTTCTTTCATAAATAAATATTTTAGTGAAAAAAAATTAAACAATAAAAGTACACATATTTAGTATCCCCACGTCCGTAACGATCCGCCCTATAAAACTGTCCCACTAGTTAACCCCTTTAGTGAACACCATAAAAAAAACAAGGCAAAAATCAATGCTTTCTCATAATACCGCCAAACAAAAAGTGGAATAACACGCGATCAAAAAGACGGATATAAATAAACATGGTACCGCTGAAAACGTCATCTTGTCCCGCAAAAAACAAGCCCCCGTACAGCGTCATCAGTGAAAAAATAAAAGTTATAGCTGTCAGAATAAAGCGATGCAAAAATAATTATTTTTTATATAAAATAGTTTTTATTGTGTAAAAGCACCAAAACATAAAAAAAACTATATAAATGAGGTATCGCTGTCATCGTACTGAACCGAAGAATAAAACTGCCTTATCAGATCGAAGCAAAAAGGGGGAATAGGTCTGCCAGATTTTGCTATATACAGTCAAGCAGCAATTGGCACTTGCATTTTAGACCTGTTTCATCTAATATATAATCACCAATAAACTCTGTCACACACTTCCGGAGCTTGTGTCGCTTCCATAATGCACCGTGACCGGAAGTACGCCGACCGCCATATTGGAACACCCAAGTTATGGGTATTCCGATATGGCGGCCGGGATTCAAATCCCCGGCCAATCCGCGCGTGCACCGCTCATTGGCTGAGCCGATGAGCTGTGCCGTGCGGGATTCAAATCCCCCACCATAGCCGCCGCACGCTCATTGGCTGAGCCGCCCGCCGGCTCAGCCAATGAGCGGCGCGGGATTCAAATCCCCTGCCCTGCTGGCTGCAGGGAAGTGTGTGTGGGCGGTGACTGTGTGCGTGTATGTCTGTACCAGCTCCCAGCACGTACAGCAGAAGCTGGGAGATGGTATCTAGGGTACACATCAGGTTACTAAGTGCAGCGCAGCGCTTAGTTACCCGATGTTTACACTAAATGCCAGCTCCAAGCGCGTACAGCAGAAGCTGGGAGATGGTATCTAGGGTACACATCGGGTTACTAAGTGCGGCGCAGCGCTTAGTTACCCGATGTGTACACTGGATACCAGCGTGCTCGCTGGTCCTGATCGCTGGTGAGTCTGCCCATGTGACAGCTCACCAGCGATCAGCTAACGATATCCCAGCGATCCCACCAACGATCCGACGTGGATCGTTGGTGGGATCGCTGGGACATTGAAAAGTGTGACGGGGCCCTATGTGTATGCAGGCATCGTCCGATGGCACTACAAGTCCCATCGGGCTATGCCTGCTACAGTGACAGTGATTGACACATTAGCCAATGATGGAACAGTAGTAGTCCCATCATCCAGCTAATGTGTTGAATGTAAAAAAACAAACAAACACATGCATTACATATAATACATACAGAAGATACATTACATACATATAACATACAGAACATTACATACAGAACATACAACATGTAACATAACATACAGAACATACAACATATAACATACAGAACATACATTACATATAACACACAGAACATACATTACATATAACATACAGAACATGCATTACATATAACACACAGAACATACATTACATATAACATACAGAACATACATTACATATAACACACAGAACATACATTACATATAACATACAGAACATACATTACATATAACACATAGAACATACATTACACATAACATACAACACATAACATAGAGTAAATACTCATCAATCACCTAATCCCTGAAGCCATCGATCTCCTGTAATAAAGATAAAATAATAAAGCAACCTATACATCACCTGTCCGCCGTAGTCCAGTTATTATCGAGTGTCCCACGACGATCTCCGGTATAGAACCCGATGTCAGCGCTCTACACCACCCCTGTGATACACTGACAGCGGAGGTAATCCTCCGCTGTGTGTATCGCTCAGACGCCGGGAGAGATTGACGTCACTTCCGTTCATTCTCTCACTGGCAATGCTGGGTGAGAAAATTACCACGCAGCATTGCCATAAAGTGAGAGAATGAACTCAGGTAACCTCAGTGATGCACTGCAGGAGCCATTTTCTCCTGTCAGTGCATTACTAGGAGGCCCTACAGAGCAGTGACATCACCTGATGTCACTGTTCTATAGGGGAGATCATAGTGGGACATTCGTTATTAATTGGACTGCGTCGGACAGGGAGTATACGGTTGTTTTATTTTTTTACTTTTTATTACAGGAAAACGAGGGTATCGCTTGGATCTGAGCGTGTAATAAAGATATGAAAACCATGTTGTGTTTTATTTCATTAAAATACTTTATTCTTATGTGTGTGTGTTTTTTTTTTAACCCTTTATTAATATAAGATTAATAATGGAGAGGCGTCTTATTGACGCCTCTCCATTATTAACCGGGCTTAATGTCATCTTACAATAGCAAGGTGATATTAACCTCTTATTACCCCATATTCTACTGCTACAGGGGAGTGGGAAGAGAGGGGCTAAGTGCCGGAATTGGCGCATCATACAGATGTGCCAATTCTGGGGCAGCTGGGTGCTGGTATTTTTAGCCAGGGGGGTGCGCCAATATCCATGGCACCTTCCTAGGCTATGAATATCAGCCCCCAGCTGTCTGCATAGCCTTTCTTGCTATAAATTACTGGCGGACCCCATGTCATTTTTTTTTGGGGTCCCCCTATTTTAATAGCCGGTAAAGGCAAGCTGCGGCTGATATTCATAGCCTGGGAAGCTCCATGGGTATTAACCCTTTCCCAGGCTAGAAAAATTGGCCCGAGCCGTCGACTTTCCCCCTCTGGCGCAGAACATTGCGCGGGAGTCCACACCATTTTTTTCCCCATTTTTTTTTAAATTAATAATATTGCATGAAGATTTTGTGTGTGTCTTTAACTATTTATATACCATTCTATCTATCTATCTATCTATCTATCTATCTATCTATCTATCTATCTATTCTATCTATCTATCTATCTATCTATCTATCTTTCTATCATCTATCTATCATCTATATATCAATTATCTATCTACCTACCTTTCTATTATCTGTATATCTATTACCTATATATCTATCTCTATTATCTATCTATTATCTATCTATCTATCTATCTATCATCTATATATATCTATTATCTATCTATCTGTCTATTATCTATCTATCTATTATCTATCTATCATTATCTATCTACTATCTATCTATCTAATCTATTATTATTCTATATTATATCTATTTATCTATATATATCTATCTATTATCTATCTATTATTATCTAATATACTGTCTATTATCTATCTATCAATCTATTATTATCTATTACCTACTATATCTATTTATCTATTATCTATCTATTTATTATTTATCTATTTTTGTCTATCTGTGTATAATGGAGTATGGGTTGGACAAATGTAAAAGAGGAGGTTGGAAAAGAAATGACATCACAAACCTTTTTTTTTTGTTAAATAACATATCTTTATTTAGCTTACAAAAACGCATACAAATCCGCATGAAACAAAAGCATGAATAACGCATCAAAAAAGCACCTGCATTTTCTGCCAAGAGGTCCTGTTTTTGAGCAGAAAATTCAGCAGTCAAATCTGCAACGTGTGCACATACCCTCAAACCCACCCCAAAGCCGCGTGGCATCGCTTATTGGCTCAGCCGGCGGGGGATTTGAATCCCGCGCCGCTCATTGGCTGAGCCGCCAATGAGCGGTGCCGTGTGGCTTTGGTGGGGGATTTGAATCCCGCGCCGCTCAAAGCCGCGCGGTACCGCTCATTGGCTGAGCTGCCGCCGGCCGAGCCAATGAGCGGCGCAGGATTCAAATCCCCCGCGAAAGCCGCGCAGCACCGCTCATTGGCTGAGCCGCCCGCCGGCTGAGCCAATGAGCGGTGCCGCGCGGGATTTGAATCCCCCGCCAAGGCTGGCGACCAATCATCTGCTAGCGGTATTGGCGCCAGATTTGAATACTGCTAGCAGCTGATGTGATTTGTCGCCCACCGCCGGGTTGCCGATCTATCAGCTATTAGCGGTATTGCCGATCTCCCGGCGGTGTTAACACCACTAAGGATACACAGATGTTCATTTCACCGCACTCCCGATGCAATAGCATCAGGCCTATTTCTAGTAATAAAAATAACAAAAAATGGGTTACATTAGAAAGTGATCTTAAGGAGCAGGATGGATTTGCCCTAACTTCCATAATGGAGATCCCTTTAAGAGGGAAGATGTGCCTATGGGATGGAGGATGTGTGATGGGGATATAGGCACTGGAGGGGGGGATTCATTTCTTTCTGGGGGGCAGACAATGGCTGGGAGCTTATGTTCCCGGGGATGCTAGATTTCTCCCACCCAGTCACTGTCTGCTGAGGTGTTGTCGTGGAGTGAGAAAACTGTTGCTCATAGCAACCAATTACAGCTCAGCTTCTTTTAAACAGCTCTGGTGAAATGAAAGATGCTTAGTGATTGGTTGCAAGGAAAACTGTTGCTCATAGCAACCAATCACAGCTCAGCTTCTTTTAAACAGCTCTGGTGAAATGAAAGATGCTTCGTGATTGGTTGGTGATACACACACATTAAATTTTATATATATAGACTAGCTGCAGCATAGTAACTAACTACGGTTAGTTATTGTGACGTCCACCCACTGCAGGTCTGAACTGCAGGTAAGACAGCACCCCGAGAAACCCCGAGACCCTTTACCCCTATACAGGGATCTGGAATTACAGCGAAACCCAGGGGGTAGCTGCCTATGAGAGCAGTGGACCGGAGTAGGAAGGACACTAGGAAGGGAATAAAAAGTGAGACCAAATGCGTAGTCAGAAGTCCAAGGGTCAAAACCAGGAGGGAAGCAAAGGTACAAAATCGGCAGGCAGTAGAAGAGTCAGAATTTCAGGCTAAAGTTAAAGTCAAAACCAGGCGGGCAGCAGAGGTACAAAATCGGCAGGCAGTAGAACAGTCAGAAATCCAGGCAAAGGTCAGAAGTACAATAGCAAAACAAACTAGCAAACTGGGGAAACCCAGACTATATGTAATGTATGTAGTACAGTTCATATAGCGTCTTGTGCTTGGGTGCGATGAAAACACAGGAGTCACAGGTTTGATATAGAAAAGTCCTGTATTACTTCATACAAGTTGGCAGAAATAGTCACACAGTTTGCAGACACAGAAACAGGAGACACAGCAGGCCAGAGTAATCCAAGCTCAGCAATCACTCTCCAATACAGATTCAGGATCTTCTTCTCTGTTACCGTAAGTCCATGCAAACGTGGGTCTTTCAAAGAGCAGGGTTCAGAGTCCACAAGTGCTTCAGAGTTCCTCAGTAGGAATAGCTGGAGTACAAGGTCCAAGGCTTACAGGAGTCAAGTCACAGGTTCACTGCAGGCTAGATTCTGAAGCATTGATTGCTCAGCTGTGGCTGCTTAAGAAGCAAAGGAGAGAATCAGGGCGGGAACATGCAAGCTGGAAACTCCATTTTGACTGAGGGCAAGATAGCTGCAGCAAGACAGAAAGTAAAATGGCTGACGAACAAACTGAGTTTCAGGAATATATACATAGAACCTTACATTACTCCCCCCTTAAGGACAACCTCCGGATGACCTCAGACCAGGCTTGTGTGGGTACCTCTGATGAAACTGACGGAGCAAGCGAGGAGCATTAACGTTATTGACCGGTTCCCATGAGTTGTCCTCCACTGGGTAGCCCTGCCATTTAATCAGATATTGTAACTGATTTCTATACAACCTGGAATCTAAAATCCTTTCCACCACAAATTCTTCCTGACCATCGACTAGCACTGGGTCAGGGCAAGGAGAGGAACGTCCAGGAAACGTATTGGGTGTCGCAGCCTTTAGTAAGGATACATGAAAGACAGGGTGGATTCTCATAGTTCTGGGCAGTTGAAGACGACAAGCAACGGCACTTATAATTTTACTGATTTTATAGGGTCCAATGTACTTATGTTCCAACTTAGACGATGGAATCCTTAACTTAAGATTTCTGGTTGACAGCCAGACCAAGTCTCCTACCTTGAAAGCTGGTGCAGGTTTACGAAATTTATCTGCTGCTTTCTTGTACCTTTCTTGAGCCGATTCCAGATTTTCCTTTAGAAGATCCATATTCTTCTGTAAAGACGTGATTCTTTCAGCCACTGCTGGTAAAGGCGTTTCTATGGGAAATCGTGGTAGAATGTTAGGATGATAACCTAGATTAGAGTAAAAAGGAGACTGTTTAGTGGAGGCACTCTGAGAGTTGTTATACGAGAACTCAGCTAATGGAAGTAGATCCACCCAATCATCCTGTAGGTGGCAGATAAAGCAGCGGAGATACTGCTCCAGGGTTTGATTGGTTCGTTCGGTCTGTCCATTAGTCTGGGGATGAAAAGCAGAAGAAAGGTTTACTTTAATGTCCAATGCTGCACAGAAATTTTGCCAAAACCTAGAAGTGAATTGCACCCCTCGATCCGAAATAACCTCATCCGGTACTCCATGTAAGCGAAACACATCTTTAATCATCAAATCTGATGTCTGTTTTGCAGTGGGTAAGCCGACACAAGGGATAAAATGAGCTGCCTTTGTTAGACGGTCAACCACCACTAGAATGGTGTTCTTCCCCTGAGAGGTTGGTAACTCCACAATGAAGTCCATAGAAATGGATCCCCACGGGCGGGACGGGGTGGGAAGAGGCTGTAACAGACCAGTTGGTGAGGAGCGAGGTGTTTTGCATCTTGCACAGACCTCACATATAGTGACATAATTCAAAACATCCTTCCTGCAAGTGGGCCACCAAAAGAAACGAGAAAGAAATTCCTGTGTCTTTAGAATTCCTCTATGCCCAGCTATCTTGGAATCGTGAATGAGTTGCAATACTCTTAATCTGACTGTTTCAGGAATATACAGACGTTGTCCCTGAATCCACACACCATTCTTAAAGACAAGACTTACGTCCCTTGGGGGTTGTGCCAAAAAGGAATCCGCATGGTATGCTTCCTTGATGTCCTTAAGTAGGTCTTGATTATGAATTACTCCTAGGAATCTAGAGTCAGGAAGAATAGTCTTAGGAGGAGTAATTGGACGTGTCTCTGCTGAGTAAATCCTAGAGAGTGCATCAGCCTTTCCATTGCGCGATCCTGGTCTATAAGAGATGATAAAATTAAATTGGTTTAAGAAAAGATTCCAGCGAGCCTGGCGAGGAGTCAGGCACTTAGCCGACCTGATAAACTCAAGGTTACGATGGTCTGTCAGGACGACTATTTGCTGTGCAGCTCCCTGAAGAAGGTGTCTCCATTCTTTGAAGGCGGCAATAATGGCCAACAACTCTCTATTGCCCACATCGTAGTTCCTCTCAGCCGAAGACAACTGCTGGGAAAAGAAGGCACAGGGATGCAAGACATTCTTCTCACCTGTTCTCTGAGAGAGTATAGCTCCAACGGCACAGTCTGAAGCATCCACCTCTATTATGAAGGCAAGCTCGGGGTTGGGATGTACTAGGATAGGTGCAGTGGTAAATGTATCTTTTAGACGGGAAAATGCTTCCTGGGCTTGGGAGTCCAGGAAAACCTAGACTCTTTCCGGGTAAGTTGAGTGATAGGTGACACTACCTCAGAGAAATTTCTAATGAAACGTCTATAGAAGTTGGCAAACCCGATGAAGCGCTGTACCTCCTTCACATTTCTAGGACTTGGCCAATCCTTGATGGCTTGGGTTTTGCTTCCATCCATACTAATTCCTTGTGTAGACAGTACATACCCCAGAAATTGAATTTCGGTCCTATGGAATTCACACTTTTCAAGTTTGATGTAAAGATGATTTTGTCTTAGACGTTCCAAGACCATTCTCACATGTCCATGATGTTCCTCTGTGGAGTTAGAAAAAATTAGAATATCATCCAAATAAATTACCACGAATGTATCTAGGAGATCCCTGAAGATGTCATTCACCAAGTGTTGGAAAGTGGCTGGGGCGGTACTCAGACCAAAAGGCATAACTAGATATTCAAAGTGTCCATAGCGTGACCTGAATGCAGTCTTCCATTCATCCCCAGGTCTAATACGGACTAAGTTATAGGCCCCACGAAGATCTAGTTTAGAAAAAATTTTGGCATGTCGCACTCTCTCCAATAACTCAGGGATTAAAGGCAATGGATAACGGTTTCTAATAGTAACCTTATTGAGTTCCCTATAGTCTACGCATGGTCTCAGAGATCCATCTTTCTTCTTTACAAAGAAGATGGGTGCACCTGCAGGAGATGAAGAGGGGCGTATGAAGCCCTTGGCTAGATTTTCATCTATGTAATCCTTTAAAGCCTTTAGCTCGGGCCCCGCCAGGGAGTAGATCTTACCAAAAGGTATCTCTGCTCCAGGCAATAATTCAATTGGACAATCATATGGACGGTGAGGAGGAAGCTGGTCAGCGTTCTTCTTGTCACATAAATCCACATAGTCCTGGTATACAGCTGGTAGTTCAGGGACTGACATGGTTCCTTTAGGAACAGAGCAAGCTGAAACTTTTGGACTCATCTGTTTCTCTGGAAAGTGTAATTCCTTGGTCTCCCAGTTAATGGTAGGATTCTGAGCCTGCAGCCATGGTAGCCCTAGAATAATGGGAAAGTGGGGAGAAGAGATAAGCATAAAGGACAGTTTCTCTTGATGATCTTTACCCATAAGAACCCTCAAAGGCTCTGTTTCTTGATCCACTGGTCCAGAGGTCAGCAGGGAGCCATCCACAGTTTCCATCTGTACTGGAGTAGCCTTCTTCACTGAACGTATTCCCTGTTTCAGAGCAAAGGAGACATCCATAAAATTTCCACTTGCCCCTGAGTCGATCATAGCAGAGCTAGACACCCAAGCTGAGTCAACCCAGAGTTTGATGGAAAGAAAGCAATGAGAATTGTTTTTCTTACAACTCAGCTGGGACACCGCTGAGGAAACTTGAAAAATGGCAGCGTTTACACAGTCAACGTCCTCAGAGGTAACGGAGTTTAAGTCCGAGAAATCAAGATCTGTTGCTGCAGATCTCTCTGGAGCCTGAGGCTCGGACCTGACAGATCCCCTCTCGCAACACTCACAATGAATGAGTGCTGCAGTAGTCTTACGAGAACGGCTGGGGCAGTTTATAATGAAGTGCCCTGACTTACCACAATAGAAACATAGATTCTCCTTAAAACGATGTTCCTTGCGTGCATCACTAACCCGTCATTGTAAAGAGTCTACCTGCATGGGTTCAGGTTCAGGTTCCCGTGTAATCCTACTCAAAGGTTCCTTAGCTGGAGAGGAAGGTAGGAAAAGGTTAGTACGATTGCTTTCGAACCATCTCTCTTGCCTGCGTTCAGTCAGACGAGTATCAATACGGATGCAGTAGTTAATAAAGTCACCTAACGCAGTGGGAGGGTCGGCACGAGCAAGTTCATCCTTAATCAGTGGAGATAACCCCTTTCGAAAATAGATTTTTTGGCGGAACTGTCCCAGGTGGTATCAAGGGCCCATCTCCTGAAATCCAAGGCATATTCAGCTACCGAGTGCTTACCTTGGCGCAAAGCTAACATGGCTGCTTCAGCTGTTGCACCTCGATTGGGGTCATCAAACACCTGCCCCATGGCTGAAATAAAATCATCAAGGTGATTCAAACAATCATCCTCAGTCTCAATCAGAGGGTTTGCCCACATTAAAGCCTTGTTGGTAAGCAACATAATTATAGTAAGCACCTTAGATCGTTCAGTGGGAAATTGTGAAGCATGTGCAGAAAAAAAAAGATTGCATTGATTAATAAATCCCCTGAATTTCTCACGTTCACCGCCAAAACGAAAAGGGGGCAACTTGGGAATCCCAGCACTCGGGGCTACGGCAGGAGCCTGGACTCGCCCCTCTAGAACCTCAATCCTGGCTCGCAAATCCTGGGTAGTCTGTCCAACCACTTGCAAATTGTGATTATTGAGGTCCTGTAGATTTGTAAAACGGGTCTTTATATTCTGCAAATCTGCAAGGATATTATCAGTCACTCCGCAAAGTTCCTTTATGCGGGCCTCCATTTTCCAGATCTTTTAAGACAGGATTACTGGAAGAAGAGGAGAGAAAAAAAAACAATAGTGTTCACCTGTGGCAACACTGCAGAGAGAAAAAAAAAATTAAGGGAACTGCTCACCTGGAATGGTTGTGAGAAGTCACAACCACTATCATCACAGAAAGTTTCAACCAGACATCTGATATCCAGAGTTACAGCAGACAAAAAAGAGAAAAGAAAGGAAAAAAAAAAAAACAATAGTGTTTACCTGTGGTAACACTGCAAAAAGAAAAAACTTAAGGGAATTGCTCACCTGGAATGGTTGTGAGAAGTCACAACCACTGTCATCACAGAAAGTACAACCGGACGTCTGATATCCACAGTACAGCAGACACAGCCTTCCAGACACAGCAGACACTAACGTTTTGGCTTCAGAATCTTGTAATGTATGTAGTACAGTTCATATAGCGTCTTGTGCTTGGGTGCGATGAAAACACAGGAGTCACAGGTTTGATATAGAAAAGTCCTGTATTACTTCATACAAGTTGGCAGAAATAGTCACACAGTTTGCAGACACAGAAACAGGAGACACAGCAGGCCAGAGTAATCCAAGCTCAGCAATCACTCTCCAATACAGATTCAGGATCTTCTTCTCTGTTACCGTAAGTCCATGCAAACGTGGGTCTTTCAAAGAGCAGGGTTCAGAGTCCACAAGTGCTTCAGAGTTCCTCAGTAGGAATAGCTGGAGTACAAGGTCCATGGCTTACAGGAGTCAAGTCACAGGTTCACTGCAGGCTAGATTCTGAAGCACTGATTGCTCAGCTGTGGCTGCTTAAGAAGCAAAGGAGAGAATCAGGGCGGGAACATGCAAGCTGGAAACTCCATTTTGACTGAGGGCAAGATAGCTGCAGCAAGACAGAAAGTAAAATGGCTGACGAACAAACTGAGTTTCAGGAATATATACATAGAACCTTACACTATATCTGGCAGCCTGCAAGCCAGGCTCCAAGGCATTTGAAAGGCATGGCTAACTCTCACAGACTCACAGAAACTGTATCTCCTGTGTCATGAAGACACATTTCTCTAGTTTGGCGAATAAAGAATGCTCTCTGAGCCTCTGGAGGACAGAGCAGACGTGTTCGACGTGCGTCACAATGTCAGAAGAGTAAATCAGGATGTCGTCCAAATAAACGACCACATAAATACCACTAATATCTCTGAAAATCTCGTTCACAAAATTCTGAAACACTGCAGTTGCAGTACTGAGCCCGAACGGCATTACGAGATACTCAAAGTGGCCGAGGGGTGTGTTAAATGCGGTCTTCCACTCATCTCCCTTTCTCATACGGACAAGATTATATGCTCCTCGGAGGTCAAGTTTAGTAAACCAACGGGCTCCCAACAGCTGATTATAAAGATCAGGAATGAGTGGAAGCGAATACTGGTTTTTCACAGTGATTGCGTTTAACTCACGGTAATCAATGCAAGGTCTGAGACCACCATCTTTCTTTTCCACAAAAAAGAACCCGGCCCCCACTGGTGAGGTGGATGGTCTAATAAACCCTTTTCGCAAACTGTCTGTTATGTAGTCTTTCATGGCCTGACGTTCTGGACCAGAGAGGTTAAATATTCTCCCCTTAGGGAGGCGAGAATCCGGTACTAAGTCTATGGGGCAATCGTACTTTCTATGAGGGGGTAATTTCTCTGATTCCAATACAGAAAATACATCCTCATAATCTCTGAATACATAGGGTACAAAGGGGGGAGGTGTGATTTTAACTTGGTTCACTGATAGCGATATACAATTATCCTGACACTCTGGGCTCCAGCGCACGATATCACCCAAGTGCCAGTCAATGACTGGATTATGTTTGCGTAACCATGGCATACCCAGAATAACAGCGGATGATAAATTATGGATAACAAAAAATGACACATGTTCAGCATGTAACGATCCCACTGACATTGATATTTCCTCAGTGACAAACTCCACTCCATTCTGGACGATAGGAGTGCCATTAATAGCACTGGTTTTAATGGGCGCATTAAGCCTTAGCAGTGGTACACCAAGATTTCTCGCTACCAGGAAATCTATGAAATTGCCTTCTGAGCCACTATCCACATAAGCCTCCACACACACAGATTTCTTCAGGTAAGACAAAGTAGGTAAAAGGATTTTGGCCGCATCAGCGGGCAATACCTGGGCACCTTGGCAGGCATAGCCAGAGCTACCCAGGTGCTGACGTCCAGGCAGTGAAGGCTACTGATTTCCAGTGTTCTCCCAGAGGTCTCCAGACTGTGGCTTGTGCAGCATGTTAGTAGAAGATGATGGGAGTGATCCTCCACAGGACTGAGCAATGAAGCAGGACACAGGTGCTTTAGCAACAAAATCAGCTCAGAAAAGGAGAGGAAGGAAAAAAAAATTCAGAGAAAGGGTTAGGAAATGCTTTTATATATATCCAGATATAATGTGACGTCTGCCCACTGCAGGTCTGAACTGCAGGTAAGACAGCACCCCGAGAAACCCCGAGACCCTTTACCCCTATACAGGGATCTGGAATTGCAGCGAAGCCCAGGGGGTAGCTGCCTATGAGAGCAGTGGACCGGAGTAGGAAGGACACTAGGAAGGGAATAAAAAGTGAGACCAAATGCGTAGTCAGAAGTCCAAGGGTCAAAACCAGGAGGGAAGCAAAGGTACAAAATCGGCAGGCAGTAGAAGGGTCAGAATTTCAGGCTAAAGTTAAAGTCAAAACCAGGCGGGCAGCAGAGGTACAAAATCGGCAGGCAGTAGAACAGTCAGAAATCCAGGCAAAGGTCAGAAGTACAATAGCAAAACAAACTAGCAAACTGGGGAAACCCAGACTATATCTGGCAGCCTGCAAGCCAGGCTCCAAGGCATTTGAAAGGCATGGCTAACTCTCACAGACTCACAGTCTGATGACCTCATCTGGACCACCCCCAGAACCAGGCCAGATGGTGATGCATGACTGACACCAACCACTTCACCTCTGACAGAAGAGCGAAGCCTACGCCCACCAGACGCCTGCGCAGGGACCCCTTCTCTGTCACCAACATTACCCACAGGAGAAACATGGCGATGCGCAGCGACAGAGGCCGGCGTCAAAGGAGCGGAACCATATGAGGATACCTCTCTTCTATCACCGGCACCACCAGCCGAAGGAGTCCGGCATCTCCCAGCGACCGAGGCAGGAACACCAGCCACTGAATCCAACGTCGATGTGACAGTTATAACAAATTATAATGAATATATCTCTATATATGAAGCTGAGTGTATAGCCCACTCCGCATAGTAACATCCACTATAATATCCCACACAATCCCGTCAGCCAGAGCCACCGGACTACTACCCCTAATATCCCACATCGTCCAGTCAGCCAGAGCTACTGGACTACAACCTCTAATATCCCACATCACATCGTCCAGTCAGCCAGAGCCAACGGACAACTAATATCCCACGTCATCCTGTCAAAGCCACCGGACTACTACCCCTAATATCCCACATCATCCCGTCAGCCAGAGCCACTGGACTACTACCCCTAAAATCCCACATCGTCTCGTCAGCCAGGCCACCGGACAACTACCACTAATATCCCACATCGTCCCGTCAGCCAGAGCCACCGGACTACTACCCCTAATATCCCACATCGTCCCATCAGCCAGAGCCACCGGACTACTACCCCTAGTATCCCACATCATCCCGTCAGCCAGAGCCCCTAATATCCCACATCATCCCGTCAGCCAGAGCCACCGGACTACTAATATCCCACATCATCCTGTCAGAGCCCGGACTACTACCCCTAATATCCCACATCATCCCATCAGCCAGAGCCACCGGACTACTCCCCCTAATATCCCACATCATCCCATCAGCCAGAGCCACCAGACTACTACCCCTAATATCCCACATCATCCCGTCAGCCAGAGCCACCGAACTACTGCCCCTAATATCCCACATCATCCCGTCAGCCAGAGCCACCGGACTACTACCCCTAATATTCCACATCATCCCGTCAGCCAGAGCCACCGGACTACTCCCCCTAGTATCCCACATCATCCCGTCAGCCAGAGCCACCGGACTACTAATATCCCACATCATCCTGTCAGAGCCACCGGACTACTACCCCTAATGTCCCACATTATCCCGTCAGCCAGAGCCACCGGACTACTACCCCTAATATCCCACATCATCCCGTCACAGCCGCCATAACTTCCATACCGGGGATCACGGGGAAAACTGTTGCTCATAGCAACCAATCACAGCTCAGCTTCTTTTAAACAGCTCTGGTTAAATGTAAGATACTCCGTGATTGGTTGGTGATACACACGCACAGACACATTCAATTTTATATATATATAGATAAATGGATCCCATATACAGAAACCAAGAGATCAAGGGTGGCGGGAGATCCTGGACCTCCATTTATGGCAACCATAGCACACATTCACATGCTGTTTAGTCTTCCAATGTGCCCAGAGACATTAACCCCTTTACCCCGGAGGGTTGTTTGCATGTTAATGATACAATTCTGACCACTGTCCCTTTATGAGGTTATAACTCTGGAACGCTTCAACGGATCTTCGCGATTTTGACATTGTTTTCTCGTCACATATTGTACTTCATGTTAGTGGTAAAATTTATTCAATATAACTTGCGTTTATTTATGAAAAAAAAGGAAATATGGCGAAAATATTTAAAATTTTTCAATTTTCAAACTTTTAATTTTTATGCCGTTAAATCAGAGAGTTATATCGCACAAAATAGTTACTAAATAACATTTCCCACATGTCTACTTTACATCAGCACAATTTTGGATCCAAAATTTTTTTTTGTTAGGAAGTTATAAGGGTTAAAAGTTGACCAGCGATTTCTCATTTTAGAACACCATTTTTTTTAGGGACCACATCACATTTGAAGTCACTTTGAGGGGTCTATATATAATACCCAAAAGTTACACCATTCTAAAACCTGCACCCCTCAAGGTACTCAAAACCACATTCAAGAAGTTTATTAACCCTTCAGGTGCTTCACAGGAGCTGAAGCAACTTGGAAGGAAAAAATGAACATTTAACTTTTTAGTCACAAAAATGATTTTAACAATTTTTTTATTTTAACAAGGGTAAAAGGAGAAAATGGACAGAAAATTTGTTGTGTAATTTCTCCTGAGTACGCCGATACACCATATGTAGGGGAAAACCACTATCTGGGCGCATGGCAGGGCTTGGAAGGGAAGGAGCGCCGTTTGACTTTTTTAAACCAAAATTGGCTGGAAATGAGATTGGACGACATGTCACGTTTGGAAAACCCCTGATGTGTCTAAACAGTGGAAACCCCCCACAAGTGACCCCATTTTGGAAACTAAACCCCCTCAGGAACTTATCTAGATCTGTGGTGAGCACTTTGAACCCCCAAGTGTTTCACTAAAGTTTATAATGCCTTGGTGTGAAAAAAAGAGAAAATTTCTACAAAAATGATTTTTTAGTCCCTAATTTTTGATTTTTCCCAAGGAAATCGGACCCCAAAAGTTGTTGTCCAATTTGTCCTGAGTACACTGATACCCCATATGTGGGGGGGGGAATACTGTTTTGGCTCACGGGAGGGCTCGGCAAGGAAGTTATGACGTTTTGGAATGCCGACTTTGATGGGTGTCATGTTCAGTTTGCAGAGTCCCTGATGTGCCTAAACACTGGAAAGCCCATTTTGGAAACTAGACCCCCTAAGGAACTTATCTAGATCTGTGGTGGACACTTTGAACCCCCAAGTGCTATTTTGTGTGACATATCTCTCTGATTTAAGGGCATAAAAATTCAAAGTTTGAAAATTGAAAAATTTTCTACATTTTCGCCATATGTCCATTTTTTTCATAAATAACCGCAAGTTTTATCGAAGAAATTTTACCACTATCATGAAGTACAATATGTCTCGAGAAAGCAGTCTCAGAATCGCAAAGATCCGGAAGTGTTCCAGAGTTATAGCGTCATAAAGAGACAGTGGTCAGAATTGTAAAAATTGGCCCGGTCATTAATTTGTAAACCACCCTTGGGGGTTAAGGGGTTAAATAAAGCTCTAGAATGAATGTTCTGTTTCCCTTTTGAGCATACAGGTCTTTAATCTGCTGGTCAGATCCATGAAGAAAGACTGATTGGTGCCAGACTTGATAAATGGTGTTAAGCTTTTTATTCTGGAATATTCAGGCACTTGTGTATGTTCTGCATAAGTATTCACGCCACTTTATAATTAAAAACAAAATGTTTGTGGGGTTTTAATAGAAATTTAGGCTGCTCAATGTGTAGGTATTTACTGGGCACAAAGTTACTGTCCATAGTCCAGTCTGTTCCACAGTCTTCCAAGCTTATAGAGAGACAGTCGTGAATGTGGCTTCTGTCTGCCTGCTGACACAACTGCTTGGTTTAGACACAACTCTCCTCTTAGGCCATGCACTTCCTCATCTCCTATTGTACATCATGAAATATTAACACTGCGTTTATAATCTGCCATAAACCGACATCTTTAGGTCTATCATTTCTCTTATAGATTTCATCTGCTTGGGTCAGCAGTCATCAGTATCTATTAGAAAGCTCACTCTCCGTCATCCAGGCCCACTTTTTTGTAGATAGGTCCATTAATAGATAATGGTTGGTTTTAGGATCTGCGCCAATTATTTTGGTAACTACCCCAGTTAATAATTGTGCTGCAGCATGTTTGTTATAGCTGTAAAATAATATTTGATTTGATAGAGCTGCTTTTACAAATGAATTTAATAAATCAGCGCTAGGTCATCAAGTTAGCCAATAACACCACATTGCCTGAACCAGGCATGTTTGTCATATTGGTGTCGTTAGCATAAAATATGGCTTTTCATGGATATTTCTCATCATGTTGCACAGTCTGAAAACAGTGGGGGTTGAAGAGCTATTGCATTCGTTTTATATGAAATTAATTTTCACAGTTTCTTAATTTTTAATTTGAAAGGAAAAATAGGGGAACATTGTCTACATTTTTACTGTCGTGTGAGACTGTTAGAGTATGTGCACACGTTGAGTATTTGGATGCATTCATTTCTGCTTCTCTTGACACGAAAAACACATGTTATTTCACTTGTGTTTTTCAATCGTTTTTAGACTGTAGTGAATGCTATTAGATAAAGATAGATAGATACCCGGCAGATATATAATTGTGCAACCTCCCAACACAATATAAAATTGCACCCTTTATGCCTTGCGTATGGAGCTCAATGTACAGCTTTGTACAGCTAACAGATACATGAAAAGAACGACGTGGGGTCCCCCTCAGCCGCCCCAGAAGTGGAGCGTCACTTTAGATGCTCCTATTCTGTCTCTTCGCCTTTGCTCTTCCTGATGCCCTGGTGCATTGGCAATTGGGGTAATGGTGCTTGGGGTTAATGACAGCTGTGAATTGTCAAAAAAAACATAGCTGACATCTTGCCCTGGTACTAGAATTTGAGAGGTACCTATCAGACACCTCCATTACTAACTCAGTAATAAAAAGGAAAAATACTTTATTGAAGTAATCACTCCCCCACACTTTCCCACTCAGGTCTGACGTAGTCCACCAAATGTTTTGCCAAGTACTTAAAGGGCTCAGATACGGCTTTAAAGAAGACGATTAATTTTATTATAACAATCAAATGATTACAGAAAACAGGAAATAGTATGATCTTGCGTACACTTTTGCATAATATAAACCACAAAGGTAAAGTACTTACATTGCAAACTACACTAGCAAAAAGCAAAACTTCATCAGGAATAGCGACATCATCTGTCCGGAAACATCAACCGTGAGAAGCGAACGGCGAAGACAGAGAAATTCCTAGGATATCCACACTATAGACCAACACGGACATCCCCTCCGGTCTATAGATTAACAGGCTTCTGTCTTAGCTGAAATCTTCCCCAGCTTATGTCTTGTTTAGAAAAAACAATGCTTGCATAACCAAATGTTACACGACAGGTTGTATTTGTCCAATATTGTATCCCTCATTATAAGTGGCCAGGTCTGTAGATGTCAGTCAACTCCGGACAAATACGTCATCGGATAAACCATGCCCAAAAGCTTTCCTTGCACCGAATGTCATTTCTCATTAAACATTAATAGCAAAACTATGCAGTAATTGGATGAATAATATAAACATACACTTTTCTACTGAAGAAAATAAACATACACCGTTCTCACCAAACATTGATAAAAGAACTATGTGATAATTGAATGATACTATAAACATGCCTTCAGGTGTTAGGAAAATTACAGAAAACTACAAGGCTAATTTGAGCTCAACTGTTACTGTCTAATATCTTAAAAAGGTCTTAAGGGGGTCTTTAAAGACAGGCTACCAATATGGATTCCCAATGGTCATTAATATCTTAGCTCTACAATCCACCCTTGACCATCGGGAAACCATATATCATTTATATGCAATACCATTTTCCAAGGGAATAGCTTCAGCAGATGAACGGCACATTGATATGAAAGAAGGATACAGCAGCATAAGACAATACAAGCACATATTATAGCAAATATAAAATATAACGTAAATAACCAAAATCAGGCAACCAGGAAAATAACCAATCCCACCATTTACCATTACCTCATGTAACTGGTCTATCTGATACTGCAAATCCTGGCTATAATCTGACATATTAAAACAACACATACCTTCAAACTTTTGACATCTATGATAGTGAATAACAAATAATCTATAGTTGTTCTATTCTGTAAGATAGCTTCTTGGTAGCTTTGTATATCTAATAATATATCTGTTAAGGCTCTACTGATAGTACCATTATGGGTTCCCGATGGTCATTAATATGTTAGCACTACACCGAATCCAACCAAGTCCACCAAGTCCAACGTAGGCCACAAATGGAAACCTGAAAACAACATACACTTAAACAGAGAAGTAAAAAATTACACTTTCCCTCGTTCACCACCATATTAGAAAAAAAAGTTCCCACGCAAGTCCGATGTAGTACACCGTTTCCGACATACCCCACCGGATCCAGCCTACAAAGCGTATGTCAGTTTTGGTGGACTATGTTGAACCTGTGTGGGATTTTTTTTCTTTCTTTAGTAAAGTGGTTAATCAGGGTCAGTGTTGGGGAGTGTTTATTTCAATAAAGTATTTTTTGTGTGTTTTTTCCTTTTTTTTTACTTGGTTAGTAATGGAAGTATTTGATAGACACCTCTCCATTACTAGACCACTGGGGCTTGATGTCAGCTGTGTTTTTGGACATTTCACAGCTGACATCAACTCCAAGCACCATTACCCCGATTGCCAAAGCACTAGGGCTTCGGGAAGAGCCAAGGCAAAGTTCCAGAATTGGAGCGTCTAATGTGATGTGTCACTTCTGAGGCCGCTCCAAGCTGGGCCCAATAACCATGGACCTTTGCAGCCTTATCATATCTGCTCTCAGCTGTTTGCTTTACCTTTTCTGGTTTATTAGCTTCATATAAAGCTGCTCAATAAGTTAAATATGAAAGGCACTAAAGGGTGCAATTTTATAATATGTGCATCCTTATAATATAATATAAGAAATATTTAATTATATCTGCGTTTGTATATTTATATATACAGTCATGGCCAAAAGTTTTGAGAATGACACAAATATTAATTTTTACAAAGTCTACTGCTTCACTTTTTCTAATGGCAATTTGCATATACTCCAGAATGTTATAAAGAGTGATCAGCTTAACAGCAATTACTTGCAAAGTCAATATTTGGCTAGAAAATGAACTTTATCCCCCAAAACACATTTCAACATCATTGCAGCCCTGCCTTAAAAGGACCAGCTAACCTCTTTTCAGTGATTGCTCCATTAACACAGGTGTGGGTGTTGATGAGGACATGGCTGGAGATCAATCTGTCATGATTAAGTAAGAATGACACCACTGGACACTTTAAAAGGAGGCTGGTGCTTGGCATCATTGTTCTCTTCTTGTTAACCATGGTTATCTCTAAAGAAACACGTGCAGTCATCATTGCAATGCACAAAAATGGCCTAACAGGGAAGAGTATCGCAGCTAGAAAGATTGCACCTCAGTCAACAATCTATCGCATCATCAAGAACTTCAAGGAGAGAGGTTCCATTGTTGCCAAAAAGGCTCCAGGGCGCCCAAGAAAGACCAGCAAGCGCCAGGACCGTCTCTTAAAAGTGTTTCAGCTGCGGGATTGGGCTACCAGCAGTGCAGAGCTTGCTCAGTAATGGCAGCAGGCAGGTGTGAGTGCATCTGCACGCACTGTGAGGCGGAGACTCTTGGAGCAAGGCCTGGTCTCAAGGAGGGCAGTAAAGAAGCTATTTCTCTCCAGAAAAAACATCATGGACAGACTGATATTCTGCAAAAGGTACAGGCAGTGGACTGCTGAGGACTGGGGTAAAGTTATTTTCTCTGATGAATCCTCTTTTTGATTGTTTGGGACATCAGGAAAACGCCTCATTCGGAGAAGACAAGGTGAGCGCTACCACCAGTCTTGTCTCATGCCAACTGTTAAGCATCCTGAAACCATTCATGTGTGGGGTTGCTTCTCAGCCAAGGGAATCGGCTCTCTCACAGTCTTGACTAAAATCACAGCCATGAATAAAGAATGGTACCAGAATGTCCTCCAAGAGCAACTTCTCCCAACCCTCCAAGAGCAGTTTGGCGATCAACAATGCCTTTTCCAGCATGATGGAGCACCTTGCCATAAAGCAAATGTGATAACTAAATGGCTCAGGGAACAAAACATAGAGATTTTGGGTCCATGGCCTGGAAACTCCCCAGATCTTAATCCCATTGAGAACTTGTGGTCAATCATCAAGAGACGGGTGGACAAACAAAAACCTAAAAATTCTGACAAAATGAAAGCATTGATTGTGCAAGAATGGACTGCTATCAGTCAGGATTTGGTCCAGAAGTTGATTGAGAGCATGCCAGGGAGAATTGCAGAGGTCCTGAAGAAGAAGGGTCAACACTGCAAATATTGACTTGCTGCATTAACTCATTCTAACTGTCAATATAAGCTTTTGTTACTCATATGTTTGCAATTATATTTCTGTCTGTGATAAAAACATCTGTCAAACACACATAAAAACCAGAGGGCAGCAGATCATGTGAAAATATATTATTTGTGCATTCTCAAAACTTTTGGCCATGACTGTACATACACATACTCACCTATACACACATATAAATGATCTGCACAGAAAGGTGGAGTTTCATCTTCCTCCTGGTGACATCACATCTTTTTCCTTTATTAATGCTGTGTGCACATGTTGCGGATTCGTTGCGAGTCCGCAGTGGATTTTCCGCGCGGAATTGCAGCAGATCCGCAAGTGTTTGCCCAAACAACGGGGAAAAA
>JARQOD010000002.1:396481021-396530375 GCA_033576555.1 Oophaga sylvatica
GGGGTTTTGCAAATTTGGGATGTTTTAAAAAATGAGCCCTCCCTGGCACCCCTCGGGGGGTTCCCCAAGCCCCCCGACTTTTCACGGAATTTGGTGATCCCCTAGAAGGATCACTATTTCCCGCTACTAAAAAACCGTTTGGAACTCGGGGTTTCCTTCCTGGCTTCTTTCCATGGGGCCCTTCCCTTTGCTTGCCCCAAAAGTCAGCGCTGCTGTTCCTTCCCCTTTCGTAGGGGGTTTAAAATTTTGATATCTCCAGCGTATATCTGTGGCATAGAATGTTTTTATTATGCTCTTTGGGGGCCCCCGGGTATACTTGGACTTACCATGGGGAGCTGAGGTAGGGGTTGGGAGCAGTGGGGACATTGGGCAGAAAGGTCATTGGGCCCCTAACCCTTAGACGATCCTTCCACTTTAAACAATACACAATTGTGATCAAACTTTTAAGGCCGGGGGAAAATCGACATTCTCCACCTGGGAAATTTTGAGGTGGTGCAAAAAAAAAATTTGGCTCGATGGAGGAGTGGATTGTCTCGCTTGCCCCCCTGCCAAAGGGCCCAAACGAGTCTTTAATTTTGCCTCTTTTTTTTATTTTTCCCGTTTGGCCCTTTTGCCCTTTTTGTAATGTCCTTCTTTTTTTTATGTTGTTTTTAATTTTTTTTATTTTTCCCTTTTTTCCCACAGTATTCCGTATTTGATTACTGTGGTGGACCTGATTAATATTCTTGTTGCTTGTGGTACAAGATCTGAAACCCTTTTCACCTTTTTGGATTTCATCCTTGGCTGCCCTTTTTATGGATGCACAACTTTTTATGATAAATTTTCTATGTTCTGTATCTTGTGTTTTTTGTGTTTGGTTATTTTTTGCTGTTTCCTAAAAAATGATAATTGGTTTTTATTTATACAAAAGCTTGTCTTTGGCGCTGTATATACATTATTGTCATGCTTTTTATTGCCGTCATGATTTCCCTGGGCTACAAATCCCACCCCTTTGGGGGAAAGC
Source organism: Oophaga sylvatica (assembly GCA_033576555.1). NCBI lineage: Eukaryota > Metazoa > Chordata > Amphibia > Anura > Dendrobatidae > Oophaga > Oophaga sylvatica. The sequence goes on from JARQOD010000002.1 coordinate 396,482,025, forward strand.
GGCGTGTGTGCCAGGAAAAAGCGCGTCGGGGGGGACTCACCGGGAGGTTCCTCCTCCTGCTCTCCCCCTTTCCCGGGTAATCCAAAAATTGTTGGGTTTTGTACTTGCCCCTTGTGCGTTATATTATATAGGGTCCTCCCGGGGCTACGGTCATTTTTGGGGGGTTTGTCACATACTAATATTGACTTGCACACTTTTGAGAGGGTTTTCGCCCCCCCGTTGTTTCCCTATTGTTCTGCCATAAATTTTATTGAAAAATTTTATTATATTTTGTGTGGTTTTTTTTAATGTATTAAAAATTTCTGTTTTTTTTTTATTTTTTCCCCCATTCTCTTTTTCTCCTTTTCTATGTTGTTATAGTTGTGTTTTTTTGCTCATGGGTTGAGCACGATTCCGTGCCAATCCCTTGTTGTTTGTTGATCTAACATGCAGCTGAATGTGTTTCTATGTTTATAACTGTTTTGCATATTTGTATGTCACTTTTTATTTCCATATTTTTTATACCCTTTTATTGTGAGCACTGTACCTTTTCTGTTAAAGCTTAAAACTTTAAGTTTGAACCTTGTATGCTCTAAAAGAATCCATAGCCTTAGAGTGTATGATCCTGGTGATTTGAAGACAGTAGTAGTAGTAGTAGTTCTTCCGGGACTCATTGTTCGTGTGTTCGGTGAGTGGTAGCAGCGTGTGTGAAGCAGGGTGCGTGGTCTGTGTCGGGGTGTGATTTATGCTCCCATTGCAGCATAGGACAGAGGTTGAATGCTGGACTGAGTGAGAGGAGATAGATTAACAATTGCAGGTGCAACCCCAAGTCATGTGCTGAGAAGCGGGTATGTGACATGGCGCTCTCCCGTGATATTGACGTATACAGTACGCGTTACCTAACGCCTGTAACATGATGAGTTCTGCTTGCCTGGGAGTTTTCCATTGCCCTGATAGTGCAGGCACCCAGGGCCCCTGTCGCCGGCTCTGGGATAATACAGGACAATGTTGTTTACAGTAAAACACAAATCTGTAGCAGCGTGTGGTGACGGGTGAGTGCTCTGTTCCTCCATAATTCTGTGCAGCGCTGCCAGGAAAGCCCCTCTTCCATGTGTATTGGGTACAGCTGAGCGTACCGCAGGGGACGGAGGGGGTACAGCTGAGCGTACTGCAGGGGACGGAGGGGGTACAGCTGAGCGTACCGCAGGGGACGGAGGGGGTACAGCTGAGTGTACCGCAGGGGACGGAGGGGGTACAGATGATCGTACCACAGGGGACGGAGGGGGTACAGCGCCTACATTTCTCTATCACTTAAACATTAGACACAAAATTGATTATTTTGTTTCTTCCACTGACAACAATCTAATTTGTTTGCTTTGGCTGTAATATTTGTGTAAACAGGGTCCGACCCCGTTTCTAAGCGAAGTGTTTAATCTGTATCGCTTCCCATGGACGGGGGCCTCAGTTGGACCCTGTCCTGCTTTGCCCTTATTGACATTGATGTTGTTTGACACATGATAAGTTTTTAATACTACAGACAGGTTAGGACCGTCTCGATGGGTAGACCTTGCCGTGGTGGGATGGCTTTTGTGTTTTGTTTTTAAATCAAAATCAAGTTAAAGGGAACCTGTCACCAGAAATAAAGCTACTAAACTGCAGATATGGGGTTAATATTGTTACAAACCTGCCCGATGCCGGCGCTTATCCAAACGCTGTGGGGAGAAATTGAACTTTTATCCCCTCCCGGCCACATTTGGTTTAGGTCATGGTGTCTGCGCCGGTTCAGTAGCAGCTGTAACCGCGACCACGGCCCTGACTGATACTGGCTCTGTATTGGGGCCGGGGTCACGGTTACAGCTGCTACTGAACTGGCGCTGCCCCGTGACTGAAATTAAATGCAGCCAGGGGTAGGGAGGATAAAGCTAAATTTCTCCCACCCCAGCGTTCTGCTATGTGCCGGCCCTGGGCAGGTTAACTCCGTATCTGCAGGTGAATAACGTTTTTTCTGGTGACAAGATCCTTTTAAAGTGGTATTCCCATCTCCAAGATCCTATCCAATATGTAGAAGGTGTAATAATATAATTAGCAAATGCTTCCAATTAGATATGTAGTGTAGTATTTCTGATTTGCCATTTCTCTTTCTGATTTGCCATTTCTCTGCAGGCATTGCAGGAACTTGGGTATCCATGGTTCTAACCACTACCAACTAGATAATTGTCTTTTATTATCAGTGGTCGTAACCATGGATACCTAAGGTCCTGCACATGATGAAAGAGAAATGGTGAATCAGAAAAACTACACTACATATCTAATTGGAGGCATTTGCTAATATTATTACACCTTCTACATATTGGGTAGGATCTTGGAGATAGGAAAACTCCTTTAACTAAGTACTATTTTATTTCCGTGTATTATTGTTACCTTACTGTGGGGTATATGCTCATTTTGTTTTAATCTTGGGTTTTGTCTTTGAAATGGCCACCATGTGAATGGGCTCTGCCACTTTACTCACGTACCAGTGTCTATTTCGGCGCAGTTTTTTGGTTTTGTTAATAACCTTGTAGTGATGAGACCTTTACAGGCTGACAGATAAATGAAGTGATGTTACACAGCAGCGCAACAGACTGCGGAGCTCTCTCCATCGGCGTCAGGTGTAACAGAGGATCCGAAGAAACAAATATATACAAAGAACAGAGACAGCGAGGGAGTCGGAACTCTGCTCTAGAGACAAAAGAGGTGCAATGTTTAACTGTTGCATGGCTGTAATTGGCAGGGAGGCTGTGTGGGGCAGTACTGGGGGTGGAAGGCTGTGTGGGGCTTTATAGTGCAGGGAGGCTGTGTTTGGCTCTATAGTGCAGGGAGGCTGTGTGGGCTCTATAGTGCAGGGAGGCTGTGTGGGGCAGTACTGGGGGTGGAAGGCTGTGTGGGGCTTTATAGTGCAGGGAGGCTGTGTTTGGCTCTATAGTGCAGGGAGGCTGTGTGGGGCTCTATAGTGCAGGGAGGCTGTGTTTGGCTCTATAGTGCAGGGAGGCTATGTGGGGCTCTATAGTGCAGGGAGGCTGTGTGGGGCTCTATAGTGCAGGGAGGCTGTGTGGGGCTCTATAGTGCAGGGAGGCTGTGTGGGGCTCTATTGTGCAGGGAGGATGTGTGGGGCAGTACTGGGGATGGAAGGCTGTATGTGGCTCTATAGTGCAGGGAGGCTGTGTGGGGCTCTGTAGTGCAGGGAGGCTGTATGGGGCAGTACTGGGGGTGGAAGGCTGTATTGGGCTCTATATTCCAGGGAGGATGTATGGGGCAGTACTGGGGTGGAAGGCTGTATGGTGCTCTACAGTGCAGGGAGGTTGTATGGGGCTCTATAGTGCAGGGAGGCTGTGTGGTGCTCTGTGGTGTAGGGAGGCTGTATGGCACTCCATTGTGAAGGGAGGCTGTATGGGGCTCTATAGTGCAGGGAGGCTATATGGGGCTTTAGGGCAGGGAGGCTGTATGGGGCTCTATAGTGCAGGGAAGCTGTGTGGTGCTCTGTAGTGCAGGGAGGCTGTGTGGCGCTCTATTGTGCAGGGAGGCTGTGTGGCGCTCTGTAGTCAGGGAGGCTGTGTGGCGCTCTGTAATGCAGGGAGGCTGTGTGGCGCTCTGTAATGCAGGGAGGCTGTGTGGCGCTCTGTAATGCAGGGAGGCTGTGTGGCGCTCTGAAATGCAGGGAGGCTATGTGGCGCTCTTAGTGCAGGGAGGCTTGTGGCGCTCTATAGTGCAGGGAGGCTGTGTGCGCTCTAGTGCAGGGAGGCTTGTGGCGCTCCATTGTGCAGGGAGGCTGTATGGGGCTCTATAGTGCAGGAGGCTGTGTGGCGCTCTGTAGTGTAGGGAGGCTGTGTGGCACTCTATTGTGCAGGGAAGCTATATGGTGCTCTATAGTACAGGTAGGCTGTGTGGCACTCTATAGTCAGGGAGGCTGTGTGGCGCTCTGTAGTGCAGGAGGCGGGGTGGCGCTCTATTGTGCAGGGAGGCTGTGTGGCGCTCTGTAGTGCAGGGAGGCTGTGTGGCACTCTATAGTCAGGGAGGCTGTGTGGCGCTCTGTAATGCAGGGAGGCTGTGTGGCGCTCTGTAATGCAGGGAGGCTGTGTGGCGCTCTGTAATGCAGGAGGCTGTGTGGCGCTCTGTAATGCAGGGAGGCTATGTGGTGCTCTGTAGTGCAGGGAGGCTATGTAGCGCTCTATAGTGCAGGGAGGCTGTGTGGCGCTCTATAGTGCAGGGAGGCTGTGTGGCACTCTAGTCAGGAGGCTATGTGGCGCTCTGTAGTGCAGGGAGGCTGTGTGGCGCTCTATAATGCAGGGAGGCTGTAGGGGCTCTATAGTGCAGGGACACTGTATGGGGCTCTATATTGCAGGAGGCTGTATGGGGCTGTATAGTGCAGGGAGGCTGTGTGGCGCTCTGTAGTGCAGGGAGGCGGGTGGCGCTCTATTGTGCAGGGAGGCTGTGTGGCGCTCTGTAGTGCAGGAGGCTGTGTGGCACTCTATAGTCAGGGAGGCTGTGTGGCGCTCTGTAATGCAGGGAGGCTGTGTGGCGCTCTGTAATGCAGGGAGGCTGTGTGGCGCTCTGTAATGCAGGGGCTGTGTGGCGCTCTGTAATGCAGGAGGCTATGTGGCGCTCTGTAGTGCAGGGAGGCTATGTAGCGCTCTATAGTGCAGGAGGCTGTGTGGCGCTCTATAGTGCAGGAGGCTGTGTGGCACTCTAGTCAGGGAGGCTATGTGGCGCTCTGTAGTGCAGGGAGGCTGTGTGGCGCTCTATAATGCAGGGAGGCTGTAGGGCTCTATAGTGCAGGGACACTGTATGGGGCTCTATATTGCAGGAGGCTGTATGGGGCTGTATAGTGCAGGGAGGCTGTGTGGCGCTCTGTAGTGCAGGGAGGCTGTGTGGCGCTCTGTAGTGCAGGGAGGCTGTGTGGTGCTCTATCGTGCAGGGAGGCTACGTGGCGCTCTGTAGTGCAGGGGGGCTGTGTGGCGCTTTGTAGTGCAGGGAGGCTGTATGGCGATCTATCGTGCAGGAGGCTGTATGTGGCAGTACTGGGGGGAAGGCTGTATTGGGCTCTATATTCCAGAGAGGATGTATGGGGCAGTACTGGGGGTGGAAGGCTGTATTGGGCTCTATATTCCAGGGAGGATGTATAGGGCAGTACTGGGGGTAGAAGGCTGTATGGCGCTCTACAGTGCAGGGAGGCAGTATAGGGCTCTATAGTGCAGGGAGGCTGTGTGGCGCTCTGTGGTGTAGGGAGGCTGTGTGGTGCTTCATTGTGCAGGGAGGCTGTATGGGGCTCTTTAGTGCAGGGAGGCTGTGTGGCGCTCTGTAGTGAGGGAGGCTGTGTGGCACTCTATTGTGCAGGGAGGCTGTATGGTGCTCTATATACAGGTAGGCTGTATGGGGCTCTTAGGGCAGGGAGGCTGTATGGGCTCTATAGTACAGGGAAGCTGTGTGGCGCTCTGTAGTGCAGGGAGGCTGTGTGGCGCTCTAGTCAGGGAGGCTATGTGGCGCTCCATTGTGCAGGAGGCTGTATGGGCTCTATAGTGCAGGGAGGCTGTGTGGCGCTCTGTAGTGTAGGGAGGCTGTGTGGCACTCTATTGTGCAGGGAAGCTATATGGTGCTCTATAGTACAGGTAGGCTGTGTGGCACTCTATAGTCAGGGAGGCTGTGTGGCGCTCTGTAGTGCAGGGGCGGGGTGGCGCTCATTGTGCAGGGAGGCTGTGTGGCGCTCTGTAGTGCAGGAGGCTGTGTGGCACTCTATAGTCAGGGAGGCTGTGTGGCGCTCTGTAATGCAGGGAGGCTGTGTGGCGCTCTGTAATGCAGGAGGCTGTGTGGCGCTCTGTAATGCAGGGAGGCTATGTGGCGCTCTGTAGTGCAGGGAGCTATGTAGCGCTCTATAGTGCAGGAGGCTGTGTGGCGCTCTATAGTGCAGGGAGGCTGTGTGGCGCTCTAGTCAGGGAGGCTATGTGGCGCTCTGTAGTGCAGGGAGGCTGTGTGGCGCTCTATAATGCAGGGAGGCTGTAGGGGCTCTATAGTGCAGGAGGCTGTATGGGGCTCTATATTGCAGGAGGCTGTATGGGGCTGTATAGTGCAGGGAGGCTGTGTGGCGCTCTGTAGTGCAGGGAGGCTGTGTGGCGCTCTAGTGCAGGAGGCTGTGTGGTGCTCTATCGTGCAGGGAGGCTACGTGGCGCTCTGTAGTGCAGGGAGGCTGTGTGGCGCTTTGTAGTGCAGGGAGGCTGTATGGCGATCTATCGTGCAGGGAGGCTGTATGTGGCAGTACTGGGGGTGGAAGGCTGTATTGGGCTCTATATTCCAGAGAGGATGTATGGGGCAGTACTGGGGGTGGAAGGCTGTATTGGGCTCTATATTCCAGGGAGGATGTATAGGGCAGTACTGGGGGTAGAAGGCTGTATGGCGCTCTACAGTGCAGGGAGGCAGTATAGGGCTCTATAGTGCAGGGAGGCTGTGTGGCGCTCTGTGGTGTAGGGAGGCTGTGTGGCGCTCCATTGTGCAGGGAGGCTGTATGGGGCTCTTTAGTGCAGGGAGGCTGTGTGGCGCTCTGTAGTGTAGGGAGGCTGTGTGGCACTCTATTGTGCAGGGAGGCTGTATGGTGCTCTATATTACAGGTAGGCTGTATGGGGCTCTTAGGGCAGGGAGGCTGTATGGGGCTCTATAGTACAGGGAAGCTGTGTGGCGCTCTGTAGTGCAGGGAGGCTGTGTGGCGCTCTATAGTCAGTGAGGCTGTGTGGCGCTCTGTAATGCAGGGAGGCTGTGTGGCGCTCTATAGTGCAGGGAGGCTGTGTGGCGCTCTAGTCAGAGAGGCTGTGTGGCGCTCTGTAATGCAGGGAGGCTGTGTGGCGCTCTGTAATGCAGGGAGGCTGTGTGGTGCTCTTTAATGCAGGGAGGCTATGTGGCGCTCTGTAGTGCAGGGAGGCTATGTAGCGCTCTGTAGTGCAGGGAGGCTGTGTGGCGCTCTGTAATGCAGGGAGGCTGTGTGGCGCTCTATAGTGCAGGGAGACTATGGTGCTTTATGGTGCAGGGAGGCTGTAGGGGCAGTACTGGGGGTGGAAGGCTGTATTGGGCTCTATATTCCAGGGAGGATGTATGGTGGCAGTAGTGGGGGTGGAAGGCTGTATGGCGCTCTGTAGTGCAGGGGGGCTGTATGGTGCTCTATAGTGCAGGGAGGCTGTGTGGCGCTCTATCGTGCAGGGAGACTGTATGGTGCAGGGAGGCTGTATGTGGCAGTACTCGGGGTGGAAGGTTATATGGCGCTCTACAATGCAGGGAGGCTGTATGGTGCTCTATAGTGCAGGGATGCTGTGTGGCACTCTGTAGTGCAGGGAGGCTGTGTGGCGCTTTGTAGTGCAGGGAGGCTGTGTGGCGCTCTTGTTATGGAAATTTAATTAGGATAAATCTATCCTGCAGTGTTTGCTGCTGCTGTTCCCAATCTTAGACTAAAATGTATTTTTGAGCGCTCAAACTAAATGAGGACTGTCCACACGAAAGTGTCAGTATAACAGTTCGTCAAGACCAAGAATTTATTATTCATTCAAGGTTTTATACTTTTACAAAAAGGGGCTGGTTAGTCAATTAACATACTATTAAAAGCTGCTAGGTTATTGGCTGTTTTAGTATAAGTATGATAATTATGATAAAAGGGCTGGAGTAGCAGATTTATTGTTCTTTGCCCCAGTTTTCCTACGTGACCAGTTATCAGAAAAATAATAGATATCTACCCAGACCTTCTGTCTTTGTTTCCCTTTTTTGTGTCCTTGGTAAAAATTCCTATGAGCTATCTTTTGCAGCAGCCTGACTTATGTAGACCAGGGGTCATATCTTAAGCAACTGATTATAGCTAGCATCAGCTTTTGCATATATATGTGTTAACGACAGACTTTTAGCAAGTGAGATCTACCTGATATACATATATATGAATATACATTGAATACGTGGAATACATATATATTTCCATGACACTCTGTAATGCAGGGAAGCTGTATGGTGCTCTATAGTGCAGGGAGGCTGTATGGTGCTCTGTAGTGCAGGGAGGCTGTATGGGGCAGTACTGGGGGGTGGAAGGCTGTATTAGGCTCTATATTCCAGGGAGAATGTATGGGGCAGTACTGGGGGTGGAAGGCTGTATGACGCTCTACAATGCAGGGAGGCTGTGTGGTGCTCTATCGTGCAGGGAGGCTGTGTGGTGCTCTATGGTGCAGGGAGACTGTATGGTGTTCTATGGTGCAGGGAGACTGTATGGTACTCTATGGTGCAGGGAGGCTGTATGGGGCAGTACTGGGGGTGGAAGGCTGTATTGGGCTCTATATTTCAGGGAGGATGTATGTGGCAGTACTGGGGGTGGAAAGCTATATGGTGTTCTACAATGCAGGGAGGCTGTATGGCGCTCTGTAGTGCAGGGAGGCTGTATGGTGCTCTATAGTGCAGGGAGGCCGTATGGTGCTCTATAGTGCAAGGAGGCTGTGTGGCGCTCTGTAGTGTAGGGAGGCTGTGTGGCACTCTATAGTGCAGGGAGGCTGTAGGGAGTGTGCTGTTCCGTCTGTCTGGTTTATGTATTGTATTATTTCCATGCTGTGTATAATCTATTCTTGCATGCTCTCTGCTGTCACCTGGTGGCCCTTTCTGTGTGGCAGCCTGTAACTAATTAATTCTGGTACATGCCTTTCACTTCCTGTGCTGAGGTCACTACTTCTTCTTCCTGTTAGTAGCCTTTTGCTTTGTTAGTTCTTTATGGGAGAGACACGCTTTGCACCGAGCTGTGAAAGGCATCAGTTTTCAACCACCACCACCTACACTCTCTTGCTGCTCACACTTGCAGCCATACTTGGTGCTACATCTTCCTGCACCTCGTTCTCACCTGCATTTCTGGAGAAGTTACTGTATACCAATCATAAGCTGTATGTCCAGATATCCAAATAAACTAGTCTGGTCTTCACAATCCCTGGTGTGCATCATCTCTCCAGACGCTGAACAGCATTGGTCCTGTCTGCTCTGCATGAGGAAGCGGAAGGTAGGAAAACTCTCCCAGCCCCAATCAACTTCACCTCCATTCGCCTCATGTGGGGACAGAACAGTCGAAAACTGCCTTGAAGCCCGGCCAGAATTACCCTTATATCCTTATCCACGTGTCCTGCTCTCTGCCTGCTCACATACTGCAGCCCTGCTCTGCTAATAAACTGCAGTGTCACCCCAGACCGCATTGTGCATAGAGACTCTCTGTATGTCATACTACATCGATGCAGATTGTCGGACTGTAAAACTCCACAATTCTCTAAAAACACCTTGGGAATCTTATCAGGACGTCTTAACTAAGTGTTGCTGCGATTTCCGGCCCCCAATTCAAAAGTTCAGTTTCTTAAAGAGACAGCGCACCTTAAACCAAAATGGCCAAAAAAGACCCTGTCTCCCACTGCTGAAACAGAGCAAATACAACCTGACACTGTCCATCATGAAGACCAGGAAGCAGAACCCACGCTTCCAGGAGACCAAGTCGTTCGACAAAAGCGCTCTGTCAAACCAACCATAAAAGCTGTCGAAAATTATCACAATACGAAGGATGAGTACAATGACAACCTGGACGACCTATGGGAGCGAGTTACCTCCCTCATGTCAAGCGTCCAACGCCACAAAGATGATGCAGTGAGTTTACAGGATACTATAAGACGGCTAGAAACGGCCCATGGTAGATACAAGAGACTGTCCGAAAGGTATGCCGCCTTCTTAAAAGACTCTAATATTGACGAAGCCTCATCAGAGTTATGCAAAGTAGATTCCACAGACAGAGAAAGGAACGCCGCCGTGCAAGACGCCAAAGATAAAGCGGAACTCCGTATTGCTCATCTGCAAGAATCAAGATCCCACAGGTCATGCTCATCCAGACGCTCTTATCGGTCATACAAATCATCCTGCTCAAGACCCTCAGCCCTCAGCGACAGAATTCTAGAGGCCCGCTTAAATGCAGAGAGATCCAAACTAAGACGTTCCTTTACAGAAAAGAAAGCAGAAGCAGAGGCAGTAGCCAAGAAAGCTGAAGCAGAGGCAGAAGCCAAGAAAGCAGAAGCAGAGGCAGTAGCCAAGAAAGCCGAAGCAGAGGCAGAAGCCAGGAAAGCATAAGCAGAGGCCAAGAAAGCAGAGGCAGAAGCAGAGGCTCAAGCAAAGATTCTTCAAACACAAATGGAGGAAGAAATCGCGCTAGCCGAAGTAAAAATACTTGAGCAAGCATTGAAGCAAAACCTCGAACCGATTTGCCAACCACCACAGGAAGAAGACGACCCAGCTGTTCGTACCAGCGACTACGTGCAGAAACAGATATCTGCAGCGCACACCTTCTCCTACGACGTTCAACCCAACATTGCGGAAACGTCCAAGTCGGCCCAACTTATGGTGCCAGTGGCACCCACAGCCTCCGCAGGGACCCAAGACCAACGCCATGATGTTTCCCCTCAGGAGCAGTCATCACCGCAAAACGACCACAAGGCACACTCCAGCCCGCCTCCACAGTTCACGCAGCAGTCATCTGAATCTCCAGAGATTAAACCACCACAACTCAACCCTGCAGCAACATCATTCTAGCCGGGAACAATTCACCCTTCCACGTCTCACAGCTTATACGCCCGAGGGGCACCACAAGCTAACACGGTGACAAGGAGTGAAGGATCAGACATGTCCGAGTTTGCCAGGTTCATGGTGAGCAGAGAGCTAATCAACACCAGTCTCTCAAAATTCGACGACCGTGCAGAGAACTACAGAGCCTGGAAAGCAACCTTCAAGGCCGCCATTGCTGACCTCAACCTATCCGCGGAGCAGGAGCTCGACCTCATGGTCAAATGGTTGGGTCCAGAATCCACAAACCGTATCAAGAGTCTTAGGACCGTCTATGTGGGACAAGCTGAAGCAGGTCTGGCTGCTGCCTGGCAGAGACTCGAAAGAACCTACGGCAGCGCTGAAGCCATAGAAAAGTCCCTATTTAAGAGACTGCAGAATGTTCCAAGGATCAATCTTAAGGAAGCCCACAAACTTCTGGACTTAAGTGATCTGCTTATGGAGCTGGAACTTGCGAAAAGAGACCCCCGTCTGTCTGGACTGTGCTACCTGGACACTGCCCATGGGGTGAACCCAATCGTCTCAAAGTGGCCACATAGTCTGCAAGAGAAGTGGGCAGTGTGCGTCCCCAGGTACAAAAGGTCACATGATGTTACTTTTCCTCGTTCATTCAGTTCTGCAAGTTTGTCAATGAACAGGCCCAAATGAGGAATGACCCTAGCCTAGACTTCCTGGAGTCTAACACTGCAGCTCCAACAACACCCTCATCAAGGTATGAAAGCATCACACACAGACGTAAGGACTTGAGGAACAGTGTAAGTGTCAGGAAGACTAACCTGCCACCACCTGCAGTACCCGCTGATAAGCAGTACACTATTCCGTCGAGGGATAAATCTTTCAATCGTGAGTGTCCCATTCACAAAAAAACACACTCATTGAACAAATGTAGAGGCTTCAGGTCCAAAACCATGCAGGAGCGCAAGAAAATCCTCAGCGAACTTGGGGTATGTTTCAAGTGCTGTGCCTCATTAGAACACATGGCCAAGGACTGTAAATCTTCCATTAAGTGTGAAGAGTGTCATAGCGACAAACACCCATCAGCCTTGCATCCAACCTCAGCCACCAGCAATCTAGCAGTTGCAGTGACCCCTAGTCCAGCAGCAAGCCATGGCGGGGAGCCACAGAACCACAACAAGTCTACCACGGCCGTCTCCTGCTCATGCTCAGAGGTATGTGGGGAGAACCAAAGTGCTAAATGCTGTGCCAGGATATGCCTAATCAGAGTTTATCCAGAAGGGCATCCAGAGAAGGCAGTAAAAATGTATGCCATCATTGACGACCAGAGCAATCGATCTCTAGCTGGACCTAAGTTCTTTGAAGCCTTTGGTATCAGGGACCAGCAACGCCCTACACTCTGAATACCTGCTCGGGTCGCATAGAGACTAGCGGTAGAAGGGCTCAAGGTTTTATTGCTTCCCCTATCAACGGAGGCATAGAAATACCGCTACCTACATTAATCGAATGCGATCAAATACCCGACCAAAGGGATGAGAATCCTACCCCAGAAGCTGCGTTCCACCAACCACACTTAAGGCACTTAACCAGCGTTATCCCACCTATGGACACAGATGCTGAAATCTTACTTCTGCTCGGCAGAGACAATTTAAGGATACATAAGGTCCGCCAACAGTGTAATGGTCCTGACTACGCCCCCTATGCCCAGAAACTTGACTTGGGGTGGGTAGTCATAGGAAATGTATGCTTGGACCGAACAGGAGTCAATTCCTTTAAGAACTTGTGATGATACTGGAAGCTACATGTTTTGTGCTGTTCTAGAACTACAGTCCTCATCCTTTGCTGCTGACAGCCCACAGAGCAAAGTTCCCCCTCCCTCTCTCACGCTTCTCATCAACCCCCACCTCAGGAATGTCTTTGTCCCAAAACTCTGCAGACAGATCCCATAGCAGCCATTTTGGAGAATTCATTCTTTTTGGTGATAACACGGTGGGAATTTGCGTCAGAAACACGAAAGTTACTGTTTTGAAACATACGCCGACAGGCATCGTTCCCGTGGTACTGGTGAACCCGTAACTCCAACAGAACCCGAGAAATGGAATTCTCGGATGCCCCATGAACTATTTCACCCAAGTTTGGGCTCATTTGAACCGTCATTTTAAAGTAAGATCATTGATAGGTCTGCCATTCTTCTGCGAGGTTCTCAGGATGAAGTATGCTCCTGATAATCTTCCAGAACTAAAACTAGAACTTCTATTCCTGGGAGGTGGCCAGAAAAACCATCCCCTTTTGTGAGGTCAGCAGCCCACAGGTATAAGTCTTGCAGTTAAGCCCCCCTTGGTCATTCCTTGCTGTGACGACTTGACTAAGAGATCTGCAAATGAACTATGACGTGTGGCTCCTCCCCCAGCCTGGCTTGCCTGTAAATGATATAACTACCATGTGAGTTTTTCACTGTTAATCCTGTTTTATTTCTAACTGCATTGTACATAACTATATTGCCTCAGCTTGTTACATCTTTTTATATTGTATAAGCACTGCCTGTTTTTTAAGGAATAAACCTATAAAATTATTAGTTTGTTTCTCCTGCTCTATAAACGAATTTGCACGTGCCTGAAGTACTATGCTACTGTTTTGGGGTTGCTACGGACCCTCTTGATAAATTGTTCATTAAGTAAATCATAGCTGGTGGCAGCTAAAAGAAGGGGTGTAAAGTGTTGACCTATGGGGTGGCGTTGGCAGTGATGGAGCGGGTTTTATAAGTGTATTGCCTGGCTGCGGCCCGGAGTAATTATAATTCCCTCACTGCAGCGTGCCCAATAGCCAGCACACATCCAAGTGACCCGTCTGGCGACTAATTATCCTAGGTGCAGTTCCCTGAATGACCTGAGGGTAAGGGGGGCACCAGAGAGCTTCAAGTTCCTAAGTGGATTTGGGATAATTATAAATCCCTGCAGTTTACTGGCTCGGACGGCAGCAGCCGTCGTGTGTGTGCACGTTTTCTTCACATTTGCGGCACGGAGGGATCACAAGTCGTGATACCCCGGGCTACCGTGTGGCGGACCGTGTGCACGTTTCATCACAGACCTACGTACGCTGGGATGGACGCACTACTTTCTGCAAACCATGCCCTCTTCACTACGAGGTGAAAGAGAAGCCTCCAGATCCCGTACAGCTGCCTAATGTCATCCCTTTTCCCTATGCAGACGACTTGGGAAGATCAGTGTTCCGTACCACTAAGGACGACAACAAAGTAGCCCCGTCAATGGAAGACAAGGAATTTGTCAAGATAATGGACAATGAGTTCCTTAAGGACGAGACTAATCACTGGGTTTTTCCCCTACCCTTCAGAGCTACCAGGGTAAGGCTCCCGAACAACCGTGAACAAGCGTTGTCCAGATTCAACTCTATCCAGCGCACACTAAGCAACAAACCGGAGTTGAAAGAGCACATTGTCACATTTATGGGCAAAATATTCCATAATAACCATGCCGAGCCAGCGCTTCCCTTAAAGGAAAACGAGGAGTGCTGGTACCTACCCTCATTCGGAGTATATCACCCGCGAAAGCCTAAGCAAATTAGAGTTGTCTTTGATTCAAGCGCCAAAACATCAAGGCATATTTCTCAACGATGTCCTCCTCACGGGCCCTAATCTAACAAACAACCTAGTAGGAGTGTTGATGAGGTTCAGGAAAGAGCCCATTGCCATCACTGCCAACATTGAACAGATGTTCCACTGTTTCACAGAGAGGATCACAGGAATTTCCTGAGGTTCTTGTGGCACAAGGACAACGACCCCAGCAATGAGATGGTAGAGTATCGCATGAGGGTGCACGTATTGAGGAACAGCCCTTCGCTCGCTGTGGCAACCTATGGCCTGCGGAGAACTGCACTGGAAGGAGAGTCCGAATACGGAACAGATGCCAGAGACTTTGTAGAAGTGTTGTGAATGGGTTTGAGATGAGTTCTGAGCAGAGGCTCCCTCTGGTGGTTACAAGCGGTGCTAGTGAAGATTGTGAGGACTGGGAATCAGGTGTTACTGACTGGTCTTATATAAGGGAGTCATTTTCCCATCAGGGTTGCCGGTGATCAATTGTTCTGGTCTGAATCCTTCATTCCAGTTTCCCTTGTAGCCTGCTGTGTCGTGTCTGCATCTCCTGCTAACAGATAAGACTTTGTCTTCTTTTGTTTTTTGCTATATTTTTGCATTTTGTCCTGCACTTCTTTGGGGGCCTTCAGGGTCCCCTCCGGGGGCTTCTGCCCTCTCAGTTTTAGTTCAGCCACTGAGTTTTGTTCTTTTGCTTTTTCCAGTTTTTTCAGTGGCTGCTGTTTTTATTTTGTTACACCAGAGAACTAATTTAGGTGGTAGAGGTCGTGTGATCTCAGGTGATTTTGAAATTAGTAGAGTTGGTGCTTTTCAGGGTTTTCTGGGATTGCAGTAAGTACCCTTCCTATCCTTTTCTATTTAGATAGTTTGGGCCCCAGCGTTTGCTCATGCTATTTTCTTTCTGTGTCAGTATTTCCTCTTGTCTAACCACCATTACATGTTTGGGGGCTTTCTATTATCTTTGGGGTTCTGCTCCGGGGCAGATAGCTTTCCTATTTCTATCTTTAGGTGTAGTTAGTTTCTCAGGCTGTGACGAGGCGTCTAGGACCAACGTAGGAACGCTCCACGGCTGCCTCTAGTTGTGGTGGTTAGTCAGGGTACTGCAATCTCATAGATTCCAACTGCTCTGGTGTATTGCCTTTTTTACCTGCACTCCTCAGCTACCGAAACATAACAGTATCACCGGCCTAAAAATTGAAAATTGTATGGTACTCACAGAAGGGAAAAAATATTGTGAAAGAAAAAAGGTTGTCAGAGTTGTCAGAGATATTTTTCTATTTGTTGCATTTATTTTTTTTTTTTTTTTTTTTCCCTCTGTATCTCTGGGTGCTGGGGAGGATCTTTTCTCTCAATGGAGTTTGCACGGTTGTCTGGCCGTGTGGATCAGCTTGCCACTGAGGTTCAGAGTATTGCTGCATATCTTGCTGGGTTGCCTGTTGTGGAACCTAGGATTCCCATGCCAGATTTGTTTTGAGGGATCGAGCTAAGTTTCAGAATTTCAAAAATAATTGTAAATTGTTTTTTGCCTTAAAATCTAAGTCCTTAGGGAACGCAGCGCAGCAGGTTCAAATTGTCATCTCTCTCCTGCGCGGCGATCCTCAGGATTGGGCTTTTTCCCTGACACCTGGGGATCCTGTTTTGAGTGATGTTGATGCATTTTTTCAGGCTTTGGGGTTATTGTATGATGAGCCTAATGTCACTGATCAAGCTGAAAAAGCCTTGTTGGCATTAAATCAGGGGCTTGATGACGCTGAGTTATACTGTCAGAGATTCCGTAGGTGGGCAGTCCTGACCAAATGGAATGACGACGCTTTGGCGGCCCTTTTCCGGAAGGGTCTGTCAGATAATGTAAAGGATGTTATGGTGGGATTCCCTGTCCCCTCTGGTCTCAATGATTCTATGTCATTAGCGATTCAAATTGACAGACGTTTGCGTGAGCGGAGAAGTATGCGTGGAATGGTGTTGCCTTGTGAACCAGCTTCTGAACCCATGCAGTGTGATAGAGTGGTGTCTGGGGCACAGCGTCATGAGTTTCGAAAGCGCAATGGGTTATGTTTCTACTGTGGTGATGCCTCTCATGCTATTTCAGTCTGCCCTAGGCGGGGAAGACGTTTTGCACGCTCAGTTGTCTTGGGTAGTGTTCAGACTAAGTTTTTATTAACTGTCACTCTGATATGCTCTCTGTCCTCATTTTCTGCTCAGGCTTTCGTTGATTCTGGAGCAGCTATTAACCTGATGGATTATGATTTTGCTAAACGTTGTGGGTTTCCCTTGATACCCCTACAGAAGTCTATTCCCCTACTGGGGATCGATTCTACCCTTTGGCTGAGAATAAACCCCAGTTTTCTACTCAGGTGATAATGAGGGTTGAACCTGATCACCAGGAGTGCTGCAAATTTTTGGTTCTATATAATCTGCATGACATTATCGTGCTGGGTTTCCCTTGGTTACAGTCTCATAATCCTGTTTTGGATTGGAAATCTGTGTCTGTAACCAGTTGGGGCTGCCAATGTGTTAATACCAACACTCCTGTTTTTTCTGCCTCCCCCCAGGCTCAGGATGTTCCTGACTTTTTGTTTGATTTTTCTGATGTGTTTAGCGAAAGTAAATCTGCATCCTTGCCTCCCCATAGGAGCTATGACTGCGCTATTGAATTAGTGCCGGGTAGTAAATTCCCTAAAGGTCGCCTTTTTAACTTGTCTGTACCTGAACATGACGCTATGCGGTCTTATATCAAGGAATCATTGGAGAAGGGTCATATCAGACCATCCTCTTCACCCTTAGGTGCCGGTTTTTTCTTTGTGGCCAAAAAAGATGGTTCATTAAGGCCGTGTATTGATTATCGTCTCTTGAACAATATTACTGTGAAATATCAATACCCGTTACACTTGATTTCTGACCTGTTTTCCAGGGTGAAAAACGCTACTTGGTTTACCAAGCTTGACCTCAGGGAGGCGTATAACCTTATTCGCATTAAGCACGGGGATGAATGGAAGACGGCATTCAATACCCCTGAAGGGCATTTTGCGTACCTAGTGATGCCCTTTGGGCTCACTAATGCTCCTTCCGTCTTCCAGTCCTTCATGAATGACATTTTCAGGGATTTTGTGGACAAATTTCTGATTGTTTATTTGGATGATATCTTGATTTTTTCTAATGACTGGGACTCTCATGTGAAACATGTTCGAACTGTATTCCAGATTTTGAGAGAGAATGCTCTGTATGTGAAGGGATCAAAGTGTCTTTTTGGCGTACAGAGGATCTAATTTCTGGGATTCATTTTGTCCCCATCTGTTATTGAAATGGACCCGGTCAAGGTTCAGGCCATCTGTGATTGGGTCCAACCTACTTCATTAAAGGCTCTTCAGAGATTTTTGGGTTTTGCCAATTTTTATCGTAAATTTATTGGTAATTTCTCGGTTATTGTTAAACCATTAACTGATTTGACCAGAAAGGGTTCTGATGTGGTGAATTGGCCTCCTGAGGCAGTCTCTGCATTTCAGGAACTTAAGCAGAGATTCACTTCTGCTCCTGTTCTACGGCAGCCTGATGTTTCTCTGCCATTTCAGGTGGAGGTTGATGCCTCTGAAATTGGGGCAGGTGCCGTTTTGTCCCAAAAAGATCCAGAGACCTCTAAAAGTAACCCTTGTGCCTTTTTCTCTCGAAAATTTTCTCCTACTGAACGTAATTATGACGTGGGTAATCGGGAGTTATTGGCCATGAAGTGGGCTTTTGAAGAGTGGAGACATTGGCTGGAGGGAGCCAAACATCAGGTGGTGGTCCTTACGGACCATAAGAATCTGGTCTATCTGGAATCTGCCAAGCGACTCAATCCTAGACAGGCCAGGTGGGCCTTGTTTTTCACACGTTTTAATTTTGTGGTTTCCTTTCTTCCTGGCACTAAGAATGTTAAGGCGGATGCCCTCTCGAGGAGTTTCCTTGCGGACTCTCCTGAGTTATCTGATCCTTCTGTTATTTTGAAAGAGGGTGTAGTTCTTTCCGCCATCTCGCCCAATTTGAGACTTGCTCTGGAGGGGTGTCAGGAGGATAGGCCCGAGCGCTGCCCTGTTGGAAAATTGTTTGTCCCGGACCAATGGAAAAAGAGTGTGATGTCTGAGATTCATTGTTCCGCATTGGCTGGGCATCCCGGAATTTTTGGTACCAGAGACTTGGTTGGTCGGTCCTTTTGGTGGCCTACCTTGTCTCGTGATGTCAGGGAGTTTGTGCAGTCCTGCGGGATTTGCTCTCGCTCCAAGCCTTGCTCTCGCTCTAGTGGTTTGTTGATGCCATTGCCTGTGCCCAAGAGACCATGGACCCATATCTCTATGGATTTCATTTCCGATCTTCCTGTTTCTCAGAGAATGACCACCATCTGGGTAATTTGTGATAGGTTTTCCAAAATGATACATCTTGTGCCATTACCTAAGTTGCCTTCCTCCTCTGAATTGGTGCCGTTGTTCCTTCAGCACGTGGTTCGTTTACACGGCATTCCTGAGAACATTGTGTCTGACAGAGGAGTCCAGTTTGTTTCCAGATTTTGGAGGACTTTTTGTTCTAAACTGGGTGTTCAATTGTCTTTCTCCTCGGCATTTCATCCTCAGACCAATGGTCAAACTGAGAGAACAAACCAGACATTGGAGACTTATCTAAGATGCTTTGTGTCTGCTGATCAGGATGACTGGGTCTCTTTTTTGCCTTTGGCTGAGTTTGCTCTTAATAATAGGGCTAGCTCTGCCACTTTGATGTCTCCGTTTTTCTTTAATTCTGGGTTTCACCCTCGATTTTCTTCAGGACAGACGGAGGCTTCTGTCTGTCCGGGTGTTGACTCTGTTGTGGAGCGTATGCAGCAGATTTGGGACCGGGTAGTGGAGAGGTTGTCCCTCTCTCAGGAGAAGGCCCAGCGGTTTGCTAACCGGCATAGGACTGATGGTCCTTGGTTTAGAGTGGGGGACTTGGTCTGGTTGTCCTCAAAGAATATTCCTATGAGAGTAGCATCTCCTAAATTTAAGCCTAGGTTCATTGGACCTTATAAGATCATGGAGATTATTAATCCTGTTTCTTTTCGTTTGCTTCTTCCAGGGACATTTAAGATCCATAACGTGTTCCACAAGTCCTTGTTGAAGAGGTTTGTTGAGCCAGTGGTTCCTGCTGCTGTGCCTCCTGACCCTGTTTTGGTTGAGGGCAATCTGGAGTATGTGGTTGAGAAAATATTGGATTCTCGTTTTTCTAGACGGAAACTCCAGTATTTGGTTAAATGGAGAGGTTATGGTCAGGAAGACAATTCTTGGGTGTTTGCTTCGGACATCCATGCTAGGAGACTTATCCGTGCGTATCATAGAACTCATCCTGACCGACCTGGTTGCTCAAATGAGGGTTCGGTGACCCCTCCTCAAGGGGGGGGTACTGTTGTGAATGGGTTTGAGATGAGTTCTGAGCAGAGGCTCCCTCTGGTGGTTACAAGCGGTGCTAGTGAAGATTGTGAGGACTGGGAATCAGGTGTTACTGACTGGTCTTATATAAGGGAGTCATTTTCCCATCAGGGTTGCCGGTGATCAATTGTTCTGGTCTGAATCCTTCATTCCAGTTTCCCTTGTAGCCTGCTGTGTCGTGTCTGCATCTCCTGCTAACAGATAAGACTTTGTCTTCTTTTGTGTTTTTGCTATATTTTTGCATTTTGTCCTGCACTTCTTTGGGGGCCTTCAGGGTCCCCTCCGGGGGCTTCTGCCCTCTCAGTTTAGTTCAGCCACTGAGTTTTGTTCTTTTGCTTTTTCCAGTTTTTTCAGTGGCTGCTGTTTTTATTTTGTTACACCAGAGAACTAATTTAGGTGGTAGAGGTCGTGTGATCTCAGGTGATTTTGGAATTAGTAGAGTTGGTGCTTTTCAGGGTTTTCTGGGATTGCAGTAAGTACCCTTCCTATCCTTTTCTATTTAGATAGTTTGGGCCCCAGCGTTTGCTCATGCTATTTTCTTTCTGTGTCAGTATTTCCTCTTGTCTAACCGCCATTACATGTTTGGGGGCTTTCTATTATCTTTGGGGTTCTGCTCCGGGGCAGATAGCTTTCCTATTTCTATCTTTAGATGTAGTTAGTTTCTCAGGCTGTGACGAGGCGTCTAGGACCAACGTAGGAACGCTCCACGGCTGCCTCTAGTTGTGGTGGTTAGTCAGGGTACTGCAATCTCATAGATTCCAACTGCTCTGGTGTATTGCCTTTTTTACCTGCACTCCTCAGCTACCGAAACATAACAAGAAGACTTCTACGTAGATGATGGACTGAAATCTCTACCCACAGAAGAAGCAGCAATTGACCTGCTTAAGAGGACCCAAGGTATGCTGTACCGAACCAAGCTTAGACTGCACAAAATTGCTTCAAACATCCCAGCTGTCATGAGAGCCTTTGAGTCAAGTGACCACGCAGCAGGATTCAAGGACATAGACCTGGGACCAGACCATCCACCTGTGCAGAGAAGCTTAGGCCTGAGGTGGAACCTGTCAGCCGACACCTCCGGGTTTCAAATCAACTGTGCAGACAAACCATTCACTAAACGTGGTGTCCTGTCAGTGGTGAACAGCTTATACGATCCACTGGGATTCGTAGCACCAATTACCATACAAGGTAAATTCCTTCTGAGACAGCTTTCCGAAACCGTCAAAGACTGGGATGCCCCACTCCCTCCTGATAAGGAACCAAAATGGGAAACCTGGAAGCAGTCCTTCTGTGCCTTGGATGAGATCCACATACCAAGATGCTACGCCACAACCTCACTTGCCGCTAGCACTAGAACAGAACTCCATGTGTTCTCGGATGCATCCACGGAGGCCATTGCAGCTGTTGCCTATCTGAAGGTGACGGGATCCGACAATCAAGATCACGTTGGATTCGTCTTCGGCAAGGCTAAGATGGCTCCCAAGCCTGACCATACTATTCCCAGGCTCGAACTCTGTGGGACTGTGCTTGCGGTAGAACTCGCACTTTATACAGCATGAGCTGGACACCAACATAGATGACGTACAATACTACACTGACAGTAAGGTCGTCTTAGGTTACATCCACAACCAAACAAGGCGCTTCTATGTGTACATCAGTAACCACATCGAGAGAATAAGGAGGTCTTCCAAGCCTGAGCAGTGGCATTATATCCCATCTGAGCTTAATCCAGCGGACCACGCCACTAGACCTATGTCTATAAGTTCTTTTGCTAACTCTTCTTGGCTTTCAGGTCCGAAGTTTCTGCTGGAACAGAAAGGAAGTGAACTTGTCCAGGAAGACTTCAGCATCCAGGATCCGGATAACGATCCAGAAGTCCGCTCCGAGGTCAGTGCTCTGGCCACGAACACTAAACCAACCTCCAGCCTCGGTTGCCAGCGCTTCGAACTCTTCTCCAACTGGATGAAACTCATCAAGACCATCGCAAGGTTAGTCCACATTGCGAGATCTTATCACGACTCACATGGAGACAAAGACTGTCACGGTTGGCACATCTGCCATACACCGCACTCTGCTGAGGATATTTCTCACTGTGAGTCTCTTATAATACGTTATGTCCAGCAGAGCGTATTCAATACTGAATGGGAATGCTTAAACCACAAACAACAGATCCCTCCAAAAAGCCCCATTGCTCATTTAAATCCAGTAATGGACAGCTTCGGTTTGCTGTGAGTCGGTGGTCGATTAGATCGAGCCGAACTAGGGGTTTCAGAGCAACATCCTTGCATCATTCCCAGTAAACATATCACCGATCTACTGATCCGGCACTTTCACGAAAAGACCGAACACCAAGGCAGGCAGATCACAGAGGGCATGTTACGGTCTGCAGGGCTTTGGATTATAGGTATGAAAAGACGTGTATCGGGATTACTACGTGTGCAATGTCGCAAAACCAGAGGAAAACAGGTACATCAACAAATGGCCGACCTGCCCTTTGACAGACTGAGCGCTGAACCGCCTTTCACTTACGTTGGCCTAGACGTCTTTGGGCCATGGATGGTATCTTCACGCAGAACTCGAGGTGGCCACGCCAACAGCAAACGATGGGCCGTACTATTCACTTGCATGAGAGTCCGTGCCGTTCACATAGAAGTGATAGAATCTATGGACACATCCAGCCTGATCAACGCTCTTCGGCGGTTTCTTGCGATTAGAGGACCGGTGAAACAGTTGAGGTCCGACCGCGGAAGCAACGTCATCGGTGCATGTTGAGAGCTGGATATCGACATCAAGCCAATTCAGGATCAACTGGCAGAAAGAGGTTGCACCTGGATCTTCAATCCTCCGCATAGTTCTCACATGGGAGGTTCCTGGGAAAGGATGATCGGGATCTCACGCAACATCTTGAACTCCATGTTTATGGACGCAAACTCTTCAAGACATACGCACGAGACCTTGGTTACTCTTCTAGCTGAAGTTTCTGCCATAATCAACTCAAGACCTCTTGTCCCAGTGTCAATGGACCCTGAAATGCCGACCGTTCTTACGCCAGCCACTCTGCTTACCCAAAAGACCGGGTATCCGCTAACAGTTAGTGGAGAGTTTACTCACGCAAACTGCTACCAAAAGCAGTGAAAACACGTACAGTACCTCGCCGATTACTTCTGGAACCGGTGGAGAAAGGAGTATCTCGTGGTTCTGCAAGGAAGAAGGAAATGGCGACAAAGTAAACCGAACTTGAAAGAGGGCGACATCGTGTTAATGAAGGAGCAACAAATTCAGAGGATTGACTGGCCTATGGGAATCGTTACAAAGACTTTCCCTAGTCAAGACGGTAAGGTCCGGAAGGTACAGTTGAAGGTCCTTAGGAAAGGGGAGCCTAAGACATTTCAGAGGCCAATCCACGAGCTCGTATTGATACTACCGATCGAGGACATTCCGGTAGGATGAAAGACGAGCAGAACACTGCCCCAGTACTTCGTCCATTGGACTACCGTGGGTCGGAGATAGTTTGGCCTAATGCGGCTTCTCTGATCCGAAGATGGGTTTCCTGTTATGTTACGGTAGCTGAGGAGTGCAGGTAAAAAAGGAAATACACCAGAGCAGTTGGAATCTATGAGATTGCAGTACCCTGACTAACCACCACAACTAGAGGCAGCCGTGGAGCGTTCCTACGATGGTCCTAGACGCCTCGTCACAGCCTGAGAAACTAACTACACCTAAAGATAGAAATAGGAAAGCTATCTGCCCCGGAGCAGAACCCCAAAGATAATAGAAAGCCCCCAAACATGTAATGGCGGTTAGACAAGAGGAAATACTGACACAGAAAGAAAATAGTATGAGCAAACGCTGGGGCCCAAACTATCTAAATAGAAAAGGACAGGAAGGGTACTTACTGCAATCCCAGAAAACCCTGAAAAACACCAACTCTACTAATTTCAAAATAACCTGAGATCACACGACCTCTACCACCTAAATTAGTTCTCTGGTGTAACAAAAACAGCAGCCACTGAAAAAACTGCAAAAAGCAAAAGTACAAAACACAGTGGCTGGACTAAACTGAGAGGGCAAAAGCCCCCGGAGGGGACCCAGAAGGCCCCCACAGAAGTGCAGGACAAAATGCAAAAATATAGCAACAACACAAAAGAAGAAATTGTCTTATCTGATAGCAGGAGATGCAGACACGACACAGCAGGCTACAAGGGAAACTGGAAAGAAGGATTCAGACCAGAACAATTGATCACCGGCAACCCTGATGGGAAAATGATTCCCTTAAATAAGACCAATCAGTAACACCTGATTCCCAATCCTCACTAGTACCGCTTGTAACCACCAGAGGGAGCCTCTGCTCAGAACTCATCTCAAACCCATTCACAACAGTACCCCCCCCTTGAGGAGGGGTCACCGAACCCTCATTTGAGCAACCAGGTCGGTCAGGATGAGTTCTATGATACGCACGGATAAGTCTCCTAGCATGGATGTCCGAAGCAAACACCCAAGAATTATCTTCCTGACCATAACCTCTCCATTTAACCAAATACTGGAGTCTTCGTCTAGAAAAACGAGAATCCAATATTTTCTCAACCACATACTCCAGATTGCCCTCAACCAAAACAGGGTCAGGAGGCACAGCAGCAGGAACCACTGGCTCAACAAACCTCTTCAACAAGGACTTGTGGAACACGTTATGGATCTTAAATGTCCCTGGAAGAAGCAAACGAAAAGAAACAGGATTAATAATCTCCATGATCTTATAAGGTCCAATGAACCTAGGCTTAAATTTAGGAGATGCTACTCTCATAGGAATATTCTTTGAGGACAACCAGACCAAGTCCCCCACTTTAAACCGAGGACCATCAGTCCTATGCCGGTTAGCAAACCGCTGGGCCTTCTCCTGAGAGAGGGACAACCTCTCCACTACCTGGTCCCAA
The DNA here is from genome assembly GCA_033576555.1 of Oophaga sylvatica. Lineage (NCBI taxonomy): Eukaryota > Metazoa > Chordata > Amphibia > Anura > Dendrobatidae > Oophaga > Oophaga sylvatica. The sequence goes on from JARQOD010000002.1 coordinate 396,506,552, forward strand.
ATCTGCTGCATACGCTCAACAACAGAGTCAACACCTGGACAGACAGAAGCCTCCGTCTGTCCTGAAGAAAATCGAGGGTGAAACCCAGAATTACAGAAAAACGGAGACATCAAAGTGGCAGAGCTAGCCCTATTATTAAGAGCAAACTCAGCCAAAGGCAAAAAAGAGACCCAGTCATCCTGATCAGCAGACACAAAGCATCTTAGATAAGTCTCCAATGTCTGGTTTGTTCTCTCAGTTTGACCATTGGTCTGAGGATGAAATGCCGAGGAGAAAGACAATTGAACACCCAGTTTAGAACAAAAAGTCCTCCAAAATCTGGAAACAAACTGGACTCCTCTGTCAGACACAATGTTCTCAGGAATGCCGTGTAAACGAACCACGTGCTGAAGGAACAACGGCACCAATTCAGAGGAGGAAGGCAACTTAGGTAATGGCACAAGATGTATCATTTTGGAAAACCTATCACAAATTACCCAGATGGTGGTCATTCTCTGAGAAACAGGAAGATCGGAAATGAAATCCATAGAGATATGGGTCCATGGTCTCTTGGGCACAGGCAATGGCATCAACAAACCACTAGAGCGAGAGCAAGGCTTGGAGCGAGAGCAAGTCCCGCAGGACTGCACAAATTCCCTGACATCGCGAGACAAGGTAGGCCACCAAAAGGACCGACTAACCAAGTCTCTGGTACCAAAAATTCCGGGATGCCCAGCCAATGCGGAACAATGAATCTCAGACATCACACTCTTTTTCCATTGGTCCGGGACAAACAATTTTCCAACAGGGCAGCGCTCGGGCCTATCCTCCTGACACCCCTCCAGAGCAAGTCTCAAATTAGGCGAGATGGCGGAAAGAACTACACCCTCCTTCAAAATAACAGAGGGATCAGATAGCTCAGGAGAGTCCGCAAGGAAACTCCTCGAGAGGGCATCCGCCTTAACATTCTTAGTGCCAGGAAGAAAGGAAACCACAAAATTAAAACGTGTGAAAAACAAGGCCCACCTGGCCTGTCTAGGATTGAGTCGCTTGGCAGATTCCAGATAGACCAGATTCTTATGGTCCGTAAGGACCACCACCTGATGTTTGGCTCCCTCCAGCCAATGTCTCCACTCTTCAAAAGCCCACTTCATGGCCAATAACTCCCGATTACCCACGTCATAATTACGTTCAGTAGGAGAAAATTTTCGAGAGAAAAAGGCACAAGGGTTACTTTTAGAGGTCTCTGGATCTTTTTGGGACAAAACGGCACCTGCCCCAATTTCAGAGGCATCAACCTCCACCTGAAATGGCAGAGAAACATCAGGCTGCCGTATAACAGGAGCAGAAGTGAATCTCTGCTTAAGTTCCTGAAACGCAGAGACTGCCTCAGGAGGCCAATTCACCACATCAGAACCCTTTCTGGTCAAATCAGTTAATGGTTTAACAATAACAGAGAAATTACCAATAAATTTACGATAAAAATTGGCAAAACCCAAAAATCTCTGAAGAGCCTTTAATGAAGTAGGTTGGACCCAATCACAGATGGCCTGAACCTTGACCGGGTCCATTTCAATAACAGATGGGGACAAAATGAATCCCAGAAATGAGATCTTTTGTACGCCAAAAAGACACTTTGATCCCTTCACATACAGAGCATTCTCTCTCAAAATCTGGAATACAGTTCGAACATGTTTCACATGAGAGTCCCAGTCATTAGAAAAAATCAAGATATCATCCAAATAAACAATCAGAAACTTGTCCACAAAATCCCTGAAAATGTCATTCATGAAGGACTGGAAGACGGAAGGAGCATTAGTGAGCCCAAAGGGCATCACAAGGTACTCAAAATGCCCTTCAGGGGTGTTAAATGCCGTCTTCCATTCATCCCCGTGCTTAATGCGAATAGGTTATACGCCCCCTGAGGTCAAGCTTGGTAAACCAAAGTAGCGTTTTTTCACCCTGGAAAACAGGTCAGAAATCAAGGGTAACGGGTATTGATATTTCACAGTAATATTGTTCAAGAGACGATAATCAATACACGGCCTTAATGAACCATCTTTTTTGGCCACAAAGAAAAAACCGGCACCTAAGGGTGAAGAGGATGTCTGATATGACCCTTCTCCAATGATTCCTTGATATAAGACCGCATAGCGTCATGTTCAGGTACAGACAAGTTAAAAAGGCGACCCTTAGGGAATTTACTACCTGGCACTAATTCAATAGCGCAGTCATAGCTCCTATGGGGAGGTAAGGATGCAGATTTACTTTCGCTAAACACATCAGAAAAATCAAACAAAAAGTCAGGAACATCCTCAGCCTGGGGGGAGGCAGAAAAAACAGGAGTGTTGGTATTAACACATTGGCAGCCCCAACTGGTTACAGACACAGATTTCCAATCCAAAACAGGATTATGAGACTGTAACCAAGGGAAACCCAGCACGATAATGTCATGCAGATTATATAGAACCAAAAATTTGCAGCACTCCTGGTGATCAGGTTCAACCCTCATTATCACCTGAGTAGAAAACTGGGGTTTATTCTCAGCCAAAGGGGTAGAATCGATCCCAGTAGGGGAATAGACTTCTGTAGGGGTATCAAGGGAAATCCACAACGTTTAGCAAAATCATAATCCATCAGGTTAATAGCTGCTCCAGAATCAACGAAAGCCTGAGCAGAAAATGAGGACAGAGAGATATCAGAGTGACAGTTAATAAAACTTAGTCTGAACACTACCCAAGACAACTGAGCGTGCAAAACGTCTTCCCCGCTTAGGGCAGACTGAAATAGCATGAGAGGCATCACCACAGTAGAAACATAACCCATTGCGCTTTTCGAAACTCATGACGCTGTGCCCCAGACACCACTCCATCACACTGCATGGGCTCAGCAGCTGGCTCACAAGGCAACACACTCCACGCATATTCTCCGCTCACGCAAACGTCTGTCAATTTGAATCGCTAATGACATAGAATCATTGAGACCAGAGGGGACAGGGAATCCCACCATAACATCCTTTACATTATCCGACAGACCCTTCCGGAAAAGGGCCGCCAAAGCGTCGTCATTCCATTTGGTCAGGACTGCCCACCTACGGAATCTTGACAGTATAACTCAGCGTCATCAAGCCCTGATTTAATGCCAACAAGGCTTTTTCAGCTTGATCAGTGACATTAGGCTCATCGTACAATAACCCCCAAAACCTGAAAAAATGCATCAACATCACTCAAAACAGGATCCCAGGTGTGAGGGAAAAGCCCAATCCTGAGGATCGCCGCGCAGGAGAGAGATGACAATTTGAACCTGCTGCGCTGCGTTTCCTGAGGACTTAGATTTTAAGGCAAGAAACAATTTACAATTATTTTTGAAATTCTGAAACTTAGCTCGATCCCTGAAAACAAATCTGGCATGGGGATCCTAGGTTCCACAACAGGCAACCTAGCAAGATATGCAGCAATACTCCGAACCTCAGTGGCAAAACTGATCCACACGGCCAGACAACTGTGCAAACTCCATTGGGAGAAAAGATCCTCCCCAGCACCCAGAGTACAGAGGGAAAAAAAAAATGCAACAAACAGAAAAATATCTCTGACAACTTTTCTTCCTTCAAAATATTTTTTCCCTTCTGTGAGTACCATACAATTTTTTTGGCCGGTGATACTGTTATGTTACGGTAGCTGAGGAGTGCAGGTAAAAAAGGAATACACCAGAGCAGTTGGAATCTATGAGATTGCAGTACCCTGACTAACCACCACAACTAGAGGCAGCCGTGGAGCGTTCCTACGATGGTCCTAGACCCTCGTCACAGCCTGAGAAACTAACTACACCTAAAGATAGAAATAGGAAAGCTATCTGCCCCGGAGCAGAACCCCAAAGATAATAGAAAGCCCCCAAAACATGTAATGGCGGTTAGCAAGAGGAAATACTGACACAGAAAGAAAATAGTATGAGCAAACGCTGGGGCCCAAACTATCTAAATAGAAAAGGACAGGAAGGGTACTTACTGCAATCCAGAAAACCCTGAAAAACACCAACTCTACTAATTTCAAAATAACCTGAGATCACACGACCTCTACCACCTAAATTAGTTCTCTGGTGTAACAAAAACAGCAGCCACTGAAAAAACTGCAAAAAGCAAAAGTACAAAACACAGTGGCTGGGCTAAACTGAGAGGGCAAAAGCCCCCCGGGGGGGACCCAGAAGGCCCCCACAGAAGTGCAGGACAAAATGCAAAAATATAGCAACAACACAAAAGAAGAAATTGTCTTATCTGATAGCAGGAGATGCAGACACGACACAGCAGGCTACAAGGGAAACTGGAAAGAAGGATTCAGACCAGAACAATTGATCACCGGCAACCCTGATGGGAAAATGATTCCCTTAAATAAGACCAATCAGTAACAACCTGATTCCAATCCTCACTAGTACCGCTTGTAACCACCAGAGGGAGCCTCTGCTCAGAACTCATCTCAAACCCATTCACAACAGTTTCCTTTGGATTACCTCAGGAACTGACTTAAAGACATTCATTTCCCTCATTTCGAAGTTATTATTGCATTTCATGCATGTTTATGTGTTTGTTTTTTTCTAGGTTGTTGGACTTTATTTCAAAGTATAGTGAAATCCCTTACGGAATTTCAGGCGGGGAGTGTGCTGTTCCGTCTGTCTGGTTTATATATTGTATTATTTCCATGCTGTGTATAATCTATTCTTGCATGCTCTCTGCTGTCACCTGGTGGCCCTTTCTGTGTGGCAGTCTGTAGCTAATTAATTCTGGTACATGCCTTTCACTTCCTGTGCTGAGGTCACTCCTTCTTCTTTCTGTTAGCAGCCTTTTGCTTTGTTAGTTCTTTATGGGAGAGACACGATTTGCACCGAGATGTGAAAGGCATCAGTTTTCGACCACCACCACCTACAGTCATGGCCAAAAGTTTTGAGAATGACACAAATATTAATTTTTACAAAGTCTACTGCTTCACTTTTTCTAATGGCAATTTGCATATACTCCAGAATGTTATAAAGAGTGATCAGATTAACAGCAATTACTTGCAAAGTCAATATTTGGCTAGAAAATGAACTTTATCCCCCAAAACACATTTCAACATCATTGCAGCCCTGCCTTAAAAGGACCAGCTAACCTCTTTTCAGTGATTGCTCCATTAACACAGGTGTGGGTGTTGATGAGGACATGGCTGGAGATGAATCTGTCATGATTAAGTAAGAATGACACCACTGGACACTTTAAAAGGAGGCTGGTGCTTGGCATCATTGTTTCTCTTCTGTTTACCATGGTTATCTCTAAAGAAACACGTGCAGTCATCATTGCAATTCACAAAAATGGCCTAACAGGGAAGAGTATCGCAGCTAGAATGATTGCACCTCATTCAACAATCTATCGCATCATCAAGAACTTCAAGGAGAGAGGTTCCATTGTTGCCAAAAAGGCTCCAGGGCTCCCAAGAAAGACCAGCAAGCGCCAGGACCGTCTCTTAAAAGTGTTTCAGCTGCGGGATCGGGCTACCAGCAGTGCAGAGCTTGCTCAGCAATGGCAGCAGGCAGGTGTGAGTGCATCTGCACGCACTGTAAGGCGGAGACTCTTGGAGCAAGGCCTGGTCTCAAGGAGGGCAGCAAAGAAGCCACTTCTCTCCAGAAAAACATCATGGACAGACTGATATTCTGCAAAAGGTACAGGCAGTGGACTGCTGAGGACTGGGGTAAAGTTATTTTCTCTGATGAATCCCCTTTTCGATTGTTTGGGACATCAGGAAAACGCCTCATTCGGAGAAGACAAGGTGAGCGCTATCACCAGTCTTGTCTCATGCCAACTGTTAAGCATCCTGAAACCATTCATGTGTGGGGTTGCTTCTCAGCCAAGGGAATCGGCTCTCTCACAGTCTTGCCTAAAAACACAGCCATGAATAAAGAATGGTACCAGAATGTCCTCCAAGAGCAACTTCTCCCAACCCTCCAAGAGCAGTTTGGCGATCAACAATGCCTTTTCCAGCATGATGGAGCACCTTGCCATAAAGCAAAGGTGATAATTAAATGGCTCAGGGAACAAAACATAGAGATTTTGGGTCCATGGCCTGGAAACTCCCCAGATCTTAATCCCATTGAGAACTTGTGATCAATCATCAAGAGACGGGTGGACAAACAAAAACCTAAAAATTCTGACAAAATGAAAGCATTGATTGTGCAAGAATGGACTGCTATCAGTCAGGATTTGGTCCAGAAGTTGATTGATAGCATGCCAGGGAGAATTGCAGAGGTCCTGAAGAAGAAGGGTCAACACTGCAAATATTGACTTGCTGCATTAACTCATTCTCTCAATATAAGCTTTTGTTACTCATATGTTTGCAATTATATTTCTGTCTGTGATAAAAACATCTGTCAAACACACACATAAAAACCAAAGGGCAGCAGATCATGTGAAAATATAATATTTGTGTCATTCTCAAAACTTTTGGCCATGACTGTACACTCTCTTGCTGCTCACACTTGCAGCCATACTTGGTGCTACATCTTCCTGCACCTCGTTTTCACCTGCATTTCTGGAGAAGTTACTGTATACCAATCATAAGCTGTATGTCCAGATTTCCAAATAAACAAGTCTGGACTTCACAATCCCTGGTGTGCATCATCTCTCCGGACGCTGAACAGCACTGGTCCTGTTTGCTCTGCATGAGGAAGCGGAAGGTAGGAAAACTCTCCCAGCCCCAATCAACTTCACCTCCATTTGTCTCATGTGGGGATAGAACAGGGAGCTATATAGTGCAGGGAGGCTGTATGGAGCTCTATATTCCAGGAGGCTGTATGGGGCTGTATAGTGTAGGGAGGCTGTGTTGCGCTCTGTAGTGCAGGGAGGCTGTGTCGCGCTCTGTAGTGCAGGGAGGCTGTGTGGCGCTTTGTAGTACAGGGAGGCTGTGTGTGGCCTCTGTAGTGCAGGGAGGCTGTATGGCGATCTATCGTGCAGGGAGGCTGTATGGGGCAGTACTTGGGGTGGAAGGCTGTATTGGGCTCTATATTCCAGGGAGGATGTATGGGGCAGTACTGGGGGTGGAAGGCTGTATTGGGCTCTATATTCCAGGGAGGATGTATGGGGAAGTACTGGGAGTGGAATGCTGTATGGCATTCTACAGTGCAGGGAGGCTGTATGGGGCTCTACAGTGCAGGGAGGCTGTGTGGCGCTCTGTCGTGTAGGGAGGCTGTGTGGCGCTCCAATGTGCAGGGAGGCTGTATGGGGCTCTATAGTGCAGGGAGGCTGTGTGGCGCTCTGTATTGTAGGGAGGCTGTGTGGCACTCTATTGTGCAGGGAGGCTGTATGGTGCTCTATAGTACAGGTAGGCTGTATGGTGCTCTTACGGCAGGGAGGCTGTATGGGGCTCTATAGTGCAGGGAATGCTGTGTTGGTGCTCTGTAGTGCAGGGAGGCTAGGTGGTGCTCTGTAATGCAGGGAGGCTGTGTGGCGCTCTGTAATGCAGGGAGGCTGTGTGGCCTCTATAGAGCAGGGAGGCTGTGTGGCTCTCTATAGTGCAGGGAGGCTGTGTGGCGCTCTAGTCAGGGAGGCTGTGTGGTGCTCTGTAATGCTGGGAGCCTATGTGGCGCTCTGTAGTGCAGGGAGGCTATGTGGCGCTCTGTAGTGCAGGGAGGCTGTGTGGTGCTCTGTAATGCAGGGAGGCTATGTGACGCTCTATAGTGCAGGGAGGCTGTGTGGCGCTCTAGTCAGGGAGGCTATGTGGCACTCCTTGTGCAGGGAGGCTGTATGGGGCTCTATAGTGCAGGGAGGCTGTGTGGCGCTCTGTAGTGTAGGGAGGCTGTGTGGCACTCTATTGTGCAGGGAGGCTATATGGTGCTCTATAGTACAGGTAGGCTGTGTGGCACTCTATAGTCAGGGAGGCTGTGTGGCGCTCTGTAGTGCAGGGAGGCGGGGGTGGCGCTCTATTGTGCAGGGAGGCTGTGTGGCGCTCTGTAGTGCAGGGAGGCTATGTGGGCTCCATGTGTGCAGGGAGGCTTATATGGTGCTCTATAGTACAGGTAGGCTTGTGGGCACTCTATAGTACAGGGGGCTGTGTGGCGCTCTGTAGTGCAGGGAGGTGGGGTGGCGCTCTATTGTGCAGGGAGGCTGTGTGGCGCTCTGTAGTGCATGGAGGCTGTGTGGCACTCTATAGTCAGGGAGGCTGTGTGGCGCTCTGTAATGCAGGGAGTCTGTGTGGCGCTCTGTAATGCAGGGAGGCTGTGTGGCGCTCTGTAATGCAGGGAGGCTATGTGGCGCTCTGTAGTGCAGGGAGGCTATGTAGCGCTCTATAGTGCAGGGAGGCTGTGTGGCGCTCTATAGTGCAGGGAGGCTGTGTGGCGCTCTAGTCAGGGAGGCTATGTGGCGCTCTGTAGTGCAGGGAGGCTGTGTGGCGCTCTATAGTGCAGGGAGGCTGTAGGGGCTCTATAGTGCAGGGAGGCTGTATGGGGCTCTATATTACAGGAGGCTGTATGGGGCTGTATAGTGCAGGAGGCTGTGTGGCGCTTGTAGTGCAGGGAGGCTGTGTGGCGCTCTGTAGTGCAGGGAGGCTGTGTGGTGCTCTATCGTGCAGGGAGGCTAGTGGCGCTCTGTAGTGCAGGGAGGCTGTGTGGTGCTACGGAGGAGGCTCTGCGTCTGTAGTGCAGGGAGGCTGTGTGGCGCTTTGTAGTGCAGGGAGGCTGTATGGCGATCTATCGTGCAGGGAGGCTGTATGTGGCAGTACTGGGGGTGGAAGGCTGTAGTGGGCTCTATATTCCAGAGAGGATGTATGGGGCAGTACTGGGGGTGGAAGGCTGTATCGGGCTCTATATTCCAGGGAGGATGTATAGGGCAGTACTGGGGGTAGAAGGCTGTATGGCGCTCTACAGTGCAGGGAGGCAGTATAGGGCTCTATAGTGCAGGGAGGCTGTGTGGCGCTCTGTGGTGTAGGGAGGCTGTGTGGCGCTCCATTGTGCAGGGAGGCTGTATGGGGCTCTTTAGTGCAGGGAGGCTGTGTGGCGCTCTGTAGTGTAGGGAGGCTGTGTGGCACTCTATTGTGCAGGGAGGCTGTATGGTGCTCTATAGTGCAGGGAGGCTGTATGGCGTTCTGTAGTGCAGGGAGGCTGTATGGGGCAGTACTGGGGGTGGAAGGCTGTATTAGGCTCTATATTCCAGGGAGACTGTATGGGGCAGTACTGGGGGTGGAAGGCTGTATGACGCTCTACAATGCAGGGAGGCTGTGTGGCGCTCTATCGTGCATAGAGGCTGTGTGGTGCTCTATGGTGCAGGGAGACTGTATGGTGTTCTATGGTGCAGAGAGACTGTATGGTGCTCTATGGTGCTGGGAGGCTGTATGGGGCAGTACTGGGGGTGGAAGGCTGTATTGGGCTCTATATTTCAGGGAGGATGTATGTGGCAGTACTGGGGGTGGAAAGCTATATGGTGTTCTACAATGCAGGGAGGCTGTATGGCGCTCTGTAGTGCAGGGAGGCTGTATGGTGCTCTATAGTGCAGGGAGGCCGTATGGTGCTCTATAGTGCAAGGAGGCTGTGTGGCGCTCTGTAGTGTAGGGAGGCTGTGTGGCACTCTATAGTGCAGGGAGGCTGTAGGGAGTGTGCTGTTCCGTCTGTCTGGTTTATGTATTGTATTATTTCCATGCTGCGTATAATCTATTCTTGCATGCTCTCTGCTGTCACCTGGTGGCCCTTTCTGTGTGGCAGCCTGTAACTAATTAATTCTGGTACATGCCTTTCACTTCCTGTGCTGAGGTCACTACTTCGTCTTCCTGTTAGTAGCCTTTTGCTTTGTTAGTTCTTTATGGGAGAGACACGCTTTGCACCGAGCTGTGAAAGGCATCAGTTTTCGACCACCACCACCTACACTCTCTTGCTGCTCACACTTGCAGCCATACTTGGTGCTACATCTTCCTGCACCTCGTTCTCACCTGCATTTCTGGAGAAGTTACTGTATACCAATCATAAGCTGTATGTCCAGATTTCCAAATGAACTAGTCTGGTCTTCACAATCCCTGGTGTGCATCATCTCTCCAGACGCTGAACAGCACTGGTCCTGTCTGCTCTGCATGAGGAAGCGGAAGGTAGGAAAACTCTCCCAGCCCCAATCAACTTCACCTCCATTCGCCTCATGTGGTGACAGAACAGTCGAAAACTGCCTTGAAGCCCGGCCAGAATTACCCTTATATCCTTATCCACGTGTCCCGCTCTCTGCCTGCTCACATACTGCAGCCCTGCTCTGCTAATAAACTGCAGTGTCACCCCAGACCGCATTGTGCATAGAGACTCTCTGTATGTCATACTACATCGATGCAGATTGTCGGACTGTAAAACTCCACAATTCTCTAAAAACACCTTGGGAATCTTATCAGGACATCTTAACTAAGCGTTGCTGCGATTTCCGGCCCCCAATTCAAAAGTTCAGTTTCTTAAAGAGACAGCGCACCTTAAACCAAAATGGCCAAAAAAGACCCTGTCTCCCACTGCTGAAACAGAGCAAATACAACCTGACACTGTCCATCATGAAGACCAGGAAGCAGAACCCACGCTTCCAGGAGACCAAGTCGTTCGACAAAAGCGCTCTGTCAAACCAACCATAAAAGCTGTCGAAAATTATCACAATACGAAGGATGAGTACAATGACAACCTGGATGACCTATGGGAGCGAGTTACCTCCCTCATGTCAAGCGTCCAACGCCACAAAGATGATGCAGTGAGTTTACAGAATACTATAAGACGGCTAGAAACGGCCCATGGTAGATACAAGAGACTGTCCGAAAGGTATGCCTCCTTCTTAAAAGACTCTAATATTGACGAAGCCTCATCAGAGTTATGCAAAGTAGATTCCACAGACAGAGAAAGGAACGCCGCCGTGCAAGACGCCAAAGATAAAGCGGAGCTCCGTATTGCTCATCTGCAAGAATCAAGATCCCACAGGTCATGCTCATCCAGACGCTCTTATCGGCAGGGGCGGAACTATCGTGGAAGCAGGGGAAGCAGCTGCCATAGGGCCCGGGCTAGCAGGGGGCCCGTCCCTGCTGCAGCTGTCTCCCCTGCGGCTATGTTCCGCCGCCCATGGCCTGAGAGTCGGCGGTTCCCTGTGCTGGCTGTCATGCTGACAGCCGGCGCAGAGAAGCTGCTGCGTGCCGTCTCCCAGGAATCAATTGCACTGGTGTCTATACAGACGCCAGTACAATTGAAGCTCTGACCGCCGGGTCAGAGCGACGTCTGCAGCGTGATCATGTCATGTGATCACGCTGCTGACGTCACTCGTCGGCGGCGCCCAGAAGGGTGAAGACTGGTGGTGAGTGTGCTCCACTGTGGAGCTGAAGATACCACCGAAGATTAACGGGGGCACATACTGTGTGAGTGATAACTCTGCATTCTTGGCTGCATTACTACTTGAGGGGCACATTACTACTGATGGGAGAATAAGAGGGCTTATTACTAGTTATGGGGGCATAATGTGCCTGCATTAATAGTTATGCGGGACATGGTTACTAGTAATGGTAGCATAAGGGGGCTGCATTGCTACCAGTCCATTATATTATATTGTGTTTCCATAATGTCTGCTTTAAATACAGCTCTGATTTGGGCAAAAAGCTGGCCGTTATGAGACTGAAGAGTATTTTTTGGGCCTAGAGAATTGCTGTGATTTGCTCCGCCCACTGCTATTGGCTCCGCCCACTATCAGAACCCCGCCCCCCCCGCCGCCCGTTTGGGAGAGGGGGCCCCGTTCAAAATTTTGCTGTGGGGCCCCGCCATTTCTAGTTACGCCACTGCTTATCGGTCATACAAATCATCCTGCTCAAGAACCTTAGCCCTCAGCGACAGAATTCTAGAGGCCCGCTTAAATGCAGAGAGATCCAAACTAAGACGTTCCTTTACAGAAAAAAAGCAGAAGCAGAGGCAGTAGCCAAGAAAGCTGAAGCAGAGGCAGAAGACAAGAAAGCAGAAGCAGAGGCAGTAGCCAAGAAAGCCGAAGCAGAGGCAGAAGCCAGGAAAGCATAAGCAGAGGCCAAGAAAGCAGAGGCAGAAGCAGAGGCTCAAGCAAAGATTCTTCAAACACAAATGGAGGAAGAAATCGTGCTAGCCGAAGTAAAATACTTGAGCAAGCATTGAAGCAAAACCTCAAACCGATTTGCCTACCACCACAGGAAGAAGACGACCCCGGTTCGTACCAGCGACTACGTGCAGAAACAGATATCTGCAGCGCACACCTTCTCCTGCGACGTTGAACCCAACATTGCGGAAACGTCTAAGTCGGCCCAACTTATGGTGCCAGTGGCACCCACAGCCTCCGCAGGGACCCAAGACCAACGCCATGATGTTTCCCCTCAGGAGCAGTCATCACCGCAAAACGACCACAAGGCACACTCCAGCCCGCCTCCACAGTTCACGCAGCAGTCATTTGAATCTCCAGAGATTAAACCACCACAACTCAACCCTGCAGCAACATCATTCTACCCGGGAACAATTCACCCTTCCACGTCTCACAGCTTATATGCCCGAGGGGCACCACAAGCTAACACGGTGACAAGGAGTGAAGGATCAGACATGTCCGAGTTTGCCAGGTTCATGGTGAGCAGAGAGCTAATCAACACCAGTCTCTCAAAATTCGACGACCGTGCAGAGAACTACAGAGCCTGGAAAGCAACCTTCAAGGCCGCCATTGCTGACCTCAACCTATCCGCGGAGCAGGAGCTCGACCTCATGGTCAAATGCTTGGGTCCAGAATCCACAAACCGTATCAAGAGTCTTAGGACCGTCTATGTGGGACAAGCTGAAGCAGGTCTGGCTGCTGCCTGGCAGAAACTCGAAAGAACCTACGGCAGCGCTGAAGCCATAGAAAAGTCCCTATTTAAGAGACTGCAGAATGTTCCAAGGATCAATCTTAAGGAAGCCCACAAACTTCTGGACTTAAGTGATCTGCTTATGGAGCTGGAACTTGCGAAAAGAGACCCCCGTCTGTCTGGACTGTGCTACCTGGACACTGCCCATGGGGTGACCCTATCCTAGACTTCCTGGAGTCTAACACTGCAGCTCCAACAACACCCTCATCAAGGTATGAAAGCATCACACACAGACGTAAGGACTTGAGGAACAGTGTAAGTGTCAGGAAGACTAACCTGCCACCACCTGCAGTACCCGCTGATAAGCAGTACACTATTCCGTCAAGGGATAAATCTTTCAATCGTGAGTGTCCCATTCACAAAAAAACACACTCATTGAACAAATGTAGAGGCTTCAGGTCCAAAACCATGCAGGAGCGCAAGAAAATCCTCAGCGAACTTGGGGTATGTTTCAAGTGCTGTGCCTCATTAGAACACATGGCCAAGGACTGTAAATCTTCCATTAAGTGTGAAGTGTCATAGCGACAAACACCCATCAGCCTTGCATCCAACCTCAGCCACCAGCAATCCAGCAGTTGCAGTGACCCCTAGTCCAGCAGCAAGCCATGGCGGGGAGCCACAGAACCACAACAAGTCTACCACGGCCGTCTCCTGCTCATGCTCAGAGGTATGTGGGGAGAACCAAAGTGCTAAATGCTGTGCCAGGATATGCCTAATCAGAGTTTATCCAGAAGGGCATCCAGAGAAGGCAGTAAAAATGTATGCCATCATTGACGACCAGAGCAATCGATCTCTAGCTGGACCTAAGTTCTTTGAAGCCTTTGGTATCAGGGGACCAGCAACGCCCTACACTCTGAATACCTGCTCGGGTCGCATAGAGACTAGCGGTAGAAGGGCTCAAGGTTTTATTGCTTCCCCTATCAACGGAGGCATAGAAATACCCCTACCTACATTAATCGAATGCGATCAAATACCCGACCAAAGGGATGTGATCCCTACCCCAGAAGCTGCGTTCCACCAACCACACTTAAGGCACTTAACCAGCGTTATCTGTTATGTTTCGGTAACTGAGGAGTACAGGTAAAAAAGGAAATACACCAGAGCAGTTGGAAACTATGAGATTGCAGTACCCTTACTAACCACCACAACTAGAGGCAGCCGTGGAGCGTTCCTACGTTGGTCCTAGACGCCTCGTCACAGCCTGAGAAACTAACTACACCTAAAGATAGAAAGAGGAAAGCTATCTGCCCCGGAGCAGATCCCAAAGAACATAGAAAGCCCCAAACATGTAATAGCGGTTAGACAAGAAGAAATACTGACACAGACAAAAAATAGTATGAGCAAACGTTGGGGCCCAAACTTACTAAATAGAAAAGGATAGGAAGGGCACTTACTGCAATCCCAAAAAACCCTGAAAAGCACCAACTCTACTAATTCCAAAAACACCTGAGATCACACGACCTCTACCACCTAAATTAGTTCTCTGGTGTAACCAAAATCAAAACAGCAGCCACTGAAAAAACTGGAAAAAGCAAATGTACAAACATCAGTGGCTGAACTGAACAGAGAGGGCAAAAGCCCCCAAAGGGGACCCTGAAGGCCCCCACAGAAGTGCAGGACAAAATGCAAAAATTTAGCACAAAAACAAAAAGAAGAAAATGTCTTATCTGTTAGCAGGAGATTCAGACACGACACAGCAGGCTACCAAGGAAACAGGAATCAAGGATTGAGACCAGAACAATTGATCACCGGCAACCCTGGTGGGAAGGCGACTCCCTTATATAAGACCAGTCAGTAACACCTGATTCCCAATCCTCACAATCTTCACTGGACAGTCCAGTACCGTTTGTAACCACCAGAGGGAGCTTCTGCTCAGAACTCATTTCCAGCCTATTCACAACAGTACCCCCCCTTGAGGAGGGGTCACCGAACCCTCACTAGAGCAACCAGGTCGGTCAGGATGAGTTCTATGATACGCACGGATGAGTCTCTAGCATGGATGTCCGAAGCAAACCCAAGAATTGTCTTCCTGACCATAACCTCTCCATTTAACCAAATACTGGAGTTTCCGTCTAGAAAAACGAGAATTCAATATTTTCTCAACCACATACTCCAGATTGCCCTCAACCAAAACAGGGTCAGGAGGCACAGTAGTAGGAACCACTGGCTCAACAAACCTCTTCAACAAGGACTTGTGGAACACGTTATGGATCTTAAATGTCCCTGGAAGAAGCAAACGAAAAGAAACAGGATTAAGAATCTCCATGATCTTATAAGGTCCAATGAACCTAGGCTTAAATTTAGGAGATGCCACTCTCATAGGAATATTTTTTGAGGATAACCAGACCAAGTCCCCACTTTAAACCAAGGACCATCAGTCCTATGCCGGTTAGCAAACCGCTGGGCCCTCTCCTGAGAGAGGGACAACCTCTCCACTACCTGGTCCCAAATCTGCTGCATACGCTCCACAACAGAGTCAACACCCGGACAGACAGAAGCCTCCGTCTGTCCTGAAGAAAATCGAGGGTGAAACCCAGAATTACAGAAAAACGGAGACATCAAAGTGGCAGAGCTAGCCCTATTATTAAGAGCAAACTCAGCCAAAGGCAAAAAAGAGACCCAGTCATCCTGATCAGCAGACACAAAGCATCTTAGATAAGTCTCCAATGTCTGGTTTGTTCTCTCAGTTTGACCATTGGTCTGAGGATGAAACGCCGAGGAGAAAGACAATTGAACACCAAGTTTAGAACAAAAGGTCCTCCAAAATCTGGAAACAAACTGGACTCCTCTGTCAGACACAATGTTCTCAGGAATGCCGTGTAAACGAACCATGTGCTGAAGGAACAACGGCACCAATTCAGAGGAGGAAGGCAACTTAGGTAATGGCACAAGATGTATCATTTTGGAAAAACCTATCGCAAATCACCCAGATAACGGTCATTCTCTGAGAAACAGGGAGGTCGGAAATGAAATCCATAGAGATATGGGTCCATGTCTCTTGGGCACAGGTAATTGCATCAACAAACCACTAGAACGAGAGCAAGGCTTGGAGCGAGAGCAAGTCCCGCAGGACTGCACAAACTCCCTGACATCACGAGACAAGGTAGGCCACCAAAAGGACCGACTAACCAAGTCTCTGGTACCAAAAAATTCCGGAATGACCGCCAACGCGGAACAATGAATTTCAGACATTACACTCTTTTTTCCACTGGTCCGGGACAAACAATTTCCCAACAGGGCAGCGCTCGGGCTTATCCTCCTGACACCCCTCCAGAGCCAGTCTCAAATTGGGCGAGATGGCGGAAAGAACTACACCCTCCTTCAAAATAACAGAAGGATCAGATAACTCAGGAGAGTCCGCCAGGAAACTCCTCGAGAGGGCATCCGCCTTAACATTCTTAGTGCCAGGAAGAAATGAAACCACAAAATTAAAACGTGTGAAAAACAAGGCCCACCTGGCCTGTCTAGGATTAAGTCTCTTGGCAGATTCAGATAAACTAGATTCTTATGGTCCGTGAGGACCACCACCTGATGTTTGGCTCCCTCCAGCCAATGTCTCCACTCTTCAAAAGCCCACTTCATGGCCAATAAACTCCCGATTACCCACATCATAATTACGTTCAGTAGGAGAAAATTTTCGAGAGAAAAAGGCACAAGGGTTACTTTTAGAGGTCTCTGGATCTCTTTGGGACAAAACGGCACCTGCCCCAATTTCAGAGACATCAACCTCCACCTGAAATGGCAGAGAAACATCAGGCTGCCGTAGAACAGGAGCAGAAGTGAATCTTGCTTAAGTTCCTGAAATGCAGAGACTGCCTCAGGAGGCCAGTTCACCACATCAGAACCCTTTTTGGTCAAATCAGTTAATGGTTTAACAATAACCGAGAAATTACTAATAAATTTACGATAAAAATTGGCAAAACCCAAGAATCTTTGAAGAGCCTTCAATGAAGTAGGTTGGACCCAATCACAGATGGCCTGAACTTTGACCGGGTCCATTTCAATAAACAGATGGGGACAAAATGAATCCCAGAAATGAGATCCTCTGAACGCCAAAAAGACACTTTGATCCCTTCACATACAGAGCATTCTCTCTCAAAATCTGGAACACAGTCCGAACATGTTTTACATGAGAGTCCCAGTCATTGGAAAAAATCAAGATATCATCCAAATAAACAATCAGAAATTATCCACAAAATCCCTGAAAATGTCATTCATGAAGGGACTGGAAGACAGAAGGAGCATTAGTGAGCCCAAAGGGCATCACAAGGTACTCAAAATGCCCTTCAGGGGTATTAAATGCCGTCTTCCATTCATCCCCGTGCTTAATGCGAATAAGGTTATATGCCCCCCTGAGGTCAAGCTTGGTAAACCAAGTAGCGTTTTTCACCCTGGAAAACAGGTCAGAGATCAAGGGTAACGGATATTGATATTTCACAGTAATATTGTTCAAAAGACGATAATCAATGCACGGCTTAATGAACCATCCTTTTGGCCACAAAGAAAAAACCGGCACCTAAGGGTGAAGAGGATGGTCTGATATGACCCTTCTCCAATGACTCTTGATATAAGACCGCATAGCGTCATGTTCAGGTACAGACAGTTAAAAGGCGACCTTTAGGGAATTTACTACCAGGCACTAATTCAATAGCGCAGTCATAGTCTATGGGGAGGCAAGGATGCAGATTTACTTTCGCTAAACACATCAGAAAAAATCAATCAAAAAGTCAGGAACATCTGAGCCTGGGGGGGAAGCAGAAAAAAAAGGGAGTGTTGGTATTAACAATTGGCAGCCCAACTGGTAACAGACACAGATTTCCAGTCCAAAACAGGATTATGAGACTGTAACCAAGGGAAACCCGTCCGATAATGTCATGCAGATTATACAGAACCAAAAAATTTGCAACTCTCCTGATGATCAGGTTCTACCCTCTTATCACTGAGTAGAGAACTGAGGTTTATTCTCAGCCAAAGGGGTAGAATCGATCCCTAGTAGGGGAATAGACTTCTGTAGGGGTATCAAGGGAAACCCACAACGTTTAGCAAAGTCAAAATCCATCAGGTTAATAGTGCTCCAGAATCAACAAAAGCCTGAGCAGAAAATGAGGAAGAGAGCATTCAGGGTAACAGTTAATAAAAAACTTAGTCTGAACACTACCCAAGACAACTGAGCGTGCAAAAACGTTTCCCCGCTTAGGGCAGACTGAAATAGCATGAGAGGCATCACCACAGTAGAAAACATAACCCATTGCGCTTTCGAAATTCATGACGCTGTGCCCCAAAAACCACTCTATCACACTGCATGGATTCAGAGCAGGTTCACAAGGCAACATGATTCCACGCACACCTTTCCGCTCACGCAAACGTCTGTCAATTTGAATCGCTAATGACATAGAATCATTAAGACCAGAGGGAACAGGGAATCCACCATAACATCCTTTACATTATTGACAGACCCTTCCGAAAAAAGAACTGCCAAAGCGTCGTCATTCCATTTGGTCAGGACTGCCCACCTACGGAATCTCTGACAGTATAACTCAGCGTCTCAAGCCCTGATTTAATGCCAACAAAGTTTTTTCAGCTTGATCAGTGATATTAGGCTCATCGTACAATAACACCAAAGCCTGAAAAAATGCATCAACATCACTCAAAACAGGATCCCAGGTGTCAGGGAAAAAGCCCAATCCTGAGGATCGCCGCGCAGGAGAGAGATGACAACCTGAACCTGCTGCGCTGCGTTCCTGAGGACTTAGATTTTAAGGCAAAAAACAATTTACAGTTATTTTTGAAATTCAGAAACTTAGCTCGATCCCTAAAACAAATCTGGCATGGGAATCTAGGTTCCACAACAGGCAACCCAGCAAGATAGGTAGCAATACTCCGAACTCAGTGGCAAGCTGATCCACACGGCCAGACAACTGTGCAAACTCCATTGAGAGAAAAGAAAAAAATCCTCCCAGCACCCAGAGATACAGAGGGAAAAAAAAAAATCTCTGACAACTTTTCTTTTTCCTTTAACAATATTTTTTTCCCTTCTGTGCGTACAATATAATTTTCAATTTGTTAGGCCGGTGATACTGTTATGTTTCGGTAACTGAGGAGTACAGGTAAAAAAGGAAATACACCAGAGCAGTTGGAAACTATGAGATTGCAGTACCCTGACTAACCACCACAACTAGAGGCAGCCGTGGAGCGTTCCTACGTTGGTCCTAGACGCCTCGTCACAGCCTGAGAAACTAACTACACCTAAAGATAGAAGAGGAAAGCTATCTGCCCGGAGCAGATCCCAAAGAACATAGAAAGCCCCCAAACATGTAATGGCGGTTAGACAAGAAGAAATACTGACACAGACAAAAATAGTATGAGCAAACGTTGGGGCCCAAACTTACTAAATAGAAAAGGATAGGAAGGGCACTTACTGCAATCCCAAAAAAACCCTGAAAGCACCAACTCTACTAATTCCAAAAACACCTGAGATCACACGACCTCTACCACCTAAATTAGTTCTCTGGT
This sequence comes from Oophaga sylvatica, assembly GCA_033576555.1. Classification (NCBI taxonomy): domain Eukaryota; kingdom Metazoa; phylum Chordata; class Amphibia; order Anura; family Dendrobatidae; genus Oophaga; species Oophaga sylvatica. The sequence goes on from JARQOD010000002.1 coordinate 396,525,901, forward strand.
GTAACCAAAATCAAAACAGCAGCCACTGAAAAAACTGGAAAAGCAAATGTACAAACATCAGTGGCTGAACTGAACAGAGAGGGCAAAAGCCCCAAAGGGGACCCTGAAGGCCCCACAGAAGTGCAGGACAAAATGCAAAATCTAGCACAAAAAACAAAAAGAAGAAAATGTCTTATCTGTTAGCAGGAGATTCAGACACGACACAGCAGGCTACCAAGGAAACAGGAATCAAGGATTGAGACCAGAACAATTGATCACGGCAACCTGATGGGAAGGCGACTCCCTTATATAAGACCAGTCAGTAACACTGATTCCCATCTCACAATCTTCACTGGACAGTCCAGTACGTTTGTAACCACCAGAGGGAGCTTCTGCTCAGAACTCATTTCCAGCCTATTCACAAACAGTTATCCCACCTATGGACACAGATGCTGAAATCTTACTTCTGCTCGGCAGAGACAATTTAAGGATACATAAGTTCCGCCAAAGTGTAATGGTCCTGACTACGCCCCCTATGCCAGAAACTTGACTTGGGGTGGGTAGTCATAGGAAATGTATGCTTGGACCGAACAGGAGTCAATTCCTTTAAGACCTACGTACGCTGGGATGGACGCACTACTTTCTGCAAACCATGCCCTCTTCACTACGAGGTGAAAGAAAAGCCTCCAGATCCGTACAGCTGCCTGATGTCATCCCTTTTCCCTATGCAGACGACTTGGGAAGATCAGTGTTCCGTACCACTAAGGACGACAACAAAGTAGCCCCGTCAATGGAAGACAAGGAATTTGTCAAGATAATGGACAATGAGTTCCTTAAGGACGAGACTAATCACTGGGTTTTTCCCCTACCCTTCAGAGCTACCAGGGTAAGGCTCCCGAACAACCGTGAACAAGCGTTGTCCAGATTCAACTCTCTCCAGCGCACACTAAGCAACAAACCGGAGTTGAAAGAGCACATTGTCACATTTATGGGCAAAATATTCCATAATAACCATGCTGAGCCAGCGCCTCCCTTAAGGAAAACGAGGAGTGCTGGTACCTAACCTCATTCGGAGTATATCACCCGCGAAAGCCTAAGCAAATTAGAGTTGTCTTTGATTCAAGCGCCAAAACATCAAGGCATATTTCTCAACGATGTCCTCCTCACGGGCCCTAATCTAACAAACAACCTAGTTAGGAGTGTTGATGAGGTTCAGGAAAGAGCCCATTGCCATCACTGCCAACATTGAACAGATGTTCCACTGTTTCATAGAGAGGATCACTGGAATTTCCTGAGGTTCTTGTGGCACAAGGACAACGACCCAGCAATGAGATGGTGGAGTATCGCATGAGGGTGCACGTATTGAGGAACAGCCTTCGCTCGCTGTGGCAACCTATGGCCTGCGGAGAACTGCACTGGAAGGAGAGTCCGAATACGGAACAGATGCCAGAGACTTTGTAGAGACTTCTACGTAGATGATGGACTGAAATCTCTACCCACAGAAGAAGCAGCGATTGAACTGCTTAAGAGGACCCAAGGTATGCTGTACCAAACCAAGCTTAGACTGCACAAAATTACTTCAAACATCCCAGCTGTCATGAGAGCCTTTGAGTCAAGTGACCACGCAGCAGGATTCAAGGACATAGACCTGGGACCAGACCATCACCTGTGCAGAGAAGCTTAGGCCTGAGGTGGAACCTGTCAGCCGACACTCCGGGTTTCAAATCAACTGTGCAGACAACCATTCACTAAAACGTGGTGTCCTGTCAGTGGTGAACAGCTTATACGATCCACTGGGATTCGTAGCACCAATTACCATACAAGGTAAATTCCTTCTGAGACAGCTTTCCGAAACCGTCAAAGACTGGGATGCCCCACTCCTCTGATAAGGAACCAAAATGGGAAACCTGGAAGCAGTCCTTGTGTGCCTCGGATGAGATCCACATACCAAGATGCTACGCCACAACCTCACTTGCCGTAGCACTAGAACAGAAATCCATGTGTTCTCGGATGCATCCACGGAGTCATTGCAGCTGTTGCCTATCTGAAGGTGACGGGATCCGACAATCAAGATCACGTTGGATTCGTCTTCGGCAAGTGGCCAAGCCTGACACACTATTCCCAGGCTCGAACTCTGTGGGACTGTGCTTGCGGTAGAACTCGCACTTTATACAGCATGAGCTGGACACCAACATAGATGACGTACAATACTACACTGACAGTAAGGTCTCTTAGGTTACATCCACAACCAAACAAGGCGCTTTATGTGTACATCAGTAACCACATCGAGAGAATAAGGAGGTCTTCCAAGCCTGAGCAGTGGCATTATATCCCATCTGAGCTTAATCCAGCAGACTACGCCACTAGACCTATGTCTATAAGTTCTTTTGCTAACTCTTCTTGGCTTTCAGGTCGAAGTTTCTGCTGGAACAGAAAGGAAGTGAACTTGTCCAGGAAGACTTCAGCATCCAGGATCGGATAACGATCCAGAAGTCCGCTCCGGGTCAGTGCTCTGGCCACGAACACTAAACCAACCTCCAGCCTCGGTTGCCAGCGCTTCAAACGCTTCTCCAACTGGATGAAACTCATCAAGACCATCGCAAGGTTAGTCCACATTGCAAGATCTTATCACGATCACATGGAGACAAGACTGTCACGGTTGGCACATCTGCCATACACGCTCTCTGCTGAGGATATTTCTCACTGTGCGTCTCTTATAATAGTTATGTCCAGCAGAGCGTATTCAATACTGAATGGGAATGCTTAAACCACAAACAACAGATCCCTCCAAAAAGCCCCATTGCTCATTTAAATCCAGTAATGGACAGCTTCGGTTTGCTGTGAGTCGGTGGTCGATTAGATCGAGCCGAACTAGGGGTTTCAGGCAACATCCTTTCACCATTCCCCGTAAAAATATCACCCATCTACTGATCCGGCACTTTCACGAAAAGACCGAACACCAAGGCAGGCAGATCACAGAGGGCATGTTACGGTCTGCAGGGCTTTGGATTATAGGTATGAAAAAAACGTGTAGCGGGATTACTACGTGTGCAATGTCGCAAAACCCGAGGAAAAAAGGTACATCAACAAATGGGCGACCCGCCCTTTGACAGACTGAGCGCTGAACCGCCTTTCACTTACGTTGGCCTAGACGTCTTTGGGCCATGGATGGTATCTTACGCAGAACTCGAGGTGGCCACGTCAACAGCAAACATGGGCCGTACTATTCACTTGCATGAGAATCCGTGCCCTTCACATAAAAAATGATAGAATCTATGGACACATCCAGCCTGATCAACGCTTTCTGCGGTTTCTTGCGATTAGAGGACCGGTGGAAAAAAGTTGAGGTCCGACCCGCGGAAGCAACGTCATCGGTGCATGTCGAGAGCTGGATATCGACATCAAGCCAATTCAGGATCAACTGGCAGAAAGAGGTTGCACCCGGATCTTCAATCCTCCGCATAGTTCTCACATGGGAGGTTCCTGGGGAAAAGGGTGATCGGGATCTCATGCAACATTTGAACTCATGTTTATGGACGCAAATCTTCAAGACATACGCACGAGACCTTTGGTTACTCTTCTTAGCTGAAGTTTCTGCCAAAAATCAACTCAAGACTCTTGTCCCAGTGTCAAAGGACCCCGAAATGCAGACCGTTCTTACGCCAGCCACTCTGCTTACCCAAAAGGGCCCGGGGATCCGCTAACAGTTGTGGAGAGTTTACTCACGCAAATGCTACCAAAAGCAGTGGAAACAGTACAGTACCTCGCCGATTACTTTGGAACGGTGGAGAAAAGGGTATTCGTGGTTCTGCAAGGAAGAAGGAAATGGCGACAAAGTAAACGAACTTTAAAGAGGGCGACATCGTGTTAATGAAGGAGCAACAAAAATTTAGAGGATTGATGGCTATGGGAATCGTTCAAAACTTTTCCTAGTCAAGACGTAAGGTCCGGAGGTGGTTTTAAGGTCCTTAGGAAAGGGAGCCTAAGACATTTCAGAGGCCAATCCACGAGCTCGTATTGTTTCTACCCATCGAGGACATTCCGGTAGGATGAAAAACGAGCAGAACACTGCCCCAGACTTCGTCCATTGGCTACCGTGGGTCGGAGATAGTTTGGCCTAATTTCGGCTTCTCTGATCCGAGATGGGTTTCCTTTGGATTACCTCAGGAATGACTTAAAGACATTCATTTCCCTCATTTCGAAGTTATTATTGCATTTCATGCATGTTTATGTGTTTGTTTTTTTCTGGTTGTTGGACTTTTTTTCAAAGTATAGTGAAAAACCTTACGGAAATTTAGGCGGGGGTGTGTGTTCCGTCTGTTGGGTTTTTATATTGTATTATTTCCTTTCTGTGTTATAATTTTCTTGCTGCGCTCTGCTGTCACTGGTGGCCCTTTCTGTGGGCAGTCTGTAGCTAATTAATTCTGGTACATGCCTTTCACTTCCCGTGCTGAGGTTTACTCCTTCTTCTTTTGTTAGCAGCCTTTTGCTTTGTT
>JARQOD010000002.1:396530475-396714929 GCA_033576555.1 Oophaga sylvatica
AGAAACGACCGCCGCATCGAACACATTCACACCACGTCTGATTATTGGGTGTACACCCTCCTAGACCCTCGCTACCGGGACAACTTACAAAGCCTCATCACACCGTTGAACCGGGAGCGTAAAATGCGGAAGTACCAAGACACACTGGTGCAATCCATAATGTTCTCCATTCCAGCCGAGAGCACTGCTGCTGCTACTGATTTACAAAGCAGCTCTGTGCGTCGAGGCAGTGGAGACAGCTCTGCAACAAGAGGGAGCACAAGCAGCGCCTCTGCACAGGGCAAGAACAGTATGTTCCAAATGTGTCGAAGTTTTGTGGCAGCGCCACCAATGTCTACACCATCCGAGACGGCTCCAGTCAGCAGGAGGCAACATTTCCGTAAGATGGTGACAGACTACATGTCTTGCCCTCTCAGTGTACTCCCAGATGGCTCTTCCCCATTCAAGTTTTGTGTCTCTAAGCTGGATACATGGCCAGAGCTTAGCCAGTATGCATTGGAGGTGCTGGCTTGATCTGCTGCCAGTGTATTATCGGAGCGCGTCTTTACTGCTGCAGGTGGTGTACTAACAGACCGTTGCATGCGACTATCCTACGATAATGTAGAACGGCTTACTTTTCTGAAAATGAACTAGGCATGGATCTCGCCTGAATTTGCCTGTCCGGTTTCAGATTAACTAACTGGTTGGCAACGTTTTCCATGTCTCCTGTTATGTTCATCTTTCTACCACCTGAGCTATACTCCCTGGGCTACAACACTGCCAGTTGCTGCTCAGAAGTGTCGTGTCCACAGACCAATACACAAGCTATAGTGATAGTGGGGTTCAGTAACGCCTGCTGTTCCCCTGCTGTGTGTCCGGCAAAAATTACTGCTACCTAGCTACACATGTTTAAAAAAACATGACATGTTAAAGTGGCTAGTGCTACACATAGATATCAGGCTACACCCTTATTTCTAAGCTGTAAACAAGTGAAACGTCAAATTTAAAACCATTCAATGATTAGTGTTGGTAACAAATCTGTAACTAAATAATTGTGACATATTATGGCAGATATCCACATGTCTAACACAAATGCTAACACAAAAGCATACTTATGCTATAGGGTACTGATGGTGAACCTTCTCACTCCATAACTTTGACCAATCCAACTCACATCATGCCTCAAATGCTGCAATGTTGGAAGTGCATAATGTGGGTTGAACTTTGACAACAGCTGCAGTGCGAAGGTTATCCTTCTGTGTTCTTGGCTTTTAAATAAAAGCATACAAGTAAATATAATAATACATTGTTGATTAAGGGACATGATGTACACCTGTAATATTGTGCAAACAATGGATGTAGGACTATTCCTCTTCAACATTACTTATATTTGTGTCATTTGAAAAAATACATATTTTAGTTAAAAATTAAAAACCCATGTTCAGTAGCTGTGAAAGGCCCGTTTGTGTACTTCTATATTGTTTGCAACCAATGTATTGTATACGGATGGAAGCGCGTCACACTAATAGATTAGATTTATTTTAAATGGAATGTAGCAGAACCAATTGGAGATAAATGAAAAGGATGAGCCACTGAGACACGCTCAGCAGAGTACAAGCAGCAGTGCTTGAACATGTAACTGGAGCGTGATCTGCACTCAAAAAAGTAAAAAACACAGACTGAAGTGAACACTGAAACACAACTGTCCACAATCTGTGAAAAGCTCCTTTCTGTACTTCTATAGTGTTTGCAACCAATGTATTGTATACGGATGGAAGCGCGTCACACTAATAGATTAGATTTATTTTAAATGGAATGTAGCAGAACCAATTGGAGATAAATGAAAAGGATGAGCCACTGAGACACGCTCAGCAGAGTACAAGCAGCAGTGCTTGAACATGTAACTGGAGCGTGATCTGCACTCAAAAAAGTAAAAAACACAGACTGAAGTGAACACTGAAACACAACTGTCCACAATCTGTGAAAAGCTCCTTTCTGTACTTCTATAGTGTTTGCAACCAATGTATTGTATACGGATGGAAGCGCGTCACACTAATAGATTAGATTTATTTTAAATGGAATGTAGCAGAACCAATTGGAGATAAATGAAAAGGATGAGCCACTGAGACACGCTCAGCAGAGTACAAGCAGCAGTGCTTGAACATGTAACTGGAGCGTGATCTGCACTCAAAAAAGTAAAAAACACAGACTGAAGTGAACACTGAAACACAACTGTCCACAATCTGTGAAAAGCTCCTTTCTGTACTTCTATAGTGTTTGCAACCAATGTATTGTATACGGATGGAAGCGCGTCACACTAATAGATTAGATTTATTTTAAATGGAATGTAGCAGAACCAATTGGAGATAAATGAAAAGGATGAGCCACTGAGACACGCTCAGCAGAGTACAAGCAGCAGTGCTTGAACATGTAACTGGAGCGTGATCTGCACTCAAAAAAGTAAAAAACACAGACTGAAGTGAACACTGAAACACAACTGTCCACAATCTGTGAAAAGCTCCTTTCTGTACTTCTATAGTGTTTGCAACCAATGTATTGTATACGGATGGAAGCGCGTCACACTAATAGATTAGATTTATTTTAAATGGAATGTAGCAGAACCAATTGGAGATAAATGAAAAGGATGAGCCACTGAGACACGCTCAGCAGAGTACAAGCAGCAGTGCTTGAACATGTAACTGGAGCGTGATCTGCACTCAAAAAAGTAAAAAACACAGACTGAAGTGAACACTGAAACACAACTGTCCACAATCTGTGAAAAGCTCCTTTCTGTACTTCTATAGTGTTTGCAACCAATGTATTGTATACGGATGGAAGCGCGTCACACTAATAGATTAGATTTATTTTAAATGGAATGTAGCAGAACCAATTGGAGATAAATGAAAAGGATGAGCCACTGAGACACGCTCAGCAGAGTACAAGCAGCAGTGCTTGAACATGTAACTGGAGCGTGATCTGCACTCAAAAAAGTAAAAAAACACAGACTGAAGTGAACACTGAAACACAACTGTCCACAATCTGTGAAAAGCTCCTTTCTGTACTTCTATAGTGTTTGCAACCAATGTATTGTATACGGATGGAAGCACGTCACACTAATAGATTTGATTTTTTTCTAATATAATGGAGCTGCACCAATTCCACTAAATAAAATTAAAAAAAAAAAAAAAAAAGTGACACGTGCAGATGCCTACAAACAGCGGTGGATGCAGAGCAAACTGCAGCGTCACCTGCACTGTCACACACACACCTTGCACAGAGCTGTTAAAACAACACTGGCAAAATGAAGCTTTACACAGCGGTTGGTAAACTAGCCTGCCTCAAGCACAGTAGTACACAAAATCGCAATATCTAACTGTCCCTCAGAGTCAGCACAGCAGCGTTCTGTCCCTAACTGAGTTCACAGCACAGTGACGCTAAAATGGCTGCGGCGCCTTTTATAGTGCATTCTGACATCATTTCAGCAGCCAATCACAGCCATGCCATTAGTTAAGATGACCGCATCATTACAGGATGTGCCCACACTTCGTAGGATTCCTCATTGGCTGACTAAAATCACATTGCCTCTCAAAGAATTATGGGAACTTCCGATTCCGGTATACGATATGGAAAAAGTATCGGAATTAAGTATCGGAATTCCGATAACGCGAATATCGGCCGATACCCGATACTTGCGGTATCGGAATGCTCAACACTAGTAGCCTGTGTTTGACTTGCAAATGTAGTTTTAAATCATTACATGAATTCTTATTAAAGGGAATATTTTTCACCAATAACCCCAGTGTTATAAGAGGCCTTATACTTCCAGAAAACTTCTGTTTGTGTCAGGGGTGGATTTCATCAGCTACACATTAAATTTAGTAGCACATAGAAACCATTTAGTTGTTTTGTATAGTAATTTAGTTTAGCTTTGATCACCTTGTCCACAGTTTCTGTCTTGAGGTTGATAGCGGTCAATAGAACACGCCATTTTGCTGTCAGAATACCAAAAGCACTCTCCACCATTCTTTGTGCTCATGTGAGGCAGTAATTAAATATTCTTTTTGTTGGCGTCAATCCACTGCTGGAGTATGGTTTCAGCAGGTGTTCTGATAGCTGAAAAGCTTCATCCCCTACACAAACAAATGGCATTGGTGGCCCTGATGTTTCAGGCAGCGGTCTAGGGGGTGGGAATTGGAAGGTGTTTCCATAGAAATGACCCCCATTGCTGACAATTTGAATACTTGGGAATCATTGGAGCGGCCATAGGCCCCAATATCAACCGTTATAAATTTGTATTCGGCGTCAGCGATGGCTATGAGCACAATGGAGAAATATTTTTTATAATTAAAATATTCGGATCCAGATCCAGCAGGTTTGACAATGCGGATATGTTTCCGTCCACTGCACCCAAGCAATTAGGAAACTGACAGATTTTTTGGAACTTGTCAGCAATTTCCAGCCAACTCTACTTTGTTGGATGTGGTATAAACTCGCCATGTAAAGAGTCCCACAATGCACGGCATGTGTGCTTCACAATTCCAGATATGGTGGAAATCCCAAGTCTGTACTGGAAATGGTGTGACGAAAGGAATTCTCCAGTTGCAAGGAATCTGTGAATAAAAAGAGGTGACTAATGAGTTCAAAATAACAGCAATAACATAACAGTTATAAGTCAGCTTTAACAGTTGGAGATAGTATAAAAAATTTATTATAAAGTACCTACAACAACATTACAGTTACAAGTGTGCTCCAAAACAAGGAGATCCAATAAATATGGCTTACTGAAGAGTCACAATCAGACGCTCCGCCGGTGAAATGGAGAAGCGGCAATATGTGTCACTTCTTCTGATGAGGTGTCCTATTCGCTCCACCAATAAATCAAAGTTCTCCATTTGCATCCGAACATATGAGAAAAATTTCTCAGGGTTTCCTCGTAGCTCCATGTATAGTGTAGAATACACCCCATGCGTCATTCTCTGGGCTGTGATGGGGTGGATCCAAAAACGTCGTCGGCGCTGATGCATGATACGCTGCTGTCTCTCTCTCCTTCTCCAGAACAATCGCTTTCAAACGATTCGCCTCAACAGTGAAATCCACGTTAATCTTCAGAATGTTTGCTATCACAACGTCCATCTTCGCCAGCCACTGGCTCTTCTCTCCAACCTGCACTTGCTCCTGTACAACCTGTCAAAGATGGGCTATATGAACAGTGTATATATAGGTTTTCAGTAACCAATCACATTAGGGAGGGCCCCCATGGGCGTTTTTAAAAACTGGATCCGTCGTAATCCGTCTAAAAACGGATCCATTTAATCCGTTTTTACACAATTTGAGCCGGATCCGGCGCTCAGGCGCGACGCTGGATCTTGCCTGACGCCAAACACCTGATGTGTGAAAGAAGCCTTACTTTCTGACTCTGCAGTGGGCAGATACTTAACATGAGTGACCGAGCTGCTGGCCTGTCATCTGCTCTGCATTCACTGTCTACTCCTGTTCATTCTCAGTCCTTAAAAAGCTTTCCTCCTCTGTCCTCTCCTGCTTCTAAGCTGTGACATAATAAAATAATACAGTAATATCTAAAAATCATGGATTATTTGGTAAATATAGACAACACACTTTTAGATCGCAGGCTGAACAGATCTGAACTCAAGATTTTCGAATTGACACTGTAATAGTTATATTTTTAAATATGATTCCATCGCGATCCCAACTTGAATTTTGGTACAGATGTGTCTAGGGGCATAGCAGGCACATGTGCATTTTTTGAAATTTTTAAATTAAACTTTTTTTTCGGAAATGCGTTTTAAAATGTTGCGTTTGCGTTCGCATGGGTAAAATGTTAACAAAGATACTCTTGTGACATATCTGGAGAAAGCCTGTACAGTTCTGAGTAGAATGGTGTTTATTTTGTTTCTCTATCTTTTTTCTAGCCTGAGTTATGAGGAGAAATGTAAAGGCAGGCAACACCGAAATTCGCACTTTTTCCGAACTTTGAAAATCAATTAAAAAAAATTTCTAACGTTTTTTTTCTTCACATTTTGCATTCTCTGACACACTATTACCAAAAAACAAGATATCAAAAGAATTAAAAATATAGAGGTAAAAATCATTGGTTCACTTGACATGGAATGACCCCTATGTGGTATTAGACATCACTGCTGTACAATAAGATGAATGTCACAAAAGTCCCAAAGTGGCTGAACAACATTGGCAATGTAAAATTCTTTGTTACCTATAGATGTAATACTATTTCTCTGCCCTTTGCAGGCCCAGCGATGGCGCAAGGAATTTGAGGATGAAAAACCATTTGATCTGAAAGTTCTGGAGATGATGACTTCCTTGATGAGGAGGACACAGATGATGTTTACTCTGGATCAGGATCTGGTGGTAAGTATTGAGGCTCTACAATTCTACATTCTTATACTCTATTGTTTGCTATACATGCGCATACTGAAAACACAGTTGGCTCTTGTTCATATAATATTAGGTGTATTAGGTGTGATGTATAAATGCTTGTAGTCATGTTACTTAGGGAAGCAGGTCAGAGTCTCCTTTCATTAATCTTTAACAGATTTGTTGAAGTCACTATATAAGGCATACTTTAGAATATACAAATGCCCATACCAAATGTTGGAACTACTACAGAGTTCAAAAAATTCAATATCAATACCGATAATTACACTGAACTCCACACAGCATTATGTGAATAAGTATACAACTTTATTAAATCTCAGAATACATAATACAAAATACAAGAATATAACCACACATAGATTAAAAAGGTGGGAACCCGATAAGGGCACCACAACCCACATTAAGTCCTATGGAGGTTTGCACATGGAACTAAATCCCCAGCATATACTCCCATAAAGCTAAAAAATAGCAATCAGGGTAAAGTCTGCTAAGACACAATTCAAGAAAATCTAAGTCACCAATCTGAAAGTGGTGGATGGAGTGCAAAGAAATTACCTCCTGTGGGTGATGGCGCCAGCCCCTACGCACGTTTCGGCGTACAGCCTTCTTCCGGGGGATGACCTCACACCAACAGTAGCGTAGTTTTAAGCTTAAAGCCCTACCAATCAGAAAGCCTAAATCACACACACCTCAAAAGACGCTATCTCTCATTGGACAGTCCATTATGTGACTCCAGTTTGTATGGGGGAGTGTTTAATAAATCCACGTTATATTCTTGTATTTTGTATTATGTATTCTGAGATTTAATAAAGTTGTATATATTTTTTCACATTTTGCTGTGTGGAGTTCAGTGTAATTATCGGTATTGCTATTTCATTAATCTTGTAACATTTATCTTTTACATACCCTTTTTCCCAGTTTTGATAATATGTCCAGACAAGGAAATGTCATTTTTTTCTTTTTACTTACGAATGAATTTTTGGCTCCAAATCTATTTTGCAATTGGGTTTCATTAATAATGTAGTTCTTTGCCCTCTACATCCGCCATTGCAGACTGCAGAATGACTTTTCCAAGAATGTGTCAGTCAGCCTGTTCTGAGCTTATAATTCATGACTTATAAGGCCTCTTTCACACTTCAGTCGTGCGACGTCAGTCAAAATCCGCCAAAGTGTGAAAAAAACGGATCCGCTTTTTTCCCATTGACTTGCATTAGTGGCAGATTTTGACAGATGGTCGTCCGTTGGATTCGTTTTTTGACGGATCCGCCATAAATTTGGCGTCCGCCATTTCTGGAAAACGTTCAATGTAACGTTTTTTGTGTCCGCCAAAATGGCGGACTATGGCGGATCCGCCGAGTCCGCCATTTTGGATAATGGTCGCCTATGGGTGGCGGATATGCGGCTATCCGTTTTTGGCGGAATCCGCCAGCGGATCCGCTGTTCCCATAGAAAATCCATACAAAATGCTGAAAACACTGTCTGGGGTCTCTCTCTCTCTCTCTCCTCCGTGCCAGACATACGTACCTGCATTTTCCGGGTTGAAAAGTTCATAACGGATCCGTCAAAAAACAGATTCGTTTGCATCCGTTTTTGCACCTTTTTGGCGAATCCGCTATTTTCACACTTTGGCGGATTTTAACTGACGCCAAACGACTGAAGTGTGAAAGAGGCCTAAGTTGATTTATGAAGACAAAGCTCAGCTCAACCTTCATGTGGCCCTAAATCTGCTGGAACTCAGCAGAAGGAAGATAACAGTTATGAACTCAAATCTCACTGATTGACTCTGACAGTGCAGAGGCTAAAATAAAAAAAGAGCACAAACTTTTTAATGAAACCCAATTGCCAAAAATGCACTAATTTAAGCAAATGTCTATATCCTTTAACCCTCTCTAGCTCTACCCAGAATAGCCCCAAAATTGCATGAAACGCCCCAAAATTAGGATCTAAAATTGAGTTCTCAACTCAGTGTTTGACAATAATGCTGGAGTTACATTAAACGTATAAAAAATCGGTCCGATTCTCACTGCTGAGAGTTGCACTAGTGTAATGAGAGTACAATCCAATTTTTCACACCTAGCATCTGATTTACATCTGAATGCAGTGCGATTGTCATCCGATTGCAATGCAATTTTAACATGAGCTTTTACATACAGCAATTCTGTCATTTACACATCGTTTTCAAAGGAAATATTCTTGAAAACACACATACAAGTGCTTCTCACTGAATTAGAATATTATCAAAAAGTTAATTCATTGCAGTTCTTCAATACAAAAAGTGAATCTCATATATTATATAGAGTCATTACAGAGTGATCTATTTTAAGTGTTTATTTCTGTTATTGTTGATGATTATGGCTTCCAGCCAATGAAAACCTAAAAGTCACTATTTCATTAAATGAGAATAATTAACAAAAAACACCTGCAAAGGCTTCCTAAGCGTTTAAAAAGGTCCCTTAGTCGGTTTCAGTATGCTCCACAATCATGGGGAAGACTGCTGACTTGACAGATGTCCAGAAGGCAGTCATTGACATAATCCACAAGCAGGGTAAGCCACAAAAGGTCATTACTAAAAAAGTTGGCTGTTCACAGAGTGCTGGATCCGAGCATATTATTGGAAAGTTGAGTGGAAGGAAAAAGAGTGGTAGAAAAAGGTGCACAAGCAACCGGGATAATGGCAGCCTTGAAAGGATTGTTAAGAAAAGGCCAATCAAAACTTTGGGGGATAATCACAAGGAGTGGACTGCTGCTGGAGTTATTGCTTCAAGAGCCACCACACACAGACGTATCCAGGACATGGGCTACAAGTGTCGCATTCCTTGTGTCAAGCCACTCGTGACCAATAGACAATGCCAGAAGCGTTCTACCTGTGCCAAGGAGAAAAAGAACTAGACTGTTACTCAGTGGTCCAAAGTGTTGTTTTCAGATAAAAGTAAATTTTGCATTTCATTTGGAAATTAAGGTCCCAAAGTCTGGAGGAAGAGTGGAGAGGCACACAATCCAAGCTGCTTGAGGTCTAGTGTGAAGTTTCCACAATCAGTGATAGTTTGGGGAGCCATGTCATCTACTGGTATAGGTCCATTGTTTTTTTGTCAAGACCAAAGTCAGCGCAGCCGTCCACCAGGAAATTTTAGAGCATTTCATGCTCGCTCTGCCGACAAGCTTTTTGGAGATGGAAATTTCATTCTCCAGCAGGACTTGGCACCTGTCCACACTGCGAAAAGTACCAATACCTGGTTTAAAAACAACAGTATCACTGTGCTTGATTGGCCGGCAAACTCGCCTGACCTTAACCCCATAGAGAATCTATGGGGTATTGTCAAGAGGAAGAGGAGAGACACCAGACATGCAGACGAGCTGAAGGCTGCTATCAAATCACCTGGGCTTCCATAACACCTGAGCAGTGCCACAGGCTGATCGCCTCCATGCCACGCCGCATTGATGCAGTAATTGATGCCAAAGGAGACCCAACCAAGTATTGAGTGCATTTACTGAACATACATTTCAGTAGGCCAACATTTTGGATTTTAAAGTCATTTTTCAAGCTGGTGTTATGAAGAATTCTAATTTACTGAGATAATGACTTTTGGGTTTTTATTGGCTGTAAGCCATAATCATCAACATTAACCCCTTTGCCCCAAGGGTGGTTTGCACGTTAATGACCTTGCCAATTTTTACAATTCTGACCACTGTCCCTTTATGAGGTTATAACTTTGGAACGCTTCCATGGATCCTGGTGATTCTGACATTTTCTCGTGACATATTGTACTTCATGTTAGTGGTAAAATTTCTTTGGTATAACTTGCATTTATTTGTGAAAAAAATCAGAAATTTGGCGAAAATTTTTAAAATTTCGCAATTTTTCAACTTTGAATTTTCATGCCCTTAAATCACAGAGATATGGCACACAAAATACTTACCGTAATAAGTAACATTTCCCATGTCTACTTTACATCAGCACAATTTTGGAACCAAATTTTTTTTGTTACAAACTTATAAGGGTTAAAAGTTAACCAGCGATTTCTCATTTTTACAACACCATTTTTTTGGGGGGACCACATCACATTTGAAGTTACTTTGAGGGGTCTATATGATAGAAAATACTCAAAAGTGATACCTTTCTAAAAACTGCACCCCTCAAGGTGCTCAAAATCACATTCAAGAAGTTTATTAACCCTTCAGGTGCTTCACAGGAATTTTCTGAATGTTTAAAAAAAATGAACATACAACTTTTTCACAAAAAAAATTATTTCAGGTCCAATTTTTTTATTTTTCCAAGGGTAACAGGAGAAATTGGACCCCAAAAGTTATTGTGCAATTTGTCCTGAGTACGCTGATACCCCATATGTGGGGGGGAACCACTGTTTCGGCGCACGGCAGAGCACGGAAGGGAAGGAGCGCCGTTTAACTTTTTCAACGCAAAATTGGCTGGAATTGAGATAGGACGCCATGTCGCATTTGAAGAGCCTCTGATGTGCCTAAACAGTGGAAACCCCCCAATTCTAACTCCAACCCTAACCCCAACACGCCCCTAACCCTAGCCTTAACTCTAACCCTAATGGGAAAATAAAAATAAATACATTTTTTTTATTTTATTATTTTTCCCTAACTAAGGAGGTGAAAAAAAACTTGCTTTTTATAGCGGGTTTGTATGATTGGCAGCTGTCACACGCTAAAAGACGCTTTTTTATTGGAAAAAATAGTTTTTGCATCACCTCATTTTGAGAGCTATAATTTTTCCATACTTTGGCGCACAGAGTCATGTGAGGTCTTATTTTTTGCAGGACAAGTTGACGTTTTTATTGGTTCCATTTTCAGGCACATGACATTTTTTAATCGCTTTTTATTACGATTTTTGTGAGGCAGAATGAACCAAAACCATCAATTCATGAATTTCTTTTGGGGGGGGGCGTTTATACTGTTCCGCGTGTTATGTGCTCGGTTGCAACAACTTTAATATAAATGGATTGCAACCGAACACGGGGTCCGCGATGCAGTTTATAGTCACTGCTGCCGAACACCCCTATAGTACGAGGGTCAAACTGACAACAGAAATCAACATTAGATCTCGCCTGTGTTACATCACACTAGGGGAGATGTAGAATTGGCACTATCTCCGTTAAAGGGAATCTGTCACCCCATTTTAGCCATATCAACTAAAGATATGACTGAATAGTGCGTCCCATAAGCAAGCTATCGGTAGGTATCATATATCCAGATACCCCCGTTTTGATAGCAAAATACCTTAGTAAAGTCGGGATTCTTTTCTCTAAATCAGGGAGGTCAGGTCCAGAGGGCGGCGTTTTCACTTCTCTCCCCCCCCGCTCCTCGGCATGTCTTGCATATCGCCGTCTGTGAATAGCACAGACGGCGTTCTGCTTACCGCCATTGCGCTTTTCAAATTCCCCCCGCGCCTGCGCAGTGTACTTTGCCCAACAGTGTAAAAAAAATTCATAAAGAAAAAAAAAAATATTCCCCGATAAATTCCTTTCTTCATGTAAATAAAAAAAAATAAAATAAAAGTACACATATTTAGTATCGCCGCGTCCGTATCATCATACCGCCAGTCAAAAAGTGGAATAACACGCAATCAAAAAGATGGATATAAATATAAATAATGGTACCTCTGAAAACGTCATCTTGTCCCGCAAAAACGAGCCGCAATACAGCATCATCAGCGAAACAATAAAAAAGTTATAGCTCGCAGAATAAAGCGATGCAAAAATAATTTTTTTTATATATAATCGTTTTTATTGTATAAAAGCGCCAAAACCTAAAAAAATTATACAAATGAGGTATCGCTGTAATCGTACTGACCCGAAGAATAAAATTGCGTTATCAATTTTACCACACGCGGAACGGTATAAACACCCTCCATAAAGAAATTCATGAATTGCTGTTTTTTGTTCATTCTGCCTCCCAAAAATCGTAATAAAAAGCAGTCGAAAAATGTCATGTGCCCAAAAATGATACCAATAAAAACGTCAAAAAGGCTTCAGGGCGCCCAAGAAAGACCAGCAAGCGCCAGGACCGTCTCTTAAAAGTGTTTCAGCTGGTGGATTGGGCTACCAGCAGTGCAGAGCTTGCTCAAGAATGGCAGCAGGCAGGTGTGAGTGCATCTGCACGCACTGTGAGGCGGAGACTCTTGGAGCAAGGCATGGTCTCAAGGAGGGCAGCAAAGAAGCCACTTCTCTCCAGAAAAAACATCATGGACAGACTGATATTCTGCAAAAGGTACAGGCAGTGGACTGCTGAGGACTGGGGTAAAGTTATTTTCTCTGATGAATCCCCTTTTCGATTGTTTGGGACATCAGGAAAACGCCTCATTCGGAGAAGACAAGGTGAGCGCTATCACCAGTCTTGTCTCATGCCAACTGTTAAGCATCCTGAAACCATTCATGTGTGGGGTTGCTTCTCAGCCAAGGGAATCGGCTCTCTCACAGTCTTGCCTAAAAACACAGCCATGAATAAAGAATGGTACCAGAATGTCCTCCAAGAGCAACTTCTCCCAACCCTCCAAGAGCAGTTTGGCGATCAACAATGCCTTTTCCAGCATGATAGAGCACCTTGCCATAAAGAAAAGGTGATAACTAAATGGCTCAGGGAACAAAACATAGAGATTTTGGGTCCATGGCCTGAAAACTCCCCAGATCTTAATCCCATTGAGAACTTGTGGTCAATCATCAAGAGACAGGTGGACAAACAAAAACCTAAAAATTCTGACAAAATGAAAGCATTGATTGTGCAAGAATGGACTGCTATCAGTCAGGATTTGGTCCAGAAGTTGATTGAGAGCATGCCAGGGAGAATTGCAGAGGTCCTGAAGAAGAAGGGTCAAAGCTGCAAATATTGACTTGCTGCATTAACTCATTCTGTCAATATAAGCTTTTGTTACTCATATGTTTGCAATTATTATATTTCTGTCTGTGCCCAAAAATGGTACCAATAAAAATGTCACCTCGTCCCGCAAAAATAAGAAAAATTATAGCTCTCAAAATGGGCCAAAATAAGATAAAATTATAGCTCTCAAAATGTGATGATGCAAAAACTATTTTTTGCAATAAAAAGCGGCTTTTAGCGTGTGACAGCTATGAATCATAAAAACCCGCTATAAATAGTAAATCAAAACCACCTTTATCACCCCCTTAGTTAGGGAAAAATAATAAAATTAAAAAAATTTATTTATTTCCATTTTCCCATTAGGGTTAGGGTTGGGGCTAAAGTTAGGGTTAGGGTTGGGGCTAAGGTTACGGGTGTTTTAGGGTTAGGTTTGTGGTTAGGGTTATGATTAGGGTTGGGGTTAGGGGTGTGTTGCGGTTAGGGTTGGAGTTAGAAATGGGGGGTTTCCACTGTTAAGGCACATCAGGGGCTCTCCAAATGTGACATGGCGTCTGATCTCAATTCCAGCCAATTTGGCGTTGAAAAAGTCAAACGCTGCTCCTTCCCTTCTGAGCTCTGCCATGCACCCAAACAGTAGTTTACCCCCACATATGGGGTATCAGCATTGTCAGGACAAATTGCACAATAGCTCTTGGGGTCCAATTTCTTCTGTTACCCTTGGGAAAATAAAAAATTGGGGGCGAAAATATAATTTTTATGGAAAAAATATAATTTTTTATTTTTATGGCTCTACTTTATAAACTTCTGTGAAGCACTTGGGGGTTTAAAGTTCTCACCACACATCTAGATAAGTTCCTTTGGGGGTCTAGTTTCCAAAATGGGGTCACTTGTGGGGGGTTTCCACTGTTTAGGCACATCAGGGGCTCTCCAAACGCGACATGACAGCGGCAGACCATTCCATCAAAGTCTGCAATGCAAAACGTCACTACTTCACTTCCGAGCCCCGACGTGTGCCCATACAGTAGTTTTCTTCCACATATAGGGTATCAGCGTACTCAGGACTTATTGGACAACAACTTTTTCGGTACAATTTCTCCTGTTACCCTTGGGAACATAAAAAAACTGGGGACTAAAAGATCATGTTTGTGGGAAAAATATGATTCTTTTATTTTCACGCCCGGGCTTTATAAACTTCTGTGAAGCACTTGGGGGTTCAAAGTTCTTACCACACATCTAGATAAGTTCCTTTAGGTGTCTAGTTTCCAAAATTGGGCCACTTGTGGGGGGTTTCCACTGTTTAGGCACATCAGGGGCTCTCCCAACGCGACATGACACCCGCAGACCATTCCATCAAAGTCTGCATTACTAAACATCACTTCTATTCCGAGCACCGACATGTGCCCACACAGTAGTTTTCTCCCACATATAGGGTATCAGCGCACTCAGGACAAATTGAGCAACTTTTGGGGTCCAATTTCTCCCCTTACCCTTGGGAAAATAAAAAATTGGTGACTAAAAGATCATTTTTGTGGGAAAAAAATAGGATTTTTATTTTCATGCCCAGGCATTATAAACTTGTGTGAAGCACTTGGGATTCAAAGTGTTCACCACAGATCTAGATTAAGTTCCTTAGGGGGTCTAGTTTCCAAAATGGGGTCACTTGTGGGGGGTTTCCACTGTTTAGGCACATCAGGGACTCTGCAAACTGAACATGACACCCATCAAAGTCTGCTTTCCAAAATGTGATTACTTCCTTTCCGAGCCCTGAAGTGCACCCAAACAGTATTTCTCCCCCACATATGGGGTATCAGCGTACTCAAGACAAATTGGACAACTACTTTTGGGGTCCAATTTCCTTGGGAAAAATCAAAAATTGGGGACTAATAAAATCATTTTTGTGGAAATTGTTTTTTTTTTTCACACCCAGTCATTTTAATCTTTTAAGTGCTCACAACAGATCTAGATAAGTTCCTTAGGGGGTCTAGTTTCCAAAATGGTGTCACTTGTGAGGGGTTTCCACTGTTTTGGCACATCAGGGGCTCTCCAAACGCGACATGGCGTCCATTCTCTATTTCACCACTTTTGGTTTGAAAAAGTCAAACGGCGCTCCTTCCCTTACCGAGCCCTGCCGTGCACCCAGACAGTGGTTTTCCCCCACATATGGGGTATCGGCGTACTCAGGAGAAATTGCACAATAACTTTTTCTGTCCATTTTCTCCATTTACCCTTGTTAAAATAAAAAAATTGTTTGGTAAAGATCATTTTTGTGACTAAAAAGTTAAATGTTCATTTTTTCCTTCCAAGTTGCTTCAGCTCCTGTGTACCACCTGAAGGGTTAATAAACTTCTTGAATATGGTTTTGAGTACCTTGAGGGGTGCAGCTTTTAGAATGGTGTCACTTTTGAGTATTTTCTGCCATATAGACCCCTCAAAGTGACTTCAAATGTGAGGTGGTCCCTAAAAAAATGGTTTTGTACAATTTGTTGTAAAAATGAGAAATCGCTGGTCAACTTTTAACCCTTATAACTTCGTAACCAAAAAAAATTTGGTTTCGAATTTGTGCTTATGTAAAGTAGACATGTGGGAAATGTTATTTAGTAACTATTTTGTGTGACATATTTCTCTGTTTTAAGGGAATAAAAATTAAAAATTTGAAAATAGCAAAATTTTCAAAATTTTCGCCATATTTCCATTTTTTTCATAAATAACCGCAAGTTATATCGAAGAAATTTTACCACTATCATGAAGTACAATATGTCATGAGAAAACATTCTCAGAATTGTGAAGATCCGTTGAAGCGTTCCAGAGTTATAACCTCATAAAGAGACAGTGGTCAGAATTGTAAAAATTGGCCCAGTCATTAACGTGCAAACCACCCTTGGGGGTTAAGTGGTTAAGAGAGGACTGGTGTCAGAACCAGAGCACTGAGTGCATTTACCCTGACTTCCATACCAATGATCCCTTTAATAGAGGCCTGGGGTGAGAATCAAAGCGCAGAGGGATTTACCCTAAGGCCGGAGTCACACTGGCGACAAAATCGGACGACTGCAATGCGATGAAATATCGCATTGCAGTCGGACCTATGTTAATCTATGGAGCAGCTCCCAGTATCAGATTTTTTGTGGTCCGTTTTAAACGTCCGTGTACAATCGCAGCATGCTGCGATTGTCACCGATTGTCGGTCGACAATCGCCAATGCAAGTCTATGGGAGCGATGAAAAATCGGATTACAAACGGACCACACTGTGTGACTTGCGATGAAATCGCATCGGTGTCCTTTGGAAAAGCCGGCAATTCATCCCCGGCTATACTGTAAAATCACACTGACAGCTTTAATAAAGACTAGAAAGAATAGATATATACACATAGAACACACATATATATATATATACATGTCATTGTGACATGTACATATACATATATTTATAGTTCCTAGACTTCTACATACTGTTATAGCCGCTAATTCAATTGCCGGGTTTTGTGAAATCACAGAAGCCGACATGAAATGATACATTGTTTCCACACATTTAACCATGTAATTTCATGTATTTTTATATATGTTTGAAACATACAATTACATGAGTGTATTTGTGCAAAATTTCAGACATGTAGGGGTTAATTAAAGGTGTAATTTCGTTGAAAAAAAATGCGTGGGCTCCCGCTGTATTTTCTCCACCAGACAGACAAAGCAAAGCGAGTGGGGGCAGATAATAATAGCCTAGGGAGGGTACATTTTTTTTGTGCCCCCCCTGGCTACTAACATCTGCCCCCAGACACCCCAGAAAGGGCAAATCTATAATTAGATTCGCCCTTTCTGGCACTTTGCCCGTCTATTCCCATTGCCCTGGTGCGGTGGCGAATGGGTTAATCTCACCTTACTGTCACCTTAGTATTGAAAGGTGACCTTAAGGCAGGTTAATAATTGATAGCTGTCAATTAGACAACTATCAATTATTAATCCTATTGAAGTAAATAAAAAAACACACACACTTTAAGAATAAATAATTTTAATGAAATAAAAACACATTTTTTTGACCATATTTTATTTTACACTTAATCCGTGCGAAGCCATTGATCTCCTAAAATAAAGAAAAAAAAATAAAACAACATTATTCTTACCTATTCCGCCGATCTGTCACGTCCCACGCTGTAATCCTTCACAAAGGGTTAACTAGCTTTGAGCCAAGCAGTGCAAGTAATCCTGCATGCTCAGCTCAAAGCTCATGAATGAATAAGTTCCTCTCCTGGCGACAGGAGAGGATGTGTTTCATGAATGAAGCTTAATTGATTGTGTCCACTTTCCCATTAGGTCAGGTCACTACAGTTAAATTGGCAATAAATCAATTAAGCTCCATTCATGAATCTATTCCTCTACTTTCGCTGGGAGAGGAACTTATTCATTCAGGGGAATACAGGTCTGAGACAGCATTATTAGCTCTCTGCGACCTGTAACCTGTTAACCCTTTCTGATGGATTACACCGTGGGACCTGACTGTACATCGGATTGGTAAGTATAATTTTGCTTTTTTATTTTATTTTTATTACAGGAAATGGTTTTAGCAGGAAAATAAAATATGGTCAAAAACTGTGTGATTATTTAATTAAACTTATTTTTTATTAAACTGTGTGTGTTTGATTTTTCTTTCATACAATAGGATTAATAATTGATAGTTGTCTAATTGACAGCTCTCAATTATTAACCTGCCTTAAGGTCACCTTTCAATTCTAAGGTGACAGTAAGGTGAGATTAACCCATTCGCCACCGCTACAGGGCAATGGGAATAGACGGGCAAAGTGCCAGAAAGGGCGAATCTAATTATAGATTTGCCCTTTCTGGGGTGTCTGGGGGCAGATGTTAGTAGCCAGGGGGGGCACAAAAAAAATGTACCCTCCCTAGGCTATTATTATCTGCCCCCACTCGCTTTGCTTTGTCTGTCTGGTGGAGAAAATACAGCGGGAGCCCACGCATTTTTTTTCAACGAATTTACACCTTTAATTAACCCCTACATGTCTGAAATTTAGCACACATATACTCATGTAATTGTATGTTTCAAACATATATAAAAATACATGAAATTACATGGTTAAATGTGTGGAAACAATGTATCATTTCATGTCGGCTTCTGTGATTTCACTGAAGCCGGCAATTGAATTAGCGGCTATTACAGTATGTAGAAGTGTAAGAATTATAAATATATGTATATATATATGTCACAATGACATATATATATATATATGTGCTCTATGTGTATATATCTATTCTTTCTTTTGGCATTTAAATACTATTCTTTTGGATCCATTATATGTCAGTTTTGCAAGCCTGCGAGAAAATCTCGCAAGTCGGATGAAAATCGGATGTTACAAGGTACACACACATGCGATTAAATCGCATCTTTGAAGGAAAATCGGATGCCAGAAGGATGTGTGATGTTTTTATTTTGATCCGATTGTCGACCGTCTAAAACGGACCGATTTTTTGTGGTTGTGTGTGACTCCGGCCTAACTTTCATACCGGAGATCCCTTTAAGAGAGGCCTGGGGTCAGAACCAAAACGCAGAGTGGATTTGCCCTCACTTCCATTCCAGGGATCCCTTTAAGAGGCCCTGGGGTCAGAACCACAGCACTGAGTGGAATGGTCCTAACTTCCATACTGGGGTTCCCTTTAAGAGAGGCCTGGGGTCAAACCCAAAGCTCTGGATGGATTTGCCCTGACTTCCATACCAATGATCCCTTTAATAGAGGCCTGGGGTCAGTACCAGAGAATTTAAAGGCAATTGCCCTGACTTCCATACCGGGGATCCCTTTAAGAGAGCCTGGGGTCATTCATTTCTGTCATGTGTTCTCTGCTCCTTTCTGGGGGCAAAAAAAGTTCAAATGCTATAGAAAATAAATAATTAGATATAAAAATATATCCAAGTATATTTAAATAATAACACCAATCTGTGACTCTATAACCTGAACCAAAAAGGATGGCAGACCATCCGGAAGTAAAGAACCACCCAGAGTGTGGAAGGGAACGCCTTAATGGAAGAAGAAAAGAAAAGGAGGCCAGGAGCACAAAAATAAGAATAATAATCTTTATTAATCCAACACATAAGGCTCAAACAACAATAATAAAACCAATTATTAAAACATGTTAATAACAAAGACACGTCACAACTGATACAATGAAATGCTAATATACTAATAATATATCAACACACGTTGATTGAATAAGCATATACTATATATAAACAATTTTTTGCTCAGATATAATAACCAGGAGGGCAATAGATAAAAAAAAGAATGTATATATAAAATAATGTGTTGTGCACTGACACAAATAAACACCAATGTGTGTTCAGGCAAGAACAAAAAAATAGTATAATAAAATAATATACAATAGCGTACAACCTACACCAGTGTAAGCGTGTATAACAATACACAAAGCACAAAAAACTGAAAAGTATAAAAAAGAGAAACAATGTATGTAGATAGAATTATGTGCAATGTAATGACATAATAATTGTACTGATATATATCAGCAGAATAGAAAAAATTATCAAAAATAAAATAAAGTGTACTGGTATATAATCACGCAGATATAAAAACTGAAAAAAACTAAAGTAAAAGCAATGAACAATAATCACATCTGTGCACTAAGATCACAAAATGATCTAAATGGTGTAATAAACACGTGATCCTAACAAAGTGCGACACTAACATGTGAAATACATGAAGAAAAAATATATGTATGTATATATATAAAGAAAAGTGCGCACAAAAAACCACTAACAGTCTGTGTGCAAACCGCTATAGACAAATGAGCAAATGCACAACATAAGAGAAGATTGCCACTATACCTGGGAGTTTGACACCTCACACTGATTTTCAGCTCCCAGGTATAGTGGCAATCTTCTCTTATGTTGTGCATTTGCTCATTTGTCTATAGCGGTTTGCACACAGACTGTTAGTGGTTTTTTGGTGGTCACTTTTCTTTATATATATATATACATACATATATTTTTTCTTCATGTATTTCACATGTTAGTGTCGCACTTTGTTAGGATCACGTGTTTATTACACCATTTAGATCATTTTGTGATCTTAGTGCACAGATGTGATTATTGTTCATTGCTTTTACTTTAGTTTTTTTTCAGTTTTTATATCTGCGTGATTATATACCAGTACACTTTATTTTATTTTTGATAATTTTTTCTATTCTGCTGATATATATCAGTACAATTATTATGTCATTACATTGCACATAATTCTATCTACATACATTGTTTCTCTTTTTTTATACTTTTCAGTTTTTTGTGCTTTGTGTATTGTTATACACGCTTACACTGTTGTAGGTTGTACGCTATTGTATATTATTTTATTATACTATTTTTTTGTTCTTGCCTGAACACACATTGGTGTTTATTTGTGTCAGTGCACAACACATTATTTTATATATACATTCTTTTTTTTATCTATTGCCCTCCTGGTTATTATATCTGAGCAAAAAATTGTTTATATATAGTATATGCTTATTCAATCAACGTGTCTTTGTTATTAACATGTTTTAATAATTGGTTTTATTATTGTTGTTTGAGCCTTATGTGTTGGATTAATAAAGATTATTATTCTTATTTTTGTGCTCCTGGCCTCCTTTTCTTTTCTTCTTCCATTAAGGCGTTCCCTTCCACACTCTGGGTGGTTCTTTCCTTTCTGGGGGGCAGACAATGGCTGGAGCTTGTGTTCCCGGGGATGCTAGATTTCTTCCACCCAGTCACTGTCTGCTGAGGTGTTGTCATGGAGTGAGAAAACTGTTGCTCATAGCAACCAATCACAGCTCAGCATCTTTTAAACAGCTCTGGTGAAATGAAAGATGCTTCTTGATTGGTTGCTTACACACACACACACACACATTCAGTTTTATATATATATATAGATGAGTTTCAGTTTTTGTATTGTGCAAATTGCCTCTTCAGAGAAAAGAGGACTTGAACTCTATGGAACCTACAGTCATGGTCAAAAGTTTTGAGAATGACACAAATATTAATTTTTACAAAGTCTACTGCTTCACTTTTTCTAATGGCAATTTGCATATACTCCAGAATGTTATAAAGAGTGATCAGCTTAACAGCAATTACTTGCAAAGTCAATATTTGGCTAGAAAATGAACTTTATCCCCCAAAACACATTTCAACATCATTGCAGCCCTGCCGTAAAAGGACCAGCTAACCTCTTTTCAGTGATTGCTCCATTAACACAGGTGTGGGTGTTGATGAGGACATGGCTGGAGATCAATCTGTCATGATTAAGTAAGAATGACACCACTGGACACTTTAAAAGGAGGCTGGTGCTTGGCATCATTGTTTCTCTTCTGTTAACCATGGTTATCTCTAAAGAAACACGTGCAGTCATCATTGCAATGCACAAAAATGGCCTAACAGGGAAGAGTATCGCAGCTAGAAAGATTGCACCTCAGTCAACAATCTATCGCATCATCAAGAACTTCAAGGAGAGAGGTTCCATTGTTGCCAAAAAGGCTTCAGGGCGCCCAAGAAAGACCAGCAAGCGCCAGGACCGTCTCTTAAAAGTGTTTCAGCTGCGGGATCGGGCTACCAGCAGTGCAGAGCTTGCTCAGGAATGGCAGCTGGCAGGTGTGAGTGCATCTGCACGCACTGTTAGGCGGAGACTCTTGGAGCAAGGCCTGGTCTCAAGGAGGGCAGCAAAGAAGCCACTTCTCTCCAGAAAAAACATCATGGACAGACTGATATTCTGCAAAAGGTACAGGCAGTGGACTGCTGAGGACTGGGGTAAAGTTATTTTCTCTGATGAATCCCCTTTTCGATTGTTTGGGACATCAGGAAAATGCCTCATTCGGAGAAGACAAGGTGAGCACTACCACCAGTCTTGTCTCATGCCAACTGTTAAGCATCCTGAAACCATTTGTGTCGACCCGCCACCACAATTGTGGATTACCAGGGCTATGGGGTACTCAGAGCCGAGCCCATGGAAGTCTATGGGGTTGTCACAGGTAGCGGTGGCTCGGTCTGTGGCCCTGGCGGTCTGGCGTATGTTGGGGGGAATATTTACAGGGGATTTGATATATTTACAGTTCGTGACGCCACCTGTAGTCTCTGGTAATTTGTACCAGCGCTGCTGTAGATCTCTGAGGGGATGGTGAGGCAGCTAGATGTCGGGTCCCCTACAGGTGGGACTCTTCCCTCAGGTCGATGGTTATGGTGGGGTTGTGCAGGCATGCAATTAAATAACTCAGTCTCACACCGTCAGCGTCTTTCCATACCTTTTACTTGTAAGATGGTAAGGCAGGTCCCAGGGAGGCTGATGGGGTTGATGGAGGATGAGTTTTGAGGCAACGGCTGAGCAAGGCAGGGGCCTCCTTTACTTTCCAATGATGATGAGTCCAACCAGCATAAAGCGTAGTTCACTCCTGAAACTTCAGCTATTTCAAAGCTGTACTGCCCGGTCAGTTTTGTGGTGGAGCCTTCCAGTGATGAAACTAGGTTCTTCTATGCTTGGCCTAGCTCAAAGTTCCTATTCCACCTGACCCCTGTTACGTACTGACACTTCAAGGGCTGCTTTCTGTTACCTAAGGTCCAGTAAGCCTCTGGTTCTTTTACCACTATGCGTGAAGCTATAGTGATGCTTCGGTCTCCAGTGACCGGTGACAATGTGCAGGATACTTCAATCCTAAAGCACTTCTGATTTCCTTCCACTGTGCCTTTCGACTTGCTCAAACTCTCAATCTCAGCACTGACTAGGCTAAGGTGAACTGGCTCACCTATACTAGCCTCCACTACTGTACTGTCTCTCTGAATCGACAGGAATCTTGGTGCTCCAGACAGGCACTCCTTCTCTCTCCCTTCACCTCAGGAGACTTCACCAGACTCTCTTGTGCTAAAAACCACACCCCTCTACACCCCTGCTGGGTGTGTCCGAAGTATATGTGATGTCATGTAGAGCCCTTAACCGTTACCTCTCCACTCATCCTCCTGGTATTGTGTACCAGGGCTACACATTCCCCCATGGTAAAAGACAGCACTCCCGGGCTGTGAAATACAAAGAGACAATTTTGTTTATGCATTAAACATTAACATTAACTCTTCCCATCCGGGAGGTAAGGATTTCTTGAACGTTGCAAACAAAACATTAAATATAGAAAAATACAAAATATTAAATATACATTTTCATATACATAAACGACAATATTCTTGTGAAGGACCCGCACCAAACCTTCAACGTGGGTCCTGGGTGGGCTGCAGGACATACGGATGCAGACCTCACTCAGTGCCTCACCACACGGGTTTTATGTTCAGAGGTAAGTCAAGGCTTCGTGTGAAACCATTATAAGGCACCTTAGTGCAACTATTTACAAGATAGTTTTTGGGCTGGCTCAGTCCTCAGCCTCTGAGTCCATTATAAGACACAATAAGGAAAAGACACATATATATATATACTTTTTACAATATTCACATTAATTTGTTATAATTACTGCTGGTATCGAATGGGTATCTTCCCTTTTGTGGTTCGCTCTGATCCACGTGGAGTAGCTTCAGGTATATTAAATTGTGATCTGTCTGCACTGCGTAACGGCAAACTATAGAACTGCCTCAATCTTTCTATGGATCTGGCAAGCGTACTGATGGCTGGGCGGTGTGAGTCAGCTTCACCAGGGGATCCCATAGTATGGGGCGCTGCTTCTGATGATCCTTCTTGAGATTCCGTAGGTTGAGGTGTTGCTGGAATGGGTAACTCCTGAACGGACTCAACTGGCACCACGGGCACAACTGGAGGTAGAACTTCCTCTTGTGGCTGATAAAACTGCAACACCGGAACTATTACAGCATCTCCCAGTCGGGGCCAATCCGCAGGAAAATCTCCCAGATCCGTGTGTATGACCTCTTCCTTTCCTTCTTCTTGATTGATGACAGGGTTCTTTTCACAAAGCTTTAAGGGTTCTGGACACAATTTCAAATGGTCTCTGGACACAGTGGTTATTGTTCTTCCTCCGTCCTTACTGATGATACAAACTTTTCTGTTGTCATATTTAGAATCTTGTACAACGTAGGGTTCTTGTTCCCACTGGTTATCCAATTTGTGCATTTTCCTTTTCCTTTTCAATACCACTTCTCCAGGCATCAAAGGCTTGGCAGGAGCATTTCTGTTGTAAATATCTTCCTGTTTCTCCCGTGCCTTGTTGAGACTTTCTTCTACGCAGACTTGCACTCGTCTGTACTGCTCTTGCCGATTGATGTCCCAGTTTTCAACGGCGTCGTCTGCCTCCGGTTCTACCACTCCAAGTTCTAAATCCATTGGTAGTCTCCCGGGCCTTGCTCTCATAAGATAGGCTGGAGTGCAGTTAGTAGAACTTACAGGTATATGGTTATACAAATCAACCAAATCAGGTAGTAAATCCGGCCATCGATTCCTGTCTTCCAACGGTATGGATCTCAACAAATCAAGGACGATATGGTTAATTTTTTCGCAAAGACCGTTGGTTTGAGGATGGTATGGTGTTGTTCTAATTTTCTTACACCCATACATGTGACAGAACTCCTTGAATAGATCGGCTTCGAAAGCAGGTCCCTGATCGGTTAATACTTGCTCCGGATACCCATGCGGTCTGCAGAAGCTTGCTTGAAAGGTTTTCGCTGCCGTCACTGCGGTCTGGTCCTTAACTGGAACAACCACCAGAAATCTGGAGTAATGGTCCACCATGGTCAAGGCGTATGAGTATCCAGATCTACTTGGCGACAGTTTGACGTGGTCCAGGGCCACAATCTCCAGGGGACGAGTCGTCCGGATAGGTTGCAGGGGTGCCTTCTGACTACCGTAGTCCTTTCTTCTGAGACCACAGGGTCCACAGTTCCGACACCACCTCTCGATGGAGCTGCGCATCCCTACCCAGTAGAACCGGCACCTCAACAGGGTCTCCAGCTTTCTCCAGCCAAAGTGTCCTGCTTGATCGTGGTATGCTTCCAACACCATTGGGACGTCTGCCTTGGGGACCACTATCTGCCAGACCATCTCATGGGTTCTGGGATTGACGTATCTCCTGCACAACTTCTCACGGTATAGGAACAACCTGCTTTTCTCGTTCCACAGGAGCTTGGCTGACATAGGTGCATCCTTTTCCAAAGAGGAACCTTCCTGTCTTAACAACTCTTTGATGCGGCTGACCACTGGATCACTGTCCTGAGTCTCTTTCCAGCTGTGATGGGGTAAAGGATTTACTGCTTTCTGTTGACTCGATGCTCGTGGACTACCCCATTTCGATGGAACGCAGGTAGCTCAATTTCTTCCAGGTCGTCCGATTCTTCTTCCGTGTCAGAGTCATGCGGCATTCGGGACAATGCGTCAGCATTAGCATTCTTTCGACCTGCCCGGTACTTGATAGTAAACTGGTAATTGGACAACCGAGCCATCCATCGCTGCTCCATGGCACCCAGCTTGGCGGTTTCCAGGTGCGTTAAGGGGTTGTTATCTGTAAACGCAGTGAACCGATTGGAGGCCAGATAATGCTTAAATCTTTCAGTAATGGCCCAGACCAGCGCCAGAAACTCCAGCTTGAAGCTGCTATAATTTTCCGGATTCCTCTCAGTTGGCCTGAGTTTTCTGCTGGCATATGCGATGACTTTTTCTTGGCCATTCTGCTTCTGACTGAGAACTGCTCCCAAACCTTCATTACTGGCGTCGGTGTACAACAGGAACGGTTGGCTGTAATCAGGATAGGTTAAGATCTCATCACCTGTAAGGATCTCTTTCATCTTTTGGAATGCTTCAGCCTGTTCCTTACCCCAATTAAAGGGAGGGTTTCTGCTCTTTAGGGATTGTCCTACTAGGAGGTCCTGTAAAGGGGCTGCCTTCTTCGTGTAATCTTTCACGAATCTCCTGTAGTAACCCGTTAGTCCCAGGAACTGTCGCACTTCCTTAAGGTTCTTCGGCTCCGGCCACTTCTGGATGGCAGTGACTTTCTCTGGGTCCGGCGCTACTCCTTCCGAACTGACGATGTGCCCCAAGTATTGTACCTTCTGTTTGAGTAGATGGCATTTTGAGGGTTTTAATTTCATCCCGTACCTGGACAGGGACTCGAATACTTCTGCCAGGTGCTTCAGATGGTCCTCATATGTCTTGGAGTACACGATGACGTCGTCTAAGTATAGCAGCACGGTTTCAAAATTGAGATGTCCCAGACAGTTTTCCATCACTCTCTGAAATGTTCCTGGGGCACTACTGAGCCCAAACGGCATTCTGTCGAACTCACAGAGCCCCATTGGGGTGGTGAAAGCCGTTTTCTCACGATCCTCCTCAGCCACAGCCACTTGCCAGTAACCACTAGTCAGATCAAGGGTAGAAAAGTAGTTAGCCGTTTTCAGAGCAGCTAATGATTCCTCTATACGTGGTAACGGGTATGCATCCTTGTGTATTATGCGGTTCACCTGCCTGTAATCCACACACATTCTCATACTACCATCTTTCTTTTTAACCAGAACTAGAGGGGCTGCCCAGGGGCTACAACTATCCCTTATCACCCCGGCTTTCTTCATATCATGCAACATTTCTTTAGCCTTCTGATAATGAGCTGGAGGTATGGGCCTATACCGCTCTTTGATGGGAGGATGACTGCCTGTAGGGATATGATGTTGTACTCCCTTAATTATCCCAAAATCAAGTGGATTCTTGCTAAACACTTGGGCGTACTCTTGCACCACCCGTAATACCCCTTGCTTCTGGTGAGCGGGAGTGGTGTCCGTCCCAACATGGAGTTGCTGACACCATTCCGCCACCTGGGTTGCCGGGTCATTATCCTCCGCTATTTGGCGGGAGTCTAAGGACTCAGCCGGGAGAATAGAATTATTGTCGACAGCATTTAGTTTAGCAATGGTTGCATAACGGGGTAAATTTACCTCATCATCTCCCCAATTGAGAAGCCGTACCGGTACTCTTCCATTCACCACTTCTACTACTCCTCTAGCAGTCATAAGTGTAGGTCTATGTTCTGAATGGTGGGGTTCTACTACAGCTTGGTAATTCTGTCCTCTCAGACCTATGGCTGCCCTGCACCAGATAATCATTTCACTCATTGGGGGTATCACAATAGGATCCGAGTCAGTGACCCGTACATTACCAATTTCGCCGTCTGTAAGCTTCGCTTGCTGCTGACACACCAGGGCCCGGATCTCTCTTTGGATTACTCCTTTCTGCCTTGGTCGGGCAATCTCAGCGAGCTGTTGGAGCAAGAACACAACTTCTCCCAAACAATTACCGATAATGTTAGTACCCAAAATTATATTTAAACCGTTCTCCTCATTTACAGTCTTTACTACCAGAAGCCCTGGTCTTTCAACTCCTCTCTGCCCACCTTTACATCTACACATTTTGTCCCGAGTACTTCTACAGGAAGACCATTAGAAGCATACACGGTAAAGTCAGGGCTTGGGGGTTTAAGACTGTCCATTGACCAGTACTTAGTATATAGGGCATCAGGTATTAGGGTCACCTGGGACCCAGTGTCTAACAATGCCGGAACTGCAATACCATCTAAGATGATAGACAGGTAGGGTCGCCCACCCACATACCTGCGGTTCCAGTCTAGGGGGCCTGACGGGTATTCTCCTGGGTGTTGGCCCTTGGACCCAGGTTCTGCCCGTTTAAAGGACACTGTGGAGACATATGACCTTTCCGGTTGCATCGGTAACAGATGATCTCTCGACGAGGAGGGTGTTGATCAGAGGTCGCTCCTGCGGGTGGCGTTGTCCTCCTCCGGGGGGGCGACGTCTTCTTTCTTCTCCGGTGCATCCACGGGACGTCTTCTGGGCAGTCAGCTAACAAGATCTTCCCTTCCTCCTCTTTCCGCAGCTGCAGGGCACTCATCACAGCAGCCAGATTTTTAGTCAGCTGGCGCACCTCTGAGCGCAGACAATCCAATTCACTAGGGGGTGTCGCCTGCGTTTTGGTTTCTGCCACTAGCGGGGAAAAGGGGGGTACTGCCGGTTCCAGAGTGACTTCACCCTGATGATGTTGGGTTGCCACTTCAGGTTTGCCCAGGGGCCGCAGCCCTTTTATTGCCATGTCTTTTAGGGCATCAAAGGTAGCATCCGGATGATCTAAGGACCACCAGTTTACAGTTCTGCGTTCCTCTTGGGATCTCAATCCCTGTATAAATTGTTCTTTCAGCATTTTATCTCATCGATAGCATTTAAATTATTAATCTGCTTAAGAGCTCTCAGGGCTCCTTGTAGTCGGCAAGCGTAATCCCGGATGCTGTCACCTGGCTGTTGTGAACAGTGATAGAAGGCCATCCGGAGATCCGTTTCTGTGTGGTCTTCAAATATGGCATGCAGCTTAAGGAAGATCGCAGGTACTGACTCCTGATCAACGGTATCCCAAGTCTCCACTTCCCTCTCAGCAGCGCCAGTTAGCTGCCCTATTAGCACAGCAGCTTTTTGTCTCTCAGGCATGGAGTACATTTCTAGGATGCTGCATAACTTCCGCTTGAAGCCTGCTAAAGTGCCTGGCTCACCGCTGTACTGGGGAAGCCATTTCGCCCCAGGCATATATGGGAGCGTTAGTGGCATGATCGGGACTACCGGACTGGGTGCGGGACCTGCGCCCCCATCTGGCGCTACAATACCAGGCGGTGCGGGATTGGGACCTCTGGCTGGGGCCGCACTGTCAGCCGGTTGTTGTGACATCTTAGCGCCCCTTGGTTAAACGGAGCCTACCGGTTTCAGACGCTGCTATTTCACAGGCACAGCAGTGGGAACAGGACCTTCGTCGCAGGCGCTCTGATGTCAGAGCGTTCACTTCCTGTTGCAGGACCTGCCGATGAGTCAGAGCCGGGGGCGTGTCCAAGACTTTGCGCGCTCTTTCAGGTACGCCCACCTTCTTCTCCAGCGCCTTAGGGCGCGAATCTGGCGGCAAATATGGCGGTATTTGGCGCCAAACAATAGCAACAGTCTTTTTCACCAAAACACTCCACAGGCACACAGGGCTCGCAATGCTGCAAGTTTCGGATCCTGTTCGTGACGCCAAAGTTTTGTGTCGACCCGCCACCACAATTGTGGATTACCAGGGCTATGGGGTACTCAGAGCCGAGCCCATGGAAGTCTATGGGGTTGTCACAGGTAGCGGTGGCTCGGTCTGTGGCCCTGGCAGTCTGGCGTATGTTGAGGGGAATATTTACAGGGGATTTGATATATTTACAGTTCGTGACGCCACCTGTAGTCTCTGGTAATTTGTACCAGCGCTGCTGTAGATCTCTGAGGGGATGGTGAGGCAGCTAGATGTCGGGTCCCCTACAGGTGGGACTCTTCCCTCAGGTCGATGGTTATGGTGGGGTTGTGCAGGCATGCAATTAAATAACTCAGTCTCACACCGTCAGCGTCTTTCCATACCTTTTACTTGTAAGATGGTAAGGCAGGTCCCAGGGAGGCTGATGGGGTTGATGGAGGATGAGTTTTGAGGCAACGGCTGAGCAAGGCAGGGGCCTCCTTTACTTTCCAATGATGATGAGTCCAACCAGCATAAAGCGTAGTTCACTCCTGAAACTTCAGCTATTTCAAAGCTGTACTGCCCGGTCAGTTTTGTGGTGGAGCCTTCCAGTGATGAAACTAGGTTCTTCTATGCTTGGCCTAGCTCAAAGTTCCTATTCCACCTGACCCCTGTTACGTACTGACACTTCAAGGGCTGCTTTCTGTTACCTAAGGTCCAGTAAGCCTCTGGTTCTTTTACCACTATGCGTGAAGCTATAGTGATGCTTCGGTCTCCAGTGACCGGTGACAATGTGCAGGATACTTCAATCCTAAAGCACTTCTGATTTCCTTCCACTGTGCCTTTCGACTTGCTCAAACTCTCAATCTCAGCACTGACTAGGCTAAGGTGAACTGGCTCACCTATACTAGCCTCCACTACTGTACTGTCTCTCTGAATCGACAGGAATCTTGGTGCTCCAGACAGGCACTCCTTCTCTCTCCCTTCACCTCAGGAGACTTCACCAGACTCTCTTGTGCTAAAAACCACACCCCTCTACACCCCTGCTGGGTGTGTCCGAAGTATATGTGATGTCATGTAGAGCCCTTAACCGTTACCTCTCCACTCATCCTCCTGGTATTGTGTACCAGGGCTACACACATTCATGTGTGGGGTTGCTTCTCAGCCAAGGGAATCGGCTCTCTCACAGTCTTGCCTAAAAACACAGCCATGAATAAAGAATGGTACCAGAATGTCCTCCAAGAGCAACTTCTCCCAACCCTCCAAGAGCAGTTTGGCGATCAACAATGCCTTTTCCAGCATGATGGAGCACCTTGCCATAAAGCAAAGGTGATAACTAAATGGCTCAGGGAACAAAACATAGAGATTTTGGGTCCATGGCCTGGAAACTCCCCAGATCTTAATCCCATTGAGAACTTGTGGTCAATCATCAAGAGACAGGTGGACAAACAAAAACCTAAAAATTCTGACAAAATGAAAGCATTGATTGTGCAAGAATGGACTGCTATCAGTCAGGATTTGGTCCAGAAGTTGATTGAGAGCATGCCAGGGAGAATTGCAGAGGTCCTGAAGAAGAAGGGTCAACACTGCAAATATTGACTTGCTGCATTAACTCATTCTAACTGTCAATATAAGCTTTTGTTACTCATATGTTTGCAATTATTATATTTCTGTCTGTGATAAAAACATCTGTCAAACACACATAAAAACCAGAGGGCAGCAGATCATGTGAAAATATAATATTTGTGTCATTCTCAAAACTTTTGGCCATGACTGTACTGTCGGAAGTAGCGATCCTACTTTTTATATTGAAGAACTAAAATAAATTAACATCAGCCGCTTACAGTAAAATCACAGCAGGAGCCGACAGGATAGAATAGATGGGGCTGTGTGGGACTCATGCAGTATATAGGGAAGTTATGTGGGGCTCATTCTGTCTATAGGGTACTGTGTGGTCTCATGTAGTATATATAGGGAGGCTGTATGGGGCACATGCAGTGTATATGGTGGCTGCGTGGGGCTTATGCAGTACATGGGGAGGCTGTGTGGAGCTCATGCTATATATAGAGATGCTGTGTGGGTCTCATGCTGTATATGGGGAGGCTGTGTGGGGCTCATGTAGTGTATAGGGAGGCTGTGTGGGGCTCATGCAGTTTATGGGGAGGCTGTGTCGGGCTCATGCAGTATATTGGGAGGCTGTGTGGCTCATGCAGTATTTAGGGAAGCTGTGTGGGGCTCATGCAGTATACAGTCATGGCCAAAAGTTTTGAGAATGACACAAATATTAATTTTTACAAAGTCTACTGCTTCACTTTTTCTAATGGCAATTTGCATATACTCCAGAATGTTATAAAGAGTGATCAGCTTAACAGCAATTACTTGCAAAGTCAATATTTGGCTAGAAAATGAACTTTATCCCCAAAACACATTTCAACATCATTGCAGCCCTGCCTTAAAAGGACCAGCTAACCTCTTTTCAGTGATTGCTCCATTAACACAGGTGTGGGTGTTGATGAGGACATGGCTGGAGATCAATCTGTCATGATTAAGTAAGAATGACACCACTGGACACTTTAAAAGGAGGCTGGTGCTTGGCATCATTGTTTCTCTTCTGTTAACCATGGTTATCTCTAAAGAAACACGTGCAGTCATCATTGCAATGCACAAAAATGGCCTAACAGGGAAGAATATCGCAGCTAGAAAGATTGCACCTCAGTCAACAATCCATCGCATCATCAAGAACTTCAAGGAGAGAGGTTCCATTGTTGCCAAAAAGCCTCCAAGGCGCCCAAGAAAGACCAGCAAGCGCCAGGACCGTCTCTTAAAAGTGTTTCAGCTGCGGGATTGGGCTACCAGCAGTGCAGAGCTTGCTCAGGAATGGCAGCAAGCAGGTGTGAGTGCATCTGCACGCACTGTGAGGTGGAGACTCTTGGAGCAAGGCCTGGTCTCAAGGAGGGCAGCAAAGAAGCCACTTCTCTCCAGAAATAACATCATGGACAGACTGATATTCTGCAAAAGTTACAGGCAGTGGACTGCTGAGGACTGGGGTAAAGTTATTTTCTCTGATGAATCCCCTTTTCGATTGTTTGGGACATCAGGAAAATGCCTCATTCGGAGAAGACAAGGTGAGCGCTACCACCAGTCTTGTCTCATGCCAACTGTTAAGCATCCTGAAACCATTCATGTGTGGGGCTGCTTCTCAGCCAAGGGAATCGGCTCTCTCACAGTCTTGCCTAAAAACACAGCCATGAATAAAGAATGGTACCAGAATGTCCTCCAAGAGCAACTTCTCCCAACCCTCCAAGAGCAGTTTGGTGATCAACAATGCCTTTTCCAGCATGATGGAGCACCTTGCTATAAAGCAAAGGTGATAACTAAATGGTTCAGGGAACAAAACATAGAGATTTTGGGTCCATGGCCTGAAAACTCCCCAGATCTTAATCCCATTGAGAACTTGTGGTCAATCATCAAGAGACGGGTGGACAAACAAAAACCTAAAAATTCTGACAAAATAAAGCATTGATTGTGCAAGAATGGACTGCTATCAGTCAGGATTTGGTCCAGAAGTTGATTGAGAGCATGCCAGGGAGAATTGCAGAGGTCCTGAAGAAGAAGGGTCAACACTGCAAATATTGACTTGCTGCATTAACTCATTCTAACTGTCAATATAAGCTTTTGTTACTCATATGTTTGCAATTATTATATTTCTGTTTGTGATAAAAACATCTGTCAAACACACATAAAAAACAGAGGGCAGCAGATCATGTGAAAATATAATATTTGTGTCATTCTCAAAACTTTTGGCCATGACTGTATAGGGAGGCTGTATAGGGCTCATGTTGTATATGGGGAGGCTGTGTGGGGCTCATGCGGTATATAGGGAGGCTGTGTGGGGTTCATACTGTATATAAGGAGGCTGTGTGGGGTTCATACTGTATATATAAGGAGGCTGTGTTGGGCTCATGCTGTATATAGGGAGGCTGAGGCTCATGCAGTATATATAGGGAGGCTGTGTGGGGCTCATGCCGTATATGGGGAGGCTGTGTGGGGCTCATGCAGTGTATGTAGGGAGGCTGTGTGGGTCTCATGCAGTGTATATAGGGAGGCTGTGTGGGGCTCATGCAGTGTATATAGGGAGGCTTTGTGGGTCTCATGCAGTGTATATAAGAAGGCTGTGTGGGGTTCATGCAGTGTATGTAGGGAGGCTGTGTGGGGCACATGCAGTATATAGGGAGGCTATGTATGGCTCATGCAGTATATAGGGAGACTGTATAGGGCTCATGTTCCATATGGGGAGGCTGTGTGGGGCTCATGCGGTATACAGGGAGGCTGTGTGGGGCTCATGCTGTATATAAGGAGGCTATGTGGAGCTCATGCAGTATTTGAGGAGGCTGTGTGGGGCTCATGCTGTATATGGGGAGGCTGTGTGGGGCTCATGCAGTATATATAGGGAGGCTGTGTCGGGCTCATGCAGTATATAGGGAGGCTGTGTCGGGCTCATGCATTATATAGGGAGGCTGTGTGGGGCCCATGCAGTGTACATAGGGAGGCTGTGTGGGGCTCATGCAGTATATATAGGGAGGCTGTGTGGGGCTCATGCTGTATATGGGGAGGCTGTGTGGGGTTCATGCTGTATATATAAGGAGGCTGTGTCGGGCTCATGCTGTATATAGGGAGGCTGTGTGAGGCTCATGCAGTATATATAAGGAGGCTGTAGTGCTCATGCTGTGTATGGGGAGCTTTGTGGGGCTCATGCAGTGTATGTAGGGAGGCTGTGTGGGGCTCATGCTGTATGTAAGGAGGCTATGTGGAACTCATGCAGTATTTGAGGAGGCTGTGTCGGGCTCATGCATTATATAGGGAGGCTGTGTGGGGCCCATGCAGTATATATAGGGAGGCTGTGTGGGGCTCATGCAGTATATATAGGGAGGCAGTGTGGGGCTCATGCTGTATATGGGGAGGCTGTGTGGGGTTCATGCTGTATATATAAGGAGGCTGTGTCGGGCTCATGCTGTATATAGGGAGGCTGTGTGAGGCTCATGCAGATATATAAGGAGGCTGTGTGGGGCTCATGCTGTGTATGGGGAGGCTGTGTGGGGCTCATGCAGTGTATGTAGTGAGGCTGTGTGGGGCTCATGCAGTGTATATAGAGAGGCTGTGTGGGGCTCATGCAGTGTATATAGGGAGGCTGTGTGGGGCTCATGCAGTGTATATAAGGAGGCTGTGTGGGGCTCATGCAGTGTATATGGGGAGGCTGTGTGGGGCTCATGCAGTATATGGGGAGGCTGTGTGGGGGGTGATGCAGTGTATATAATGAGGCTGTGTGGGGGGTGATGCAGTGTATATAGGGAGGCTGTGTGGGGCTCATGCAGTATATAGGGAGGCTGTATAGGGCTCATGCTGTATATGAGGAGGCTGTGTCGGGCTCATGCAGTATATAGGGAGGCTGTGTGGGGCTCATGCTGTATATAAGGAGGCTGTGTGGGGCTCATGCAGGATATGGGGAGGCTGTGTGGGGCTCATGCTGTATATGGGGAGGCTGTGTGGGTTTCATGCTGTATATATAAGGAGGCTGTGTCGGGCTCATGCTGTATATAGGGAGGCTGTGTGAGGCTCAGCAGTATATATAGGGAGGCTGTGTGGGGCTCAGCAGTATATATAGGGAGGCTGTGTGGAGCTCATGGCGTATATGGGGAGGCTGTGTGGGGCTCATGCAGTATATAGGGAGACTGTATAGGGCTCATGCAGTATATAGGGAGGCTGTGTATGGCTCATGCAGTATATAGGGAGACTGTATAGGGCTCATGTTGTATATAGGGAGGCTGTGTGGGGCTCATGCGGTATACAGGGAGGCTGTGTGGGGCTCATGCTGTATATAAGGAGGCTGTGTGGAGCTCATGCAGTATTTGAGGAGGCTGTGTAGGGCTCATGCTGTATATGGGGAGGCTGTGTGGAGTTCATGCTGTATATATAAGGAGGCTGTGTCGGGCTCATGCATTATATAGGGAGGCTGTGTGGGGCCCATGCAGTATATATAGGGAGGCTGTGTGGGGCTCATGCAGTATATATAGGGAGGCTGTGTGGGGCTCATGCTGTATATGGGGAGGCTGTGTGGGCTTCATGCTGTATATGTAAGGAGGCTGTGTCGGGCTCATGCTGTATATAGGGAGGCTGTGTGAGGCTCATGCAGTATATATAAGGAGGCTGTGTGGGGCTCATTGTCACGGGTGTGTCGCTGCGAAGATCGTCGCGATTGCACACCCTGACTTCTCACAGCTGAGTTTCTGCTGCTGGGTGTTTTTCGGCAGTGAGAGAATTAATTCTCCCTCTCTCTGTGCTGGACAAGAGCAGCCTCGCTCAGCTGCAATTAAGGTTGTGATAATTGGTTTCCTTCAAATACCTGCCTGTCTGCTAGGGAAGTGTCGGTGAAAGCATTCATGCAGACCAGCAGAGCGGATCATATTGAGAAGTCTAAAGCTAAGAGTACCTGTTGTGGTTTTCTCCTCTCCTCGCTTTATTATTTATCTCCTTACCCGTTGGTGTTCCCTCTGTAGTGGTAGTTTTGTATGCAAGGTGTCCTTTGTTTTACCCCTTGTACTGTCTCGTTCGTCTTATACTGTGTGTAGGCAGTTACCTTCCCGTTTCCCTGTGGTGGTAATCAGGGTCCTTCTCAGGACTAGATTACAGTGGTCAGGGATTCACAGGAGATAGGGTTACGCTGGCGGCCTGGACCTCTGTACCATCAACAGTACCTCCAGGTAGAGGGATTAGTCAGGACCCCAGCTTAGGGTCAGCATAGACCCCGGTCCTCCTGTATGCAGAGACAGCGTGACATTTTCACCGACCACTAAAGATTTTCTCCAGTCACCATGGATCCAGTAGTCAGTGTAGCTCGGCAGTTGCAGAGTTTGTCCATGGAGCTGGCGGACGTTAAGTCCAAGGTTTTGTACCCCCCGGAGCAGGCCGGACCTGAACCTAAAGTAGCTCTCCCTGACAGATTCACTGGGGGGCGGGACAAGTTTTTTGCTTTCCGGGAGGCATGTAAATTGTACTTTCGGCTGCGACCTCGGTCATCTGGGAGTGAAGAACAAAGGGTGGGGATTGTCATCTCGCTCCTACAAGGAGACCCCCAATCCTGGGCGTTCGCTCTTCCCCCGGGCTCCCCAGCTCTCCAGTCAGTGGATAGGTTTTTTGCATCTCTGGGTCTTGTATATGATGACCCGGATCGGGTCTCCCTTGCTGAATCTAAGTTACGTAGGATACAGCAGGGAGATCGTCCGGCGGAGGAATTCTGTTCGGAGTTCCGTAGGTGGGCCACGGACACCCAGTGGAATGACCCGGCTCTTAGGAGCCAGTTTTGTCAAGGTTTATCTGACAAATTAAAGGATGGGCTGGCACAGTATGACCCTCCCACGTCACTGGAAGCAGCTATGGCCCTTGCTATTCGTATTGACAGACGTCTTCGGGAGAGGTGCGGGGTAACTTCGCCCCCTGTGATGACTCCACCTTCCTCAAGGTTCCCTTATACGGAGGTTCCCCTGGTCACTCCAGAGGAGCCTATGCAATTAGGAGGGACATCATTCCGGGGGAGGGGATCGGTGGGGCGCCACAAAACAAGAAGTTGTTTCTTCTGTGGGAAAAAGGGACATTTTATTGGGGGGTGTCCATCCCGTCCTTTACAGAGTGAGAAGTCGCCGGAAAACTATTGATCCCAGATTGTGTGGTGGACGGCAATCTGGGAGTAAGTATTTCGTCCCTAAATTCGTCTCAGTTTCTCGTACCGGCGGAGGTGGTAGTGGGTGCGAGAACTGAGAGGATATCTGTTCTTCTGGATAGTGGGGCCGGGGCTAATCTGGTGGATGCTCGCTTTGCCCGGGTTCAAGGTATGCGATTGAGTGTGTTGGCTAAACCCGTCCCCATATTCTCGATCGATGCCAGACCTCTCGGTCAGGGAAGTTTTTTACAAGCAGTGCATAACATAGATCTTCAAGTGGGGGCGTTACATAAAGAACTGTTGTCTTGTTATGTGTTGGAGGGTCTTCCTACTCCTATAGTGCTGGGCCTTCCGTGGTTAACTAAGCATAACCCGGTTATTAATTGGCAATCCAGAGAGATAAGCCAATGGAGTGAATTCTGTAATAAAAACTGCATGAATACGGTCATTGGTGCGGTCGCTC
Organism: Oophaga sylvatica; assembly: GCA_033576555.1. Lineage (NCBI taxonomy): Eukaryota > Metazoa > Chordata > Amphibia > Anura > Dendrobatidae > Oophaga > Oophaga sylvatica. The sequence continues at coordinate 396,567,873 of JARQOD010000002.1, forward strand.
CTAGGGCCTTACCTCCATTTCTGGTGAACTTTGAGGATGTATTCTCGGAGAAAGGGTGTCAAGAACTACCTCCGCATCGCGAATATGACTGTTCTGTTAACTTGCTCCCTGGGGCCAAATTACCGAAATCTAGGTTGTATAACCTTTCTGGTCCTGAGAGACAGGCCATGAAGGATTATATTTCAGAGAGTCTGGCTAAGGGGCATATTAGACCTTCATCTTCCCCGGTGGCCGCGGGGTTCTTCTTTGTGAAGAAAAAAGATGGAGGCCTACGCCCTTGCCTGGATTTCCGTGAGCTTAATCGGATTACGGTCCGAGATCCGTATCCGCTCCCACTTATTCCCGATCTCTTCAATCAGATCGTGGGTGCCAAATGGTTCTCTAAGTTGGATCTCAGGGGGGCGTACAATCTGATTAGGATGAAGGAGGGGGATGAGTGGAAGACGGCGTTTAACACTCCGGAGGGGCATTATGAGAACCTTGTCATGCCATTTGGTCTGAGTATTGCCCCGGCGGTGTTTCAACACTTTGTAAATGACATCTTTCGCCACCTAATGGGACAGTTTGTGGTCATATATCTGGATGATATCTTAATTTACTCGCCGGATCTTGTGTCTCATCAGGAGCATGTTAGGCAGGTGTTACAGATCTTGCGGGATAATAAACTGTACGCCAAATGGGAGAAGTGTGTGTTCGCCGTACAGGAACTTCAGTTTTTAGGATTCCTGGTGTCAGCATCCGGTTTTCGTATGGACCCTGGGAAAGTGCGGGCAGTTCTTGAGTGGGATCTGCCAGAGGATCTTAAGGCATTACAACGTTTCTTGGGGTTTGCTAACTACTACCGGAAATTCATTCGTAATTTTTCGTCCATAGTTAAACCTCTCACAGACATGACTAAAAAAGGGACGGATTTTTCAAAGTGGTCTGACAAGGCTTGTCAAGCGTTTTCTTCTTTGAAAAAATGTTTTGCTTCAGCACCCATACTTATTCAGCCTGATGCGTCACAGCCGTTCATTGTAGAGGTGGACGCTTCCGAGGTAGGGGTGGGAGCAGTATTGTCACAAGGTTCGTCCCCTGGTAAATGGCATCCGTGCGCCTTCTTCTCTAAAAAATTGTCGTCCGCGGAGAGGAATTATGATGTCGGCAATAGGGAACTCTTGGCCATTAAGTTAGATTTTGAGGAGTGGCGTCATTTTTTGGAGGGGGCAGTCCACCCGGTCACCGTCATTACCGATCACAAAAACCTGCTATATTTAGAGTCCGCTAAACGTCTGAATCCCAGACAAGCTAGGTGGTCGTTGTTTTTTACCAGGTTTAATTTTGTCGTCACATATCGTCCTGGGTCAAAAAATGTTAAGGCGGATGCCTTATCTCGCTGTTTCCCAGGGGCTGGGAACACGGAGGACCCGGTTCCGGTCCTTCAGGAGGGGGTGGTGGTGTCGGCAGTATGCTCTGAGCTTGAGGAGGAGGTATTGGAGTCTCAGGGGGACGCCCCTGTAGGAACTCCAGGTAGACTGTTTGTTCCAAATCAGTTGCGACAAACGGTGATCGAGGCACATCATAATTCAGCTTTGGCAGGACACCCAGGGAGTAAAGCAACTGAGGATCTCCTCTCGCGCCGGTTTTGGTGGCCTAACTTACATAGGGAGGTGGTAACTTTTGTCGCCTCCTGCGAGGTTTGTGCGCGCTCTAAGACCCCACATACCCGTCCGTCTGGGACCCTCTTACCTTTAAAGATCCCGGAGCGTCCGTGGACTCATCTGTCTATGGACTTCATTACGGACCTCCCGCCATCTTCGGGTAAAACAGTCATACTCGTTGTAGTGGACAGGTTCAGCAAGATGGCACATTTTATCGCTCTTCCTGCTCTTTAATGCTAAAACTCTTGCGCAGGTGTTTATTGGGGAGATTGTAAGACTTCACGGGGTACCCTCCGATGTGGTGTCGGATCGGGGGTCTCAGTTTGTGTCCAAATTCTGGAAAGCATTTTGTACACGGCGGGGATGCAGTTGTCATTTTCATCGGCTTTCCACCCGCAGACCAATGGTCAGACAGAGCGTCTGAACCAGAGCTTGGAGACATATCTCCGGTGTTTTGTGTCAGAGAACCAGGAGGACTGGGCTTCTTTCTTGCCTCTGGCGGAGTTTGCTCTAAATAATAGGCGGAGCGAGTCCACTGGTAAGTCCCCGTTTTTTGGGGCATATGGTTTTCACCCTCAGTTTTGTACCTTCAATAGGGGGGGCTCTTCTGGGGTTCCTGAGGAGGAACGATTTTCGTCGTCACTTGCTTCAGTGTGGAGAGGAGTGCTGAATAATCTGAGTACTATGGGGAACCGATACAAACATATGGCTGATAGGAGGAGAGTGTCTGGTCCGGACCTAAGTGTGAACGATCTGGTATGGTTGTCTACCAAGAATATAAAACTTAAGGTTCCCTTCTGGAAACTGGGTCCCAGGTTCATCGGGCCATACTATATCAGTTCTATAATTAATCCGGTTGCATTCCGTCTTGACCTCCCTCCCACATTTAAAATTCATAATGTGTTCCACAGATCGTTGCTTAAGAGGTATGTGGCGCCGGTGATACCTTCACCTTTACCTCCTCCTCCTATGGTGGTCAATGGTAACTTGGAGTTCCAGGTGTCGAGAGTCATCGATTCACGTCTGAATCGCCGGTCCCTTCAGTACCTTGTTCATTGGAGGGGGTATGGTCCTGAGGAGAGGACGTGGGTTCCTGCGTCGGATATTAACGCAGACCGATTGGTTCGGGCCTTCCACACTACTCACCCAGATAAACCCGGCCCTGAGGGTCCAGAGGCCCCTCGTAGAAGGGGGGGTACTGTCACGGGTGTGTCGCTGCGAAGATCGTCGCGATTGCACACCCTGACTTCTCACAGCTGAGTTTCTGCTGCTGGGTGTTTTTCGGCAGTGAGAGAGTTAATTCTCCCTCTCTCTGTGCTGGACAAGACCAGCCTCGCTCAGCTGCAATTAAGGTTGCGATAATTGGTTTCCTTCAAATACCTGCCTGTCTGCTAGGGAAGTGTCGGTGAAAGCATTCATGCAGACCAGCAGAGCGGATCATATTGAGAAGTCTAAAGCTAAGAGTACCTGTTGTGGTTTTCTCCTCTCCTCGCTTTGTTATTTATCTCCTTACCCGTTGGTGTTCCCTCTGTAGTGGTAGTTTTGTATGCAAGGTGTCTTTTGTTTTACCCCTTGTACTGTCTAGTTCGTCTTATACTGTGTGTAGGCAGTTACCTTCCCTGTTGTGAATGGGTTTGAGATGAGTTCTGAGCAGAGGCTCCCTCTGGTGGTTACAAGCGGTGCTAGTGAAGATTGTGAGGACTGGGAATCAGGTGTTACTGACTGGTCTTATATAAGGGAGTCATTTTCCCATCAGGGTTGCCGGTGATCAATTGTTCTGGTCTGAGTCCTTCATTCCAGTTTCCCTTGTAGCCTGCTGTGTCGTGTCTGCATCTCCTGCTATCAGATAAGACCTTTTCTTCTTTTGTGTTTGTACTATATTTTTGCATTTTGTCCTGCACTTCTGTGGGGGCCTTCAGGGTCCCCTCCGGGGGCTTTTGCCCTCTCAGTTTAGTTCAGCCACTGATGTTTGTACTTTTGCTTTTTCCAGTTTTTTCAGTGGCTGCTGTTTTGATTTTGTTACACCAGAGAGCTAATTTAGGTGGAAGAGGTCGTGTGATCTCAGGTGATTTTGAAATTAGTAGAGTTGGTGTTTTTCAGGGTTTTCTGAGATTGCAGTAAGTACCCTTCCTGTCCTTTTCTATTTAGATAGTTTGGGCCCCAGCGTTTGCTCATACTATTTTCTTTCTGTGTCAGTATTTCCTCTTGTCTAACCGCCATTACATGTTTGGGGCTTTCTATTATCTTTGGGGTTCTGCTCCGGGGCAGATAGCTTTCCTATTTCTATCTTTAGGTGTAGTTAGTTTCTCAGGCTGTGACGAGGCGTCTAGGACCAACGTAGGAACGCTCCACGGCTGCCTCTAGTTGTGGTGGTTAGTCAGGGTACTGCAATCTCATAGATTCCAACTGCTCTGGTGTATTGCTTTTTTGCCTGCACTCCTCAGCTACTGAAACATAACAGTATCACCGGCCACTAAAAATTGAAAATTGTATGGTACTCACAGAAGGGAAAAAATATTGTGAAAGAAAAAAGGTTGTCAGAGTTGTCAGAGATATTTTTCTGTTTGTTGCATTTTTTTTTTTCTTTCCCTCTGTATCTCTGGGTGCTGGGGAGGATCTTTTCTCCCAATGGAGTTTGCACAGTTGTCTGGCCGTGTGGATCAGCTTGCCACTGAGGTTCAGAGTATTGCTGCATATCTTGCTAGGTTGCCTGTTGTGGAACCTAGGATCCCCATGCCAGATTTGTTTTTAGGGGATCGAGCTAAGTTTCAGAATTTCAAAAATAATTGTAAATTGTTTTTTGCCTCAGGAAAGTCCTCAGGAAACGCAGCGCAGCAGGTTCAAATTATCATCTCTCTCCTGCGCGGCGATCCTCAGGATTGGGCTTTTTCCCTGATACCTGGGGATCCTGTTTTGAGTGATGTTGATGCGTTTTTTCAGGCTTTGGGGTTATTGTACGATGAGCCTAATGTCACTGATCAAGCTGAAAAAGCCTTGTTGGCATTAAATCAGGGGCTTGATGACGCTGAGTTATACTGTCAGAGATTCCGTAGGTGGGCAGTCCTGACCAAATGGAATGACGACGCTTTGGCGGCCCTTTTCCGGAAGGGTCTGTCAGATAATGTAAAGGATGTTATGGTGGGATTCCCTGTCCCCTCTGGTCTCAATGATTCTATGTCATTAGCGATTCAAATTGACAGACGTTTGCGTGAGCGGAGAAGTATGCGTGGAATGGTGTTGCCTTGTGGACCGGCTTCTGAGCCCATGCAGTGTGATGGAGTGGTGTCTGGGGCACAGCGTCATGAGTTTCGAAAGCGCAATGGGTTATGTTTCTACTGTGGTGATGCCTCTCATGCTATTTCAGTCTGCCCTAAGCGGGGAAGACGTTTTGCACGCTCAGTTGTCTTGGGTAGTGTTCAGACTAAGTTTTTATTAACTGTCACTCTGATATGCTCTCTGTCCTCATTTTCTGCTCAGGCTTTCGTTGATTCTGGAGCAGCTATTAACCTGATGGATTATGATTTTGCTAAACGTTGTGGGTTTCCCTTGATACCCCTACAGAAGTCTATTCCCCTACTGGGGATCGATTCTACCCCTTTGGCTGAGAATAAACCCCAGTTTTCTACTCAGGTGATAATGAGGGTTGAACCTGATCACCAGGAGTGCTGCAAATTTTTGGTTCTATATAATCTGCATGACATTATCGTGCTGGGTTTCCCTTGGTTACAGTCTCATAATCCTGTTTTGGATTGGAAATCTGTGTCTGTAACCAGTTGGGGCTGCCAATGTGTTAATACCAACACTCCTGTTTTTTCTGCCTCCCCCCAGGCTCAGGATGTTCCTGACTTTTTGATTGATTTTTCTGATGTGTTTAGCGAAAGTAAATCTGCATCCTTGCCTCCCCATAGGAGCTATGACTGCGCTATTGAATTAGTGCCGGGTAGTAAATTCCCTAAAGGTCGCCTTTTTAACTTGTCTGTACCTGAACATGACGCTATGCGGTCTTATATCAAGGAATCATTGGAGAGGGGTCATATCAGACCATCCTCTTCACCCTTAGGTGTCGGTTTTTTCTTTGTGGCCAAAAAAGATGGTTCATTAGGGCCGTGTATTGATTATCGTCTCTTGAACAATATTACTGTGAAATATCAATACCCGTTACCCTTGATTTCTGACCTGTTTTCCAGGGTGAAAAACGCTACTTGGTTTACCAAGCTTGACCTCAGGGGGGCGTATAACCTTATTCGCATTAAGCACGGGATGAATGGAAGACGGCATTCAATACCCCTGAAGGGCATTTTGAGTACCTAGTGATGCCCTTTGGGCTCACTAATGCTCCTTCCGTCTTCCAGTCCTTCATGAATGACATTTTCAGGGATTTTGTGGACAAATTTCTGATTGTTTATTTGGATGAACTCTTGATTTTTTCTAATGACTGGGACTCTCATGTGAAACATGTTCGAACTGTATTCCAGATTTTGAGAGAGAATGCTCTGTATGTGAAGGGATCAAAGTGTCTTTTTGGCATACAGAGGATCTCATTTCTGGGATTCATTTTGTCCCCATCTGTTATTGAAATGGACCCGGTCAAGGTTCAGGCCATCTGTGATTGGGTCCAACCTACTTCATTAAAGGCTCTTCAGAGATTTTTGGGTTTTGCCAATTTTTATCGTAAATGTATTGGTAATTTCTCGGTTATTGTTAAACCATTAACTGATTTGACCAGAAAGGGTTCTGATGTGGTGAATTGGCCTCCTGAGGCAGTCTCTGCATTTCAGGAACTTAAGCAGAGATTCACTTCTGCTCCTGTTCTACGGCAGCCTGATGTTTCTCTGCCATTTCAGGTGGAGGTTGATGCCTCTGAAATTGGGGCAGGTGCCGTTTTGTCCCAAAAAGATCCAGAGACCTCTAAAAGTAACCCTTGTGCCTTTTTCTCTCGAAAATTTTCTCCTACTGAACGTAATTATGACGTGGGTAATCGGGAGTTATTGGCCATGAAGTGGGCTTTTGAAGAGTGGAGACATTGGCTGGAGGGAGCCAAACATCAGGTGGTGGTCCTTACGGACCATAAGAATCTGGTCTATCTGGAATCTGCCAAGCGACTCAATCCTAGACAGGCCAGGTGGGCCTTGTTTTTCACACGTTTTAATTTTGTGGTTTCCTTTCTTCCTGGCACTAAGAATGTTAAGGCGGATGCCCTCTCGAGGAGTTTCCTTGCGGACTCTCCTGAGTTATCTGATCCTTCTGTTATTTTGAAAGAGGGTGTAGTTCTTTCCGCCATCTCGCCCAATTTGAGACTTGCTCTGGAGGGGTGTCAGGAGGATAGGCCCGAGCGCTGCCCTGTTGGAAAATTGTTTGTCCCGGACCAATGGAAAAAGAGTGTGATGTCTGAGATTCATTGTTCCGCATTGGCTGGGCATCCCAGAATTTTTGGTACCAGAGACTTGGTTAGTCGGTCCTTTTGGTGGCCTACCTTGTCTCGTGATGTCAGGGAATTTGTGCAGTCCTGCGGGACTTGCTCTCGCTCCAAGCCTTGCTCTCGCTCTAGTGGTTTGTTGATGCCATTGCCTGTGCCCAAGAGACCATGGACCCATATCTCTATGGATTTCATTTCCGATCTTCCTGTTTCTCAGAGAATGACCACCATCTGGGTAATTTGTGATAGGTTTTCCAAAATGATACATCTTGTGCCATTACCTAAGTTGCCTTCCTCCTCTGAATTGGTGCCGTTGTTCCTTCAGCACGTGGTTCGTTTACACGGCATTCCTGAGAACATTGTGTCTGACAGAGGAGTCCAGTTTGTTTCCAGATTTTGGAGGACTTTTTGTTCTAAACTGGGTGTTCAATTGTCTTTCTCCTCGGCATTTCATCCTCAGACCAATGGTCAAACTGAGAGAACAAACCAGACATTGGAGACTTATCTAAGATGCTTTGTGTCTGCTGATCAGGATGACTGTGTCTCTTTTTTGCCTTTGGCTGAGTTTGCTCTTAATAATAGGGCTAGCTCTGCCACTTTGATGTCTCCGTTTTTCTGTAATTCTGGGTTTCACCCTCGATTTTCTTCAGGACAGACGGAGGCTTCTGTCTGTCCAGGTGTTGACTCTGTTGTGGAGCGTATGCAACAGATTTGGGACCAGGTAGTGGAGAGGTTGTCCCTCTCTCAGGAGAAGGCCCAGCGGTTTGCTAACCGGCATAGGACTGATGGTCCTCGGTTTAAAGTGGGGGACTTGGTCTGGTTGTCCTCAAAGAATATTCCTATGAGAGTAGCATCTCCTAAATTTAAGCCTAGGTTCATTGGACCTTATAAGATCATGGAGATTATTAATCCTGTTTCTTTTCGTTTGCTTCTTCCAGGGACATTTAAGATCCATAACGTGTTCCACAAGTCCTTGTTGAAGAGGTTTGTTGAGCCAGTGGTTCCTGCTGCTGTGCCTCCTGACCCTGTTTTGGTTGAGGGCAATCTGGAGTATGTGGTTGAGAAAATATTGGATTCTCGTTTTTCTAGACAAAAACTCCAATATTTGGTTAAATGGAGAGGTTATGGTCAGGAAGACAATTCTTGGGTGTTTGCTTCGGACATCCATGCTAGGAGACTTATCCGTGCATATCATAGAACTCATCCCGACCGACCTGGTTGCTCAAATGAGGGTTCGGTGACCCTCCTCAAGGGGGGGGTACTGTTGTGAATGGGTTTGAGATGAGTTCTGAGCAGAGGCTCCCTCTGGTGGTTACAAGCGGTGCTAGTGAAGATTGTGAGGACTGGGAATCAGGTGTTACTGACTGGTCTTATATAAGGGAGTCATTTTCCCATCAGGGTTGCCGGTGATCAATTGTTCTGGTCTGAATCCTTCATTCCAGTTTCCCTTGTAGCCTGCTGTGTCGTGTCTGCATCTCCTGCTATCAGATAAGACCTTTTCTTCTTTTGTGTTTGTACTATATTTTTGCATTTTGTCCTGCACTTCTGTGGGGGCCTTCAGGGTCCCCTCCGGGGGCTTTTGCCCTCTCAGTTTAGTTCAGCCACTGATGTTTGTACTTTTGCTTTTTCCAGTTTTTTCAGTGGCTGCTGTTTTGATTTTGTTACACCAGAGAGCTAATTTAGGTGGAAGAGGTCGTGTGATCTCAGGTGATTTTGAAATTAGTAGAGTTGGTGTTTTTCAGGGTTTTCTGAGATTGCAGTAAGTACCCTTCCTGTCCTTTTCTATTTAGATAGTTTGGGCCCCAGCGTTTGCTCATACTATTTTCTTTCTGTGTCAGTATTTCCTCTTGTCTAACCGCCATTACATGTTTGGGGGCTTTCTATTATCTTTGGGGTTCTGCTCCGGGGCAGATAGCTTTCCTATTTCTATCTTTAGGTGTAGTTAGTTTCTCAGGCTGTGACGAGGCGTCTAGGACCAACGTAGGAACGCTCCACGGCTGCCTCTAGTTGTGGTGGTTAGTCAGGGTACTGCAATCTCATAGATTCCAACTGCTCTGGTGTATTGCTTTTTTGCCTGCACTCCTCAGCTACCGAAACATAACACTTCCCGTTTCCCTGTGGTGGTAATCAGGGTCCTTCTCAGGACTAGATTACAGTGGTCAGGGATTCACAGGAGATAGGGTTACGCTGGACCTCTGTACCATCAACAGTACCTCCAGGTAGAGGGATTAGTCAGGACCCCAGCTTAGGGTCAGCATAGACCCCGGTCCTCCTGTATGCAGAGACAGCGTGACACTCATGCTGTGTATGGGGAGGCTGTGTGGGGCTCATGCAGTGTATGTAGGGAGGCAGTGTGGGGCTCATGCAGTGTATATAGGGAGGCTGTGTAGGGCTCATGCAATGTATATAGGGAGGCTGTGTGGGGCTCATGCAGTGTATATAAGGAGGCTGTGTGGGGCTCATGCAGTATATAGGGAGGCTGTGTGGGGCTCATGCAGTATATAGGGAGGCTGTATAGGGCTCATGCTGTATATGAGGAGGCTGTGTGGGGCTCATGCAGTATATAGGGAGGCTGTGTGGGGCTCATGCTGTATACAAGGAGGCTGTGTGGGGCTCATGCAGGATATGGGGAGACTGTGTGGGGCTCATGCTGTATATGGGGAGGCTGTGTGGGGTTCATGCTGTATATAAGGAGGCTGTGTCGGGCTCATGCTGTATATAGGGAGGCTGTGTGAGGCTCAGCAGTATATATAGGGAGGCTGTGTGGAGCCCATGCCGTATATGGGGAGGCTGTGTGGGGCTCATGCAGTGTATGTAGGGAGGCTGTGTGGGGCTCATGCAGTGTATATAGGGAGGCTGTGTGGGGCTAATGCAGTGTATATAGTTAGGCTGTGTGGGGCTCATGCAGTGTATATAAGGAGGCTGTGTGGGGCTCATGCAGTGTATGTAGGGAGGCTGTGTGGGGCTCATGCAGTGTATATAAGGAGGCTGTGTGGGGCTCATGCAGTGTATGTAGGGAGGCTGTGTGGGGCTCATGCTGCGTATGGGGGAGGCTGTTTAGAGTTCATGCCGCATATGGGGGAGGCTGCGTGGGACTCATTGCTGCATATGGGGGAGGCTGTTTAGAGCTCATGCCGCATATGGGGAGGCTGTGTGTGGCTCATGCCGCATATGGGGGAGGCTGTGTGGGGCTCATGCCTCATATGGGGGAGGCTATGTGGAGCTCATGCCACATATGTGGGAGGCTGTGTGGAGCTCTTACAGTATATAAGGGGCTGTGGGGGTTCATATGATATACAGAAGGGGCTGTATTCCGGTTCAAAAGATATATAGGGGGATGTCAGCATACTTAATTCTGCTCAATATTAAGTGATACAATTAATATTAATATAATTATAAATTATATAATAATTATAATATATTGATATTAATATTGAGTATAATTAATTTCAGCCTTAAATTGAAATAATATCACTGACTTTAATAAATCTTTATTAAACCGTACTTACGACATCACCCATTTCAGACGCTGTTGTCCCCTGCTAAAGAATTAACATAACAAACAACAATATTCCTCACCTGACCGCAGAGAAAATGATAATCCATTTGTCTTACAACGGGTCTAGCTCTGCTACATCTAGATAGCAGGCTGCATAGTTGCATGATGTTACCATACAGCCTGTCATCCAGAAGAGACACTGAGCGGCGTCTGCTACCACTGCCCAGTGTCTCGCACTGAACGCCTATAACCACAGCCAATGAACTCACTTCACCTAAGTGAGGTCAGCACGAGCTCCGTTAGAAATTTTCCCACCGCGCTTGTGCTGACATCAGTGTAAGGTGAAGTGAGTGACTATGGGGTTAGTAATTGGGGCATCTTATAGACGCCTCTCCATTACTGACCTCTGGACTTGATGTCACCTGACATTACTTAGGTGGCATCAACCCCCCAACTATTACCCCACGTGCCACCGCTACAGGGCAAGTGGGAAGAGCGAGGCTAAGTGCCAGAATTTTCTGTGGCGGCTGAGAGCTGATTTTTTTTAGCCTGGGGGCAGTATCCAAGACCTCTTCCTAGGCTTTTAATATCAGCCCGCAGCTGTCTTCCTAAACTTTGCTGGTTATTATAGGGGAACCCTACGTCATTGTTTGGTGGGGATCCCCATTTTAATAGCCAGTAAAGGTTATGTATACAGCTGTGAACTGATATTAATAGCCTGGGAAGCTCCATGGGTATTACCCCCTTCCAAGGCTATAAACATGAGCCCCTAGCAGTCGGCTTTCCCTCTGCTGGTTAAGAAAATTACACGGGAGCCCATGCTATTTTTTTCTGAAAATCAATCTTTTAATAATTAAATACATGTACACTAAGCTGCACACGCACTGTACTAATTGTATTTGCTACTGACATCTATATATCTATTCTATTTGTATTTGTTGTATGTAATCCATCTCTTCTATCCTGTCGAGTGCTGTGCAATTTTTTTCTCACACCCATAGGCTTGCATTGGCGAGTCTCGGACGATATCAGTGTACAATCGCAGCCCGCTGCGATTTTACATGCATGCCGAATACGCCTGAGAACAAAAACGCTGATCTGATCTGCCCCATAGAGTAGCACTGGGCCAAGTGCTATGCGATGTTTTCTCGTATGGCACTCAGCCGTATTCTACTGTATGTGACTCTGGCCTAAGGCTCACTTCAATGTTGCATTTATCCTTTCCTTTTATCAGAAAAGGACAGAATAAATAACAGAATAAAAATCTGTTGCATTTCTGTTTCAAATGGAAAAAGAGGCGGACCATTGACTTACTGTACTTGACGTCTAGCTGGTTCCTATTTGGTGTCTGTTTTTTAGTATGGAGGAAAAAAGTCAAGCACATCAAATTTTTCTTCCATTGTAAAAATTAACAACAAACGGAGACCAGACAGACCCATATAAATCGATAGGGTTCCCTCTGCTTCCATTTGAAACAGGAATGCAGTGGATTCTAATTCCTTGTGTCTATTCCGTTTATGGACGTGAACAAGGCCTCTGTCAAGTGGAAAACTAATGCCGCTAAACCAATTCCTTCCAATACAAAATGTGCTTCCTCACAGATGCCCCAAACCTGCAATCGTATTATGCATGCAACCTATATAACCTGCTTCTGGTGCATCTATCAATGCACTGTGTTCATTAACCCTCTGTATTTCATTCTGACCAGTAAACGAAAATTATTGAAGTGGCCTTCTCTGCCATTAGCCAATCACCTGAAATATATAATTTATCCTCACAAATTAGATATACGTAATAGAGTAGTAGATTATGAAGACAATTAATCTCAGTGGTGTGATGCATTTGTCAAAGAAGATCGGTCTAAATTGGACATGTTATAAATGTCAGACCAATTCCCTGACACCACCTCTGCCAGCTGTAGTTAGGACTCTCACATGCATATTTTTCTTCTTACAAATGTTTCAGTTGTTGAAATGCACTATTATCATATATTTTCATTGTAGAATGAAAATTCAATTTTCTGCATCTGCCTGTTTGGAATTCTCTATTTTCATGGCTCTGCTGATTTCGCTGTGTTTACATGACAATACAGATAAGCTGAGCATGTATCCCGAAATAATAGTATGCAGTTATTCCCAGTGTATTTTATCCACTTGAACTTCTGTGCTGATAAACTTATGTTCATTATAAGCAAATTGTCTGGGAACTGTGGAGAGGCAGAGCAGAAGAGGGCACAGTACATAGGGAGTACGGAGGATGTGTTATCCATGTGCAATAGCTTTTTATGAAGTGGTCATGCATAATCTATGTTTTACATGTTCAATGCTTCACATGGCAACATGTGTAAATGTGAAATTGACCTCGGGATCCCCCTTTATGACACAGAAAGTAGTGCCACTCTTGTTTTGATTCATTTGACTGTCCGAATTGTAATACTACAATCATGGCCAAAAGTTTTGAGACTGACAAATTTTGGTTGTCATAAAGTTTGCTGTTTTGGTGTTTTTCAATTTTTTAGTCAAATGTTTGTATGGCTACTGAAGTACAATTATAAACATGTTATAGGTTTTTACACTTTTATTGACAAATACATTAAGTTTTATTAGACTCAATATTTTCAGTGTTGACTCTTATTTTTCAAGAATTCTGACCTTCGCTCTTGCATTCTAGATATCAGCTTCTGGGCCAAATCCTGACCCATGGTAACCCAGTCTGATCAATGCTTAGAGTTTATCACAATTTCTGTGTTTTTGTTTGTCCACTTGTGTTATGAGGAATGACCACAAGATCTCAATGGGACTGAGATCTAGGGAGTTTCCTGGCCACGGACCTAACATTTCAAAAGAAAAGTTGATAGCCCTAAGGCTGCAAACTTTGTGAAAACCAAAATTTGTCAGCCACAAAATTTTTGGCCATGACTGTACATTTACATTTTGTCTGTGTTTTTGCTGCATTGTTTCTGCACTTTTTTTTGTCACCGAAAAAAACACAACGATTTACAGCATCAGCAAAGTAAATGAGATTCCTGAAATCTCATGCAGATGCGGTTTATTTCCTTGCAGATTTGAACCTTTAAAGTGTTTTTTTTCAAATCAAGTCAATTCTTTCAGCATATTTGCAGCATTTTTCATCCATTCAAATGAATGGGAAAAACACGCATACAAAAACGTGCATATTTTATGCATTGTTTTTCCTGCCAACACTCCAGTATTTAAATACTGAACGTGTGCACATACCCTAAGGCCAGGTTCACACATCCGTGTTTCTGGTACATTTTCACATGTACAGGAGACACTTACACATGCACACCCGTTTCTAATCAATGGGGCTGTGCACATGTCCTTGTTTTCTCACGGATCGTGAGTCCTTGTGACCCACACATATACATGTCCATTTTTTTCCTGCAGCACGGATGACAATTCCTACCGCACACACGTACACTGATGACATACCGCAGTAGAATGCAGAATAGAAATTAAATATTTTTAGGTGTTAAAGATGTGCATATATAAAAGATAGGTAGATAGACACATAGATATCCGTGAGATGCATAATTAGCTTACTGTACATGTATTAATCTAATAAATACATGAAAAAACCTATGTGGGGTCCTTCCCATTTCTAAAGTTAGGGTTAGTGTTAGGCTAAAGTTAGGGTTAGGGCTGGGGCTAAAGTTAGGGTTAGTGTTAGGCTAAACTTAGGGTTAGGGTTGGGGCTAGAGTTAGGGTTAGTGTTAGGCTAAACTTAGGGTTACGGTTGGGGCTAGAGTTAGGGTTAGGGTTGGGGCTAAAGTTAGGGTTGGGGCTAAAGTTAGGGCTAGGGTTGAGACTAGCGTTAGGGTTGGGATTAGGGTTATGGGTGTGCTAGGGTTTGGTTTGTGGTTAGGGTTATGGTTAGAGTTGGGATTAGGGTTAGGGGTGTGTTTGGGTTAGGATTGTTATTAGGGTTATGGTTGGGATTAGGGTTAGGGGTGTGTTGGGTTAGGGTTGGAATTAGAATTGGGGGGTTTCCACTGTTTAGGCACATCAGGGGCTCTCCAAATGCGACATGGCGTCCGATCTCTATTCCAGCCAATTCTGCGTTGAAAAGTCAACGGTGCGCCTTCCGATCTCTGCCGTGCACCCAAACCATGGTTTACCCCCACATATGGGTTATCGGCGTAATTGCACAACAACTTTGGGGGTCTAATTTCTCCTGTTACCCTTGGGAAAATAAAAATTTGGGGGCGAAAAGATTATTTTTGTGGAAAAATAATTTTTTATTTTCATGGCTCTTCTGTGAAGCACTTGGGGGTTCAAAGTGCTCACCACACATCTAGATAAGTTCCTTGGGTCGTGTAGTTTCCAAAATGGGGTCACTTGTGGGGGCTTTCCACTGTTTAGGCGCATCGGGGGCTCTGCAAACGCAACATGACATCCGCAGACCATTCCATCAATTCTGCATTCCAAAACGTCACTTCTTCCCATCCGAGCCCCGATGTGTGCCAAAACAGTAGTTTTCTACCACATATGGGGTACTAGCGTACTCAGGACAAATTGGACAACTTTTGGGGTCCAATTTCTCCTATTACCCTTGAGAAAATAAAAAAATGGGGCTAAAATATCATTTTTGTGGAAAAAAATATGATTTTTTATTTTTACGGCTGTGCGTTATAAACTTCTGTGAAGCACTTGCGGGTTCAAAGTGCTCACCACACATCTAGATAAGTTCCTTGTTTCCAAAAATGGTGTGACTTGTGGGGGCTTTCCACTGTTTAGACACATCAGGGGCTCTCCAAACACGACATCATGTCCGATCTCAATTCCAGTCAATTCTGCATTGAAAAAGTCAAATGGCGCTCCTTCCCTTCCGAGCTCTGCCATGCGCCCAAATAAAAAATTGGTTGTGAAAAAAAGTTAAATGTTCATTTTTTCTTCCACATTTCTTCAGTTCATGTGAAGCATATTAAGGGTTAATTATCTTGTTCAGTGTGATTTTCAGCACCTTGAGGGGTGCAGTTTTTAGAATAGTGTAATTTTTGGGTATTTTCTGTCATGTTCACCCCCCAAACTCACTTCAAATGTGAGGTGGTCCCTAAAAAATGGTTTTGTAAATTTTATTGGAAAAATAAGAAATCACTGGTCAACTTTTAACCCTTATAGTGTCTTAACAAAAAAAATTATGTTTCAAAAGTTTGAAAATTGTGAAATTTTCAAAATTTTCACCAAATTTCAATTTTTTTAACAAACGCAAGTCATATCAAAGAAGTACCACTATCATGGGCGTACCCAGGATCAAAACTAGGGGGGGGCAAGCCATGGTCGTTCAGGTTGTAAAATATAAGAACAAAAAATGTGAATAAAACGAAAATGAACGCCATACACAACATAATTCCTTATACCAAGACCAATAATATCACATACAAGGAGAAATACCACCATGATCAATCCTATTATGTAAACAATTTATTGATTTTAGGCTTACCTTTGCAGTCTTCTCTTCTGTTCAGCAGGGGGACTTCAAGCTCATGCGTGTTTATCACACACTGACACTGAGCCATTCACACTGCCCTTTCTAAACACAGCAATTGGATTGATCTTTGGGGAAAAAAAATGAAAGATAGATAGATTAGATAGAAATAGATAGATAGATAGATAGATAGATAGATAGATAGATAGATAGATAGAAAACCAGACAAATTGGAGGCAGCACATAGTTTGTAGTGAAAAAAAAAGCTATTTAATAAGGTCAAAAGGCGACATTTCGGTCCAAACAACACAAACCTTTCTCAAGCCTTGAGAAAGGTTCTGTTGTTTGGACCAAAACGTCGCCTTTTGGTCTTATTAAACAGCTTTTTATTCACTACAAACGGTGTGCTGCCTCCAATTTGTCTGGATTTCTATAATTGATGTTTGGTATTTGCCTGGGGGGCTCTGCACCAGGACTCTTTCTTTGTGCTGCTCTAATTTTCTTCTTTTTAGATAGATAGATAGATAGATAGATAGATAGATAGATAGATAGATAGATAGATAGATAGATAGATAGATAGATTTAAGCATGGAATGCAAGTAGATTCCACCCTGAAATATGCCCCATCATTGTCCCCTTCTTGTAGTAATATGCCCCATCATTGTCTCCTTCTTTTAATAATGTGCCCCAGACCAGCACCTGTATATACATCAGCCCCAGCCCAGCCTCTGTATGTCAGATATACAGTATATTACTGAAGATATAGACTGTACGGGCTCCTGTCAGGTATATATTACAGTAGATATAGACTGTACGGGCTCCTGTCAGGTATATATTACTGTAGATATAGACTGTATGGGCTCCTGTCAGGTATATATTACTGTAGATATAGACTGTACAGGTTCCTGTCAGGTATATATTACTGTAGATATAGACTGTACAGGCTCCTGTCAGGTATATATTACTGTAGATATAGACTGTACAGGCTCCTGTCAGGTATATATTACTGTAGATATAGACTGTACGGGCTCCTGTCAGGTATATATTACTGTAGATATAGACTGTACGGGCTCCTGTCAGGTATATATTACTGTAGATATAGACTGTACAGGCTCCTGTCAGGTATATATTACTGTAGATATAGACTGTACGGGCTCCTGTCAGGTATATATTACTGTAGATATAGACTGTATGGCTCCTGTCAGGTATATATTATTGTAGATATAGACTGTATGGGCTCCTGTCAGGTATATGTTACTGTAGATATAGACTGTACGGGCTCCTGTCAGGTATATATTACTGTAGATATAGACTGTACGGGCTCCTGTCAGGTATATATTACTGTAGATATAGACTGTATGGGCTCCTGTCAGGTATATATTACTGTAGATATAGACTGTACGGGCTCCTGTCAGGTATATATTACTGTAGATATAGACTGTATGGGCTCCTGTCAGGTATATATTACTGTAGATATAGACTGTACGGGCTCCTGTCAGGTATATATTACTGTAGATATAGACTGTATGGGCTCCTGTCAGGTATATATTATTGTAGATATAGACTGTATGGGCTCCTGTCAGGTATATGTTACTGTAGATATAGACTGTATGGGCTCCTGTCAGGTATATATTACTGTAGATATAGACTGTACGGGCTCCTGTCAGGTATATATTACTGTAGATATAGACTGTACAGGCTCCTGTCAGGTATATATATACTGTAGATATAGACTGTACGGGCTCCTGTCAGGTATATATTACTGTAGATATAGACTGTATGGGCTCCTGTCAGGTATATATTATTGTAGATATAGACTGTATGGGCTCCTGTCAGGTATATGTTACTGTAGATATAGACTGTATGGGCTCCTGTCAGGTATATATTACTGTAGATATAGACTGTATGGGCTCCTGTCAGGTATATATTACTGTAGATATAGACTGTACGGGCTCCTGTCAGGTATATATTACTGTAGATATAGACTGTATGGGCTCCTGTCAGGTATATATTATTGTAGATATAGACTGTACAGGCTCCTGTCAGGTATATATTACTGTAGATATAGACTGTATGGGCTCCTGTCAGGTATATATTACTGTAGATATAGACTGTACAGGCTCCTGTCAGGTATATATTACTGTAGATATAGACTGTACAGGCTCCTGTCAGGTATATATTACTGTAGATATAGACTGTATGGGCTCCTGTCAGGTATATATTACTGTAGATATAGACTGTACAGGCTCCTGTCAGGTATATATTACTGTAGATATAGACTGTATGGGCTCCTGTCAGGTATATATTACTGTAGATATAGACTGTACAGGCTCCTGTCAGGTATATATTACTGTAGATATAGACTGTACAGGCTCCTGTCAGGTATATATTACTGTAGATATAGACTGTATGGGCCCCTGTCAGGTATATATTACTGTAGATATAGACTGTACGGGCTCCTGTCAGGTATATATTACTGTAGATATAGACTGTACAGGCTCCTGTCAGGTATATATTACTGTAGATATAGACTGTATGGGCTCCTGTCAGGTATATATTATTGTAGATGTAATATATACCTGACAGGGCCTGTACAGTCTATATCTACTGTAATATATACCTGACAGGAGCCCTTACAGTCTATATCTACAGTAATATATACCTGACAGGAGCCCGTACAGTCTATATCTACAGTAATATATACCTGACAGGAGCCTGTACAGTCTATATCTACTGTAATATATACCTGACAGGAGCCCATACAGTCTATATCTACAGTAATATATACCTGACAGGAGCCCATACAGTCTATATCTACAGTAATATATACCTGACAGGAGCCCATACAGTCTATATCTACAGACTGTAGATATAGACTGTACAGGCTCCTGTCAGGTATATATTACTGTAGATAAGGAGACATCAACCCATTAATTAATAAATCCTCCTATGTCACTGAGGACTCTGACTGACCTCAGATTTCCCTCCTGCAGCAAGCACACGGCTTCTCTTCCTGGCTTCCTGGCTTTGCAGAACACGCCCCCGGGAACGATGTCACACCGCTGGAAAGAGCCCATACAGTCTAGTATGTGAGTCGCAGCCAGCCCAGAAGCACCTTTTAAAGGGCCGGCTGATGCGATGGCCTCATTTTGGCACGGCGCGCCCCTGCTCCTAGGGGGGGGCAACGGCCCCCCCCTGCCCCACGGTGGGTACGCCCATGACCACTATCATAAATTACAACATGTCACGAGAAAACAATCTCAGAATCACCAGGAACCGTTGAAGCGTCTCCTAGTTATGACCTCATAAAGTGACACTGGTCAGAATTGAAAAAATTGGCAAAAACAGGCTCTGGCGCGAAAGGGTTAGAAACACTTGTTTCACCGTTATCTTGTTGTGTAAAGACGCTGCCAATCATCCGATAAATTAGAAAAGAGCTTGTTCATTGGGTGAAATGATGTTTTGTGCAGCTCGAAAAAAAATCGTTCTCGGCGATGCAGGGCTTGTGTAAACAGGAAATGCACTGCTGAGAAATATGACAGTTTTTACAGTGTACTTAGGTCTGCCTGTGTAAACAGACATTTAATCCCTTAGTGACCACCAATACATCTTTTTACTGACCTGCTATATAAGAGACTAGCATCCTCCGACGGGTGACAATCCAGCAGCTGTCAGCAGTACACTATAGCCGACACACTGTTGCATCAGCCATTTCACGGTTGGTAACGACTATAGCCATTTAACCCCTTAAATGCTGTCAATAATGACTACAGCATCTAGATGGTTAACAGAGTGTGGGGGCTATCTCTTTAACCCTATCGGCACCCTGAGATCTTGATCGTGTGGTGCTAATATTTGCCATGTGCCATGCCATGAGCATATAACGGCCTTAAAGTCTGCCAGCTATAGTGTCCTTTTCAGAAGTTAGCAACATTTAGATGGTTCCTGTTATGTCACTTTGCATTAATTCCTGAAAATCACCTGAAGGGTTAATGAACTACCTGGAAGCAATTTTGAATATGTTAAGGGGTGTTGTTTTTAAAATGGTATCACTTTTGGGGGTTTCCAGTATATAGGCCTTCCAAAGTCACTTCAAAACTGAATAGGTCACTAAAAAAAAAATAAGTTTTGTAAATTTCCTTGATAAAATAAGAAAATACTGCTACATTGTTAAACCTTGTAAAATGCTAACAAAATAAAACAACATTTTACCCATGGTACTGATGTAAAGCAGACATGAGGAAAATGTTATTTACTAATAATAATCTTTATTTTTATATAGCGCTAACATATTCCACAGGTCTTTACAGTTTGCACACATTATCACCGCTGTCCCCGATGGGGCTCACAATCTAGATTCCCTATCAGTATGTTTTTGGAGTATGGGAGGAAACTGGAGTACCCGGAAGAAACCCAAGCAAACACAGGGAGAACATGCAGACTCCTTGCAGATGTTGTCCTTGGTGGGATTTGAACCCAGGACTCCAGTGCTTCAAGGCTGCAGTGCTATCCACTGAGCCACCGTGCTGCCCTACTAATGTTTTTTGTGTGGTATCACTATCTGGATTAACGGGATAATCATTAAAAGTTTGAAAATTGCTAATTTTTAGAAATATACAGACCTAAATTTGTCATTATTATAAAGTACAATGTGTCACGAAAAAACAGCCTGAAAATCAATAAGATATGTTGAAGCATTCCTGAGTTATTTCTACATAAATTGACACTGGTGAGATTTAGTGGCTAGGTCACTAAGGGGCTAAATAACCGCCTATCAGTAAAAGTGTACCAATCAATGGTTGTATTGTGCCACTGGTCAGTCCATGTAAATGGACCCCTAAGCTAATTTTGTTAACATATCTGGGATCCGATAAAGTTTATACTTTTATAAAATCATTTGTTCTTGTCCAGTGAAGAAATAAATTATTCTGTTTGTCTGTTTTTAGATTTTGAGATGGAGTCCAGGCTGGATTTTGGTGTCAGATTCACTACAGAAACACCCATCGCTCCTCCTACAGCCACAGCACTAAAACCTGCACCTACAGTTTACCCTCTTTCTCCTGTACAGACAACTTCGCTTCCTCCCACAACACAAGCAACATTAGTACATCGACACCACCCATGGGTTCTTCCTGAAGCCCCTGAAACACCATCCATTACTCCTGCACCTACACCAACTATACCTACCAAAGATTCAACAACCCCTGCTGCTGTAACCCAAGCAACTGCTAGGACAACCGAAGTACGACGGTTACAGCCTGTGATTGTAGTTTCCACGTTAACAACACTGATGCCTACTACAACAGAGGAAGAAGCAAATGAATGGGATGATTTTACTGAAAGCATCGGGACCATTCCAGACCAGGGAAGCAGCATGCAGTGGTCTACTCAAGATTACAGAACAATACAGACAACTGTTGCAGATGATATAGAGCACTTGGAAGAAGTGTCTCCAACTCAGCAACCCCTGGTGAGGATTCAGGCCACCTGCAGTAAAGTCGGCACAGTATGGAAGTACACAGTTGAACAATTTGGGGACAATTCATTTAGGCGTTAGGTTTCAAGCAGTCTTTCAGCTAAATGGAAATGAAATTTTAGGCCTTTCTAATGTGTTAGTTTTTGGAATGGAACAGCAGTAGTGTACTTGAATGGATCTTTAGACTTAGGCCCTGTTTAAATCTGTGTTGGAGTTTCAGTTGTGGACACTGATGACCACTGATGAACTCCATTGACTCATGCAGTCTGTCGAGTTCTGCTTCAGTATTCATCATTTTAATAAAAAATAGTGCTCTATTATTCTTCCTGAAAATTTGTGAGTAAATAAACTGGAATTAAAAAAGCAAGTTGTAAGGATTTGAGAGAAGTGTTTGAAAGAGCCTGAAACGATTGTTTTATTTTCTACTGGATTCTATATATCCCAGACTTTTCATGGGCCTTCCTGATGATTGTTCCAATGGTAACGTCCATCAGATGCTCAGAATTCAAACTTGTTTGTCTGCAATTAAGCTAAGGCTTCAGTGTAAACTAGGCCTTAGAACAGGTGAACCACCTTTTCTGGTCTAAGTACCATATTGTCAGATAGGACCATTTCCAAAATCTGCAATAAAACAATCTGAGACATTATAGAATATTGTAATTAACAACCATAAATGTCATATACCTGTAAGTTCCAGTTCCCTTTACAACCACCTATCACAAAAAATAAGGAATCACCTTCTCCCTCTACTTTAGTTAGTATACTGCACCCTACGTTATCCCTCTTATCTCTGGCAAGGAACATACATTTCAGCAGATACAGACAAAATGTCCCTGACCAGATAGCTAAGTACTAACACAGAATGCCATTTTGAGCCTTATTTGGCCACTGGAGCGTAGGTTGTGCATACCCGCTCTGGAGAAAACTGTATTTTACAATAAGAACATAGGCAATTACCAGGAAATGGCGAAAACTGAGAAGCAATAGAGGCAAATAGTGGAAGAGAAAATTGATTTTTCTAATCAAATGTTTAACTTTGATGAAGTATTGGACCACTGCAGTAATCCATACTTTCTCTGTTTCGTTGACAGACAGACAGCTGGGTGGTAACCATGGCTACTACTCGTGACGGTGATGTAGAGGTGGCAGTAATCGGCGGTCCAAGTGGTGACTTTGAGATCCAAGAGGGGGAAGAAACATCTAAGACGCAGCCATCCACAGTATTTGACCTGGGCAATGAAGTATTACCACCTGGCACACCACCCACTGATCATGGTCGAGGAAGGAAATTAGACACTGGTCTCATTGACAACACTATAGATTCTGGGAATACCTTGGCACAGATGCCTCAAAAGAATATTCTGGAGAGAAGAGAAGTGTTAATAGGTAAGTGCATTCTTTTGTTCTGCACTCATATCTTCATTTCCTCAGCAACTTAATACAGAAGTGTATTTAAATCGATTTGTTTTATATTTAAAGTCATTCTCCCTTGAAACAAATGCTGTCTTTGTCAATCCTATAGAAGTGATTGGTGTTGTGATCACACATGTGCACAGTATCAATATATTCATGCAGAGGACTTACAGACCCTCCCGCCTCACCCATTTTCATGTTTGGTGGGAATCCTTGTAGTCTGACCCCAACTATCTGAAACTTATCCTGTAAATAAGTGATAAGTATTGGTTATGGAAAATTAATTTTAAAGGAGTTGTCCTCTCCTAGGACAACCCCTTTCTGAACTAAATGTTTAGCCCCGATAAAATAACCAACCTATACTTACCTCCCATTCAGGCTCCATTCCATCGATGTCTGCACTCGCAGTCCCAGAGCTGTGATGTGGTGGAATGACACGTGCTGCCCGGCGCCCAATCGTTGCTGACATCACTGTCTGCGCCTCCTGTTGAAATGGACGTGAAGAGGAAGTCCGAGATCAGCTGCAGCCCTGATTTCTGCTTCATGGTCAGTTCGTACGAAGGCAGGGACAGTGACGCCAGGGCAGACTGGGCATCGGGCATCACGTGTCATTCCACCGTATCACAGCCCTGGGACCATAAGTGTCGACACACGCTGGAACGGAGCCGGACCAGGAGGTGAGTATAGGTTTGTTTATTTTATTGGGGCCGAATATTTAGTTTAAGAAGGGGTTGGCCACTATTTTAAGTTTTGCTTGCTTATAATGTTATTGGTAAGTATATTGTATATTATTTTGTTTTAGTTTGGTGAATTTGAAATCTCTGAATATACAGTACAGATGGCACACGGACCACGGATCTCACCAGTAGGGATGGGCAAACCCAAACAGTAAAGTTTGGCGTCTGTACCGAACACCTACTGTTCGGGCATGGACACCGAGCACAGACTTCAGGCAGTCCGTGTTACTGTTCGGGCTGCTATTTTTAGGCTGGGGGGCCCAATATCCATGTCCCCTTACCAGCCTGAGAATACCAGCCCCCAGCTGATGTGACCGCTCGTTATTTTTTTTAAATTATTTATTTAAATAATTAAAAAATACGGCATGCTGACCCCTCTATTCTTATTAACCAGCCTAGCTGGTAATGACAGCGAGAGCAGGAGCGGCTGATGGAAGTATTCATCAGCCGGCTCCTGCCCTGTAAATGTTAAAAAAAAAAAAACAGCGTGGGGTTCCCCTGTGTTTTTAATAACCAGCCAGTTAAAAGTCACAGCTGGGGGCTGCAATCCTCAATTGTCAGCTTCAGCTAGGCTGGTTAATAAGAATAGAGGGGTCAGCATGCCGTATTTTTAATTATTTAAAATAGTAGTAGTAGTCCCATCAGCAAACAGCGGTGACCTCCAATCACTGCTGCTGGCTCACGCTGTCATTTGACAGCGTAGGAACCCTGTGTATCTGACTGGCGGGGATAATTTCATGCCGATCAGTAGTGGTGTTTGCCGCATTGTTATGCACATGACAGCGTGGCAAACACTGGATGTTCAGGCCCCCCATTCAAGTGAATGGGGTTTGGGTCCGTTTACTGTTCTGTTACCCGAACCCGAACTTTGCAACTGTTTGGCCGAACATTCTTTAACCCGAACCTCCAGGTGTCCGCCCATCTCTACTCGCCAGTACTGTTTTTTTGCTGTGCAGGGATTACCTGGAGGTGTGAAGGAGGTCTAATGGAGTTTTTTATGATGACAGCTTCCCTTTAACACATTCATATATGTGTCATACATCTACTCAGCACTGCAGAGTCAAATACCACATACATTCAGAATTGTAAAATGCAGCGGAGTATGTTGGCGCTATCGGAATAAAATTATTATTATATTATTATACTTTATAAACTTCAGAGCAGCTGTCACAGTATATAATGTTGCAGTCCATTTTGACTCGTGTTACAAACATGTGGCAGTCAATGGGAGCATGTGATGAACCATGTGACCTCACAAACACTTCTGAGTAAGGCCTCTTTCACACTTCGGTCGTGCGACGTCAGTCAAAATCTGTCAAAATGTGAAAAAAACGGATCCGCCATTTTTTTGGCGAATCCGTTTTTTCCCATTGACTTGCATTAGTGACGGATTTTGACGGATGTTCGTCCGTTAGGTCCGTTTTTTGACGGATCCGCCAAAAAATTGGCGTCCGTCATTTCAGAAAAACGGCCAATGCAACGTTTTTTTGGTCTGCCAAAATGGCTGACTACGGCGGATCCACTGCATCCGCCATTTTGTATAATGGCCGCCTATGGGCGGCGGATCCGCTGGCATCCGTTTTTGACGGAATCCGCCCGCGGATCCGTCGCCTCCATAGAAAATCATTGAAAATGCAGACAACACTGTCCGGGGTCTCTCTCTCTCTCTCACGGAACGAAATTTTCATCATTTCCGGGTGAAAACTTCTTGGCGGATCCGTCAGAAAACTGATCCATTTTACATCCGTTTTTACACTTTTCTGACGGATCCTCCATTTTCACACTTGGGCGGACGTCACACGACTGAAGTGTGAAAGAGGCCTAAGTGTAGCAGGATTTCAACAAGCACACAAAATATCCAGCTTAGGGCTTCTTTCCACTTGCGAGAAATACGTCTGAATCTCGCATGTAAAAGCCCAGCTCTGGTGCCGGCACTCGGGAGTGGAGCGAGCGGCTGCATATAAATACATGCAGCCGCTCGCTCCACTCCCGAGTGCCGGCACTAGAGCTGAGAGTTCACATGCGAGCATCGCACGACTTCATCGCATGTGAGTATGAGCCCATAATCTGATTTTTTTGTGCCTTACTTGTCGCGTCCAGGTTAAGAGCCACAATGCCACCCCATTCTCTTCTATTGCTATGTGTGATTTTACAGGATGTAGCCGCTACACATCACGATCACGCGCTAGCGGTGTTGCGGCTATTGTCACCATGTAGCCCCAGCCTGTATATGATTTCTAAGGATGTGAATGGTCAGAGCCGTTTATTGTTTATTATCCCTTAAAACCAGCTTTCCAAGGTGCACTGTGTGCCTTAGGGTCTATAAACCATAGATAAAATGTACTGCTGCATGTTACTGGACTGTGCCCCAAACTGTATTTTTTTCTGACATGCCATTGACTAGCTGTTCTCCCTACCCTACATACACTTTGTCAGACTTGCCAACTGTCCTAAATTTTCAGAATTTTTAAATACAGCAAGAGCTCCAGGTCCTGGGTGAGTTGGAGGCGTTCACCGGAGGGCCAGGGTTGGCTCTGGGGTTGGTACTTAATACTAATATTGGTTATTATGTATCCACATAACACCGGTATCACCAAAACAACTCTGCTCCCTTGGATAATTTCCACTGGTTTCTAGTCTTAAATCAGAGGTAGAGCTAAGAGCTATTAGTATTACTACAGTATTACAGGGGAGGGGGAGAGAATAGTCCGTAAAGTAAATCTGCTGAACAGGAAGGGGGCCTTGATTTGGCATCTTCTCTCGTACAATGTAATAATGAGCAGCCATTTTGTCAATTCCTGTGGTAATTACATCACTAACGAGATAATTCTGATGAAAACTGACATCATTATATGAGAGCTAGTATTGTTTTACTAATTATAAAATTTTTTTCTTAGATTGTTATTGTTAATGCAGTAATGTATGACCTGTAACATATGCACTCATTTATTGTACAGCAGAGGAGCACAACCTTTTTTAGTGTCATCTTTTTTTACTTTAAGGGGCTGCAATACAACTTAAGCCACTTTCTGTTGTACTAATATGACACAGTGCTCAAGCGTTGGCTACAAAATGAGATTCTCACATATATTCATATTTAAAATTGTTTGTTTTGCACTAGTTGCTGCTGTTCAGGTCCTATTCTATTTAGTGGTACGCACTTCACTCACGTATCAGACACATGAAGCAAAAACATCGCTCACATATAACACACACACTCTCACATTTCAGAACACACACACGGCTCACATATCAGAAAACACACTGCTCACATATTAGAACACACACGGCTCACATAACAGAACACACACTGCTCACATAACAGAACACACACGGCTCACATATCAGAACACACACTGCTCACATATCAGAACACACACTGCTCACATAACAGAACACACACGGCTCACATATCAGAACACACACTGCTCACATATCAGAAAACACACTGCTCACATAACAGAACACACACTGCTCACATATCAGAACACACACTGCTCACATATTAGAACACACACGGCTCACATAACAGAACACACACTGCTCACATATTAGAACACACACTGCTCACGTATCAGAAAACACACTGCTCACATATTAGAACACACATTGCTCACATATTAGAACACACACGGCTCACATAACAGAACACACACTGCTCACATAACAGAACACACACGGCTCACATATCAGAACACACACTGCTCACATATCAGAACACACACTGCTCACATATTAGAACACACACGGCTCACATAACAGAACACACACTGCTCACATATTAGAACACACACTGCTCACATATCAGAAAACACACTGCTCACATATTAGAACACCACGGCTCACATAACAGAACACACACTGCTCACATATTAGACACACACGGCTCACATAACAGAACACACACGGCTCACATATCAGAACACACACTGCTCACATATCAGAACACACACTGCTCACATATTAGAACACACACGGCTCACATAACAGAACACACACTGCTCACATAACAGAACACACACGGCTCACATATCAGAACACACACTGCTCACATATCAGAACACACACTGCTCACATATTAGAACACACACGGCTCACATAACAGAACACACACGGCTCACATATCAGAACACACACTGCTCACATATCAGAACACACACTGCTCACATATTAGAACACACACGGCTCACATAACAGAACACACACTGCTCACATATTAGAACACACACGGCTCACATATCAGAACACACACGGCTCACATATCAGAACACACACTGCTCACATATTAGAACACACACGGCTCACATATCAGAACACACACACTGCTCACATATTAGAACACACACGGCTCACATATCAAACACACACGGCTCACATATCAGAACACATACACGGCTCACATATTAGAACACACACGGCTCACATATCAGAACACATACACGGCTCACATATTAGAACACACACTGCTCACATATTAGAACACACATGGCTCACATATCAGAACACACACGGCTCACATATCAGAACACCACTGCTCACATATTAGAACACACACGGCTCACATATCAGAACACACACACTGCTCACATATTACAACACACACGGCTCACATATCAAAACACACACTGCTCACATATCAGAACACACACACTGCTCACATATTAGAACACACACGGCTCACATATCAGAACACACACGGCTCACATATCAGAACACGCACGGCTCACATATCAGAACACACACACTGCTCACATATTAGAACACACACGGCTCACATATCAGAACACACACGGCTCACATATCAGAACACGCACTGCTCACATATCAGAACACGCACGGCTCACATATCAGAACACACACTGCTCACATATTAGAACACACATGGCTCACATATCAGAACACACACACTGCTCACATATCAGAACACATACACGGCTCACATATCAGAACACACACACTGCTCACATATCAGAACACACACACTGCTCACATATCAGAACACACACACTGCTCACATATCAGAACACACACTGCTCACATATCAGAACACACACTGCTCACATATTAGAACACACACTGCTCACATATCAGAACACACACGGCTCACATATCAGAACACACACTGCTCACATATTAGAACACACATGGCTCACATATCAGAACACACACGGCTCACATATCAGAACACACACTGCTCACATATTAGAACACACACGGCTCACATATCAGAACACACACACTGCTCACATATTAGAACACACACGGCTCACATATCAAAACACACACGGCTCACATATCAGAACACATACACGGCTCACATATTAGAACACACACTGCTCACATATTAGAACACACATGGCTCACATATCAGAACACACACGGCTCACATATCAGAACACACACTGCTCACATATTAGAACACACACGGCTCACATATCAGAACACACACACTGCTCACATATTAGAACACACACGGCTCACATATCAAAACACACACTGCTCACATATCAGAACACACACACTGCTCACATATTAGAACACACACGGCTCACATATCAGAACACACACGGCTCACATATCAGAACACGCACGGCTCACATATCAGAACACACACACTGCTCACATATTAGAACACACACGGCTCACATATCAGAACACACACGGCTCACATATCAGAACACATACACGGCTCACATATCAGAACACACACACTGCTTACATATCAGAACACACTGCTCACATATTAGAACACACACTGCTCACATATCAGAACACACACGGCTCACATATCAGAACACACACTGCTCACATATTAGAACACACACGGCTCACATATCAGAACACATACACGGCTCACATATCAGAACACACACTGCTCACATATTAGAACACACACGGCTCACATATCAGAACACATACACGGCTCACATATCAGAACACACACTGCTCACATATTAGAACACACACGGCTCACATATCAGAACACATACACGGCTCACATATCAGAACACACACTGCTCACATATCAGAACACACACTGCTCACATATCAGAACACACACTGCTCACATATTAGAACACACACGGCTCACATATCAGAACACATACACGGCTCACATTTCAGAACACACACTGCTCACATATTAGAACACACACGGCTCACATATCAGAACACATACACGGCTCACATATCAGAACACACACACTGCTCACATATCAAAAC
Organism: Oophaga sylvatica; assembly: GCA_033576555.1. Taxonomy (NCBI): domain Eukaryota; kingdom Metazoa; phylum Chordata; class Amphibia; order Anura; family Dendrobatidae; genus Oophaga; species Oophaga sylvatica. Next base: position 396,597,724 of record JARQOD010000002.1, read on the forward strand.
ACACACTGCTCACATATCAGAACACACACTGCTCACATATCAGAACACACACTGCTCACATATCAGAACACACACTGCTCACATATCAGAACACATACACGGCTCACATATCAGAACACACACTGCTCACATATTAGAACACACACGGCTCACATATCAGAACACATACACGGCTCACATATCAGAACACACACACTGCTCACATATCAAAACACACACTGCTCACATATCAGAACACACACTGCTCACATATCAGAACACAACATTCACATATCAGAACACACACCGCTCACATATCAGAACACACACACTGCTCACATATATAACACACACACGGCTCACATATCAGAACACGCACTGCTCACATATTAGAACACACACGGCTCACATATCAGAACACATACACGGCTCACATATCAGAACACACACTGCTCACATATTAGAACACACACGGCTCACATATCAGAACACATACATGTCATGTGTGCATTGCCACGAAGATCGTCGCGGTTGCACATTTTGACTTCTCACAGCTGAGCTGCTGTTTCTTTGTGTTTGGCAGCTAGGGAGTTAATTCTGTCTGTGCTCGGTGCTGGGACTGGGTGCAGTTTCTCCCGGCTGCAATTGATTATTTGTTGATTGGTTTCCTTTAAATTCCTGGTTGTCTGCTTGGGGAGTTGCCAGTGAAACCTTCATGCAGACCACAGATAGGAATGAATCTGTATAGACTTTAGTTGTGAGCTCCTTAGTTGTTCTAAGCTCAACTTGGTTAGAGTTTATTTCCCAGACCATTTATGTTCCTTTGGTGTTTGAGTGTGTATGCAAGCGAGTGTTATCCTGTCTGTCTTATATGTCTAATCTGTGTATTTAGCTAAGATCAGCCCATATCCCTTTGGTGGTAGTCAGGATCCTTCTTAGGACTGATTACAGGGTTCAGGGTCTGATAGGAGACAGGGTTAGGTTGGTGACTTGGACCTCTGAACCATTATCAGTACCTCCAAGGTGAGGGATTAGTTAGGACCCCAGTTTAGGGTCAGGTTAGATCCCGGTCCACCTCTTTCCTGTTTCAGCTCATCAAGTCCTCAAGATTAACCCTGGGTTCAGCAGATATCGTGTCAGGTAAATCTATTCTATACTTACATGCTGATGTTGCTATACTAGTTGTTGTATAGAGTGTTGTTCCTGTATTAATAGTTTACTGACATTGTATACATATCATTAGACAGCGTGACATTTTCACTGGCCTTAAAAATTATCTCCAGTTACCATGGATCCAGTAGCCCAGCTGGCTCTGCAGTTGCAGGGATTATCCATGGAGCTGACGGACATTAAGTCCAAAGTTTTGTCTCCCCTGGAGCAAACCAGAGTTGAACCTAAGGTTGCTCTCTCCGGACAGGTTCACTGGTGGGCGAGACAAATTTTTCACCTTCCGGAAGGCATGTAAATTGTATTTTCGGCTTCGGCCTCGATCATCAGGGAGTGAGGAGCAGAGAGTGGGAATTGTTATCTCACTTCTGCAAGGGGACCCTCAATCCTGGGCATTTTCCCTTCCTCCGGGATCCCCGGCTCTACTGTCTGTAGATCAATTTTTTACTGCCCTGGGATTGGTATATGATGACCCAGATCGGGTCTCTCTTGCTGAGACAAAATTACGTAAGATACAGCAGGGAGATCGTCCGGCAGAGGAATTTTCTTCTGAGTTTCGTAGATGGGCCACAGATACTCAGTGGAATGACCCAGCTCTTAGGAGCCAGTTTTGTCATGGGCTTTCTGATAAATTAAAAGACGTTTTGGCTCAGTATGAGTCTCCTCCTTCTCTGGAGGCTGCTATGGCCTTAGCTATCCGTACTGATAGACGGCTTCGGGAGAGGGGTGAGGTAACCCCACTCCCTGTTGTTTCTCCACCTACCACTAAAGTCCCTTATGTTGAGGTTCCCCTTGTCTGTTCGGATGAGCCTATGCAGTTGGGAGGGACATCATTTCGTAGGAGGGGATTGGCGGTACGCCGCAGGACTAGAAGATGTTTTTTCTGCGGGAAAGAGGGACATTTTGTTGGAGAATGTCCATCCCGTGCCTTGTTGAGCCAAAAGTCGCCGGAAAACTGTTAATCCCAGGTTGTGTGGTGGACGACAACCTGGGAGTATGTATTTCATCCGCCAGTTCTTCTCAGTTCCTTGTACCAGTGGAGGTGGTAGTTGGTACGAGAGTGGAGAGATTGTCTGTTCTTCTTGATAGTGGTTCTGGGGCTAATCTGGTTGACGCTCAGTTTGCTCAGGCTCAAGGTATGCATCTGAGTGTATTGGTCAAACCGATCCCTATATTCTCCATTGACGCCAGGCCTCTCGGCCAAGGTAGCTTTGTTCATGAGGTTCATAACATTGACCTTCGGGTAGGGGCAATACATAGGGAACAATTATCTTGTTATGTGTTGGAGGGTCTACCTACTCCCATTGTGTTGGGACTTCCTTGGTTGGTTAAACATAACCCTGTGATTAATTGGCAGTCCAGAGAAATAAGCCAATGGGGTGAGTTTTGCAAAAGCAACTGCATGAACACAGTCATCAGTGCGGTCGTGCCTAGTACATTGCCTCCTTTTTTGAAGGATTTTGGGGATGTTTTCTCTGAGGAGGGGTGTCAGGAGTTGCCTCCTCATCGCGTGTATGACTGCTCTATTAATCTCCTTCCTGATGCTAAGTTGCCTAAAGCTAGGTTGTATAATCTTTCTGGTCCTGAGAGGCAGGCTATGAAAGATTATATTTCTGAAAGTCTGGCCAAAGGGCATATTAGACCTTCATCTTCCCCAGTAGCCGCGGGGTTCTTCTTTGTGAAGAAGAAAGATGGAGGCCTACGCCCTTGCTTGGATTTCCGCGAACTTAATCGGATTACTGTTCGAGATCCGTATCCACTCCCTCTTATTCCTGATCTCTTCAATCAAATTGTTGGCGCCAAATGGTTTTCTAAATTGGATCTCAGGGGGCGTATAATCTGATTAGGATAAAAGAGGGGGATGAGTGGAAAACGGCGTTTAACACGCCGGAGGGACATTATGAGAACCTAGTCATGCCTTTTGGTCTGACTACTGCACCAGCAGTATTCCAACATTTTGTTAATGACATTTTTCGTCACCTTGTGGGGCTGTTTGTGGTTGTATATTTGGACGACATTTTAATTTACTCGCCAGATCTTGTGTCTCATCAGGAGCATGTGAGACAGGTGTTGCAGATCTTGCGAGACAATAAATTATACGCCAAACTGGAGAAGTGTGTATTTGCCGTACAGGAACTTCAGTTTTTGGGTTTTTTGGTGTCAGCCTCCGGTTTCCGTATGGACCCTGAAAAGGTGAGAGCAGTGCTTGAATGGGATCAGCCAGGGGATCTTAAGGCTCTGCAGCGTTTTTTGGGGTTTGCTAACTACTACCGGAAATTATTTGTAATTTCTCATCTGTCGTCAAACCTCTCACTGACATGACAAGAAAAGGGACGGATTTTTCTAAATGGTCGGACAAAGCTTGCCAAGCCTTTTCCTCTTTGAAGAAATGTTTTGCTTCGGCACCCGTTCTCATCCAACCAGATGCATCTCAGCCGTTCATTGTGGAGGTGGATGCGTCTGACGTAGGGGTGGGTGCTATATTGTCCCAGGGTCCGTCCCCTGGTAAATGGCATCCGTGCGCTTTCTTTTCTAAGAAATTGTCGTCCGCCGAAAGGAATTATGATATCGGCAATAGGGAACTTTTGGCCATTAAGTTAGCTTTTGAAGAATGGCGTCACTTTTTGGAGGGGGCAGTCCACCCGGTTACCGTTATTACTGATCACAAGAACCTGTTGTATTTGGAATCCGCTAAGCGTCTGAATTCCAGACAAGCTCGATGGTCGTTGTTTTTTAGCAGGTTTAATTTTGTCGTCACTTATCGCCCGGGGTCTAAGAATGTAAAGGCTGATGCCTTGTCTCGCAGTTTCCCAGGGGCCGGGAAAACGGATGACCCGAGTCCTATCCTTCAGGAGGGGGTGGTAGTGTCGGCTGTATTTTCTGAGCTTGAGGAGGAGGTGTTAGAGGCTCAGGGGGACGCCCCTGCAGGACCTCCAGGGAGACTGTTTGTCCCAAATCTGTTGAGACAAAAGGTTATTGAGGCACATCATAATTCTGCTCTAGCAGGACATCCAGGGAGTAAGGCTACTTAGATCTCCTTTCTCGCCGGTTTTGGTGGCCTAATGCTAATAAAGATGTTATAACTTTTGTCGCGTCATGTGGGGTGTGTGCTCGCTCTAAAACCCCTCATACCCGTCCGTCTGGGACCCTTTTACCCTTGAAACTTCCGGAGCGTCCATGGACTCATTTATCTATGGACTTCATTACGGACCTTCCTCCGTCGTCAGGGAATACTGTCATACTGGTGGTTGTTGACAGGTTCAGTAAGATGGCACATTTCGTTGCTCTTCCTGCACTCCCTAATGCTAAAACTCTGGCGCAGGTGTTCATTAGGGAGATCGTTAGACTTCATGGGTTGCCTTCTGATGTGGTGTCAGATAGGGGGTCTCAGTTTGTGTCCAAATTTTGGAGGGCATTTTGTTTACGTCGGGGGATGCAATTGTCATTTTCCTCGGCTTTTCATCCGCAGACCAATGGTCAGACAGAGCGTCTGAATCAGAGCTTAGAGACATATCTCCGGTGTTTTGTCTCAGAGAACCAAGAGGACTGGTCTTCTTTCTTGCCTCTGGCAGAGTTCGCTCTTAACAACAGGCGGAGCGAGTCCACTGGTAAGTCCCCGTTTTTTGGGGCATATGGTTTTCATCCTCAGTTTTGTACTTTCAATGGGGGGGGCCCTTCTGGGGTTCCTGAGGAGGAGCGTTTCTCGTCGTCACTTGCTTCTGTGTGGAGAGGTGTATTGAATAATCTGAGTGCGATGGGGAACCGTTACAAACGTATGGCTGATAGGAGGAGAGTTTCTGGTCCACATCTGAATGTGAACGATCTGGTATGGTTGTCTACCAGGAATATAAAACTTAAAGTGCCCTCCTGGAAACTGGGTCCCAGATTCATCGGGCCGTACAGGATCAGTTCCATAATTAATCCTGTGGCATTTCGTCTGGACCTCCCTCCTACGTTTAAAATTCATAATGTGTTCCACAAGTCATTACTTAAAAGGTATGTGGCACCAGTCATACCGTCACCTCTACCTCCTCCTCCTGTGTTGGTCAATGGTAACTTGGAATTTCAAGTATCAAAGATCATTGACTCACGTCTGAATCGCCGGTCCCTTCAGTACTTGGTGCATTGGAAGGTGTATGGTCCAGAGGAGAGGACGTGGGTCCCTGCGTCTGATGTTAACGCAGATCGTTTGGTTCGGACCTTCCACAGAACTCACCCGGGCAGGCCTGGCCCTGAGGGTCCGGAGGCCCCTCGTAGAAGGGGGGGTACTGTCATGTGTGCATTGCCACGAAGATCGTCGCGGTTGCACATTTTGACTTCTCACAGCTGAGCTGCTGTTTCTTTGTGTTTGGCAGCTAGGGAGTTAATTCTGTCTGTGCTCGGTGCTGGGACTGGGTGCAGTTTCTCCCGGCTGCAATTGATTATTTGTTGATTGGTTTCCTTTAAATTCCTGGTTGTCTGCTTGGGGAGTTGCCAGTGAAACCTTCATGCAGACCACAGATAGGAATGAATCTGTATAGACTTTAGTTGTGAGCTCCTTAGTTGTTCTAAGCTCAACTTGGTTAGAGTTTATTTCCCAGACCATTTATGTTCCTTTGGTGTTTGAGTGTTATGCAAGCGAGTGTTATCCTGTCTGTCTTATATGTCTAATCTGTGTATTTAGCTAAGATCAGCCCATATCCCTTTGGTGGTAGTCAGGATCCTTCTTAGGACTGATTACAGGGTTCAGGGTCTGATAGGAGACAGGGTTAGGTTGGTGACTTGGACCTCTGAACCATTATCAGTACCTCCAAGGTGAGGGATTAGTTAGGACCCCAGTTTAGGGTCAGGTTAGATCCCGGTCCACCTCTTTCCTGTTTCAGCTCATCAAGTCCTCAAGATTAACCCTGGGTTCAGCAGATATCGTGTCAGGTAAATCTATTCTATACTTACATGCTGATGTTGCTATACTAGTTGTTGTATAGAGTGTTGTTCCTGTATTAATAGTTTACTGACATTGTATACATGTCATTAGACAGCGTGACAATACATGGATCACATATCAGAACAAACACACTGCTCACATATCAGAACACACTGCTCACATATCAGAACACGCACTGCTCACATATCAGAACACGCACTGCTCACATATCAGAACACATACACGGCTCACATATCAGAACACACACACTGCTCACATATCAAAACACACACTGCTCACATATCAGAACACACACTGCTCACATATCAGAACACAACATTCACATATCAGAACACACACCGCTCACATATCAGAACACACACACTGCTCACATATATAACACAACACACGGCTCACATATCAGAACACGCACTGCTCACATATTAGAACACACACGGCTCACATATCAGAACACATACACGGCTCACATATCAGAACACACACACTGCTCACATATCAGAACACACACTGCTCACATATCAGAACACACACTGCTCACATATCAGAACATTCACTGCTCACATATCAGAACACACACTGCTCACATATCAGAACACATACACGGCTCACATATCAGAACACACACCGCTCACATATGAGAACACACACATGGCTCACATATCAGAACACACACGGCTCACATATTAGAACACACACGGCTCACATATCTGAACACACACACTGCTCACATATCAGAACACATACACGGCTCACATATCAGAACACACACACTGCTCACATATCAGAACACACACACTGCTCACATATCAGAACACACACACTGCTCACATATCAGAACACACACCTGCTCACATATCAGAACACACACTGCTCACATATTAGAACACACACTGCTCACATATCAGAACACACACGGCTCACATATCAGAACACACACTGCTCACATATTAGAACACACACGGCTCACATATCAGAACACATACACGGCTCACATATCAGAACACACACTGCTCACATATTAGAACACACACGGCTCACATATCAGAACACATACACGGCTCACATATCAGAACACACACTGCTCACATATCAGAACACACACTGCTCACATATCAGAACACACACTGCTCACATATTAGAACACACACGGCTCACATATCAGAACACATACACGGCTCACATATCAGAACACACACTGCTCACATATTAGAACACACACAGCTCACATATCAGAACACATACACGGCTCACATATCAGAACACACACACTGCTCACATATCAAAACACACACTGCTCACATATCAGAACACACACTGCTCACATATCAGAACACACACTGCTCACATATCAGAACACACACTGCTCACATATCAGAACACATACACGGCTCACATATCAGAACACACACTGCTCACATATTAGAACACACACGGCTCACATATCAGAACACATACACGGCTCACATATCAGAACACACTGCTCACATATTAGAACACACACGCTCACATATCAGAACACATACACGGCTCACATATCAGAACACACACACTGCTCACATATCAGAACACACACTGCTCACATATCAGAACACACACTGCTCACATATCAGAACACGCACTGCTCACATATCAGAACACACACTGCTCACATATCAGAACACATACACGGCTCACATATCAGAACACACACTGCTCACATATTAGAACACACACTGCTCACATATCAGAACACATACACGGCTCACATATCAGAACACACTGCTCACATATTAGAACACACACGGCTCACATATCAGAACACATACACGGCTCACATATCAGAACACACACACTGCTCACATATCAGAACACACACTGCTCACATATCAGAACACACACATGCTCACATATCAGAACACGCACTGCTCACATATCAGAACACACACTGCTCACATATCAGAACACATACACGGCTCACATATCAGAACACACACCGCTCACATATGAGAACACACACATGGCTCACATATCAGAACACACACGGCTCACATATCAGAACACACACTGCTCACATATTAGAACACACACGGCTCACATATCTGAATACACACACTGCTCACATATCAGAACACACACACTGCTCACATATCAGAACACACACACTGCTCACATATCAGAACACACACTGCTCACATATTAGAACACACACTGCTCACATATCAGAACACACACACTGCTCACATATCAGAAGACACACACTGCTCACATATTAGAACACACACTGCTCACATATCAGAACACACACTGCTCACATATCAGAACACAAACTGCTCACATATTAGAACACACACTGCTCACATATCAGAACACACACGGCTCACATATCAGAACACACACACTGCTCACATATCAGAACACATACACGGCTCACATATCAGAACACACACTGCTCACATATCAGAACACACGGCTCACATATCAGAACACACACTGCTCACATATCAGAACACACGGCTCACATATCAAAACACACACACGGCTCACATATCAGAACACACACACGGCTCACATATCAGAACACACACACTGCTCACGTATCAGAACACACACTGCTCACATATCAGAACACACTGCTCACATATCAGAACACACACGGCTCACATATCAGAACACATACACTGCTCACATATCAGAACACACACGGCTCAGATATCAGAACACACACACTGCTCACATATCAGAACACACACATGGCTCACATATCAGAACACACACTGCTCACATATCAGAACACACACACTGCTCACATATCAGAACACACACACTGCTCACATATCAGAACACACACACTGCTCACATATCAGAACACACACGGCTCACATATTAGAACACACACTGCTCACATATCAGAACACACACACTGCTCACATATCAGAACACACACTGCTCACATATCAGAACACACACACTGCTCAGATATTTGAACACACCCCGCTCACATATCAGACACATGCAGCACACACCACTCACATATCAGACACTCACACCACTCACATATCAGACACATGCTGTACACAAACCACTCACATACCTTATACATGCATATACACAGAGACTTCTCATATATCAAACACAATCAGTACACTCACCACTGACTTATCAGACACATGCAGCACACACCACTCACATATTAGACAATGCTGCACACACACCACTCACATACGGTACCTTATACATGCACATACACAGAGACTTCTCATATATCAAACACAATCAGTACATGCACCACTGACTTATCAGACACATGCAGCACACACCTCTCACATATAAGACACATGCAGCACACACGCCGCTCACATATGAGACAAATTCAGCACAGACACACACCGCTTGCATATGAGACACATTATGCAAACACACCACTCACGTATTCGATGCATATAGCAAACACACAGCTCACATAGCAGACGCATACAGCTCATACACCATGCATATATCATACACCATGCATATATCATACACATGCAGCAGAGATACACTGTTCACATATCAGACACATGCAGCACACACATACACCGCAAACATATCAGACACAGACAAATATAAGATATAAATCATAAATATATAATTAATTAATGGACAGCAGTAAATCGAAATCAAAATACCACATCAAAAGGGAATAATTGAGGACACAGTCTTAAATGCACAATAATATCAATAATAATTTATTGCTTATAAAAATATATACAGTAACAAGCAAAAGGGGTAACAATGTTTGGGAACATGAAGGGCTATGTTCACATATTGAGTTTTTGCTACTTTTTTATGTAAAGTTCAGGCTGCATTTAAGTTTTTTCTGCTTTTTTATTCGTTTTTGATGTGTTTTGCTCAGGGTACAATTGTCTCTTGTGCATGCTGATAAAGAGTATTAGTGCATAAAAAACAAATCTGATTCAACTTCATCACATTTTGGCACCAAGAAACCCCCCAAAACGTGATACCTGCGTTTTTTTTATTAGTTTTTGCAGCATTTTTGCATTACCCATTGCTTTCAATTGGTGAAAAATACTGTGAAAATGCTGTAAAAATGTTGAAAGAAGTGACATTCTTCATTTTGCAAAAATCAAGCTATTATGACAAAATAGTCAGGAAAAAAAACCAAGGTGTATGCATGAGATTTCTGAAATCTCATAGACTTTGCTGGTACTGTGAAACATAGCTGAAAATTTGCATTAAAAAAGCTGGGGAAAAAATGCTGAAAAAATGCAACATGTGAACATTGCCTAGTAGATACCTGGGATCAGATTTCAATCGAGACATGTTTGAATATGATCGGGAGCATGGCCAGGCAGTGGTGAAAGCCAAAGGTGGATTTACAAAATGCTAACAAAATACTAACAATGCAAAAATCTTTCATCAGGCTTACCATCAATGAATGTAACAATATTAAAATAATATTGTCAGTATAATATGAGCAGTACCCAATGGGCAGCACGGTGGCTCAGTGTTTAGTGCTGCTGCCTTGCAGGACTGTGGTCCTGGGTTTAAATTCCACAAAGGACAACATCTGCAAGAAGCTTGTGTGGATTTCCTCCAGGTGCTCCAGTTCCCTCTCGCACACTAAAGACATATTGATAGGGAATATAGATTGTGAGGCTGCTGTGGAATTAATGGTGCTTTATAAGTGTATAAAATAAATATATATGAGTACTGACAATATTACTATATTATTGTACATTTATTGTTACACCCAAGTTTGGGGAACATCAGGGTTCCTTCCTACAAACTAGTTTGTGACTCTTTTACCATGAACTACACTGCTCAAAAAAATAAAGGGAACACTTAAAGGGAATCTGTCACCCTTAATTGGCGGGATATTTAAATGATGGCAGTCAGGTCAGATGGGCGGTGTTTTGGGTACTTGCCTTAACATGTTGTTCACCGCTGTCTCCATTATTTCTGGGAATTGTAGTCGTTGCCCTCCATATAACGCGCCTGCGCATTGCAATTTGCGGGCAAAGCATACTGCGCGTGCGCAATTTAAGATTGCAATGCGCAGGCGCGTTATATGGAGGGCAACGACTACAATTCCCAGAAATAATGGAGACAGCGGCGAACAACATGTTAAGGCAAGTACCCAAAACACCGCCCATCTGACCTGACTGCCATCATTTAAATATCCCGCCAATTTAGGGTGACAGATTCCCTTTAAACAACAGATTATAACTCCCAAGTAAATCAAACTTCTGTGAAATCAAACTGTCCACTTAGGAAGCAACACTGACTGACAATCAATTTCACATGCTGTTGTGCAAATGGAATAGAAAACAGATGGAAATTATTGGCAATTATCAAGACACACTCAATAAAGGAGTGGTTCTGCAGGTGGGGACCACAGACCACATCTCAGTACCAATGCTTTCTGGCTGATGTTTTGGTCACTTTTGAATGTTGGTTGTGCTTTCACACTCGTGGTAGCATGAGACTGACTCTACAACCCACACAAGTGGCTCAGGTAGTGCAGCTCATCCAGGATGGCACATCAATGCTAGCTGTGACAAGAAGGTTTGCTGTGTCTGTCAGCGTAGTGTCCAGAGGCTGGAGATGCTACCAGGAGACAGGCCAGTACACCAGGAGATGTGGAGGGGGCCGTAGGAGGGCAACAACCCAGCAGCAGGACCACTACCTCCGCCTTTGTGCAAGGAAGAACAGGAGAAGCATTGCCAGAGCCCTGCAAAATGACCTCCAGCAGGCCACAAATGTGCATGTGTCTGCACAAACGGTTAAAAACCGACTCTATGAGGATGGTCTGAGTGCCCGACGTCCACAGATGGGGATTGTGCTCACAGCCCAATACCGTGCAGAACGCTTGGCTTTTGTCACAGAACACCAGGATTGGCAAATTCGCCACTGGCGCCCTGTGCTCTTCACAGATGAAAGCAGGTTCAAACTGAGCACATGTGACAGACGTGAGAGAGTCTGGAGACGTTGTGGAGAGCGATCTTCTGCCTGCAACATCCTTCAGCATGACTGGTTTGGCAGTGGGTCAGTAATGGTGTGGGTTGGCATTTCTTTGGCCTGACTGCCATTAAGTACCTCAGACCCCTTGTGAGACCATTTGCTGGTGCGGTTGACCCTGGGTTCCTCCTAATGCAGGACAATGCCAGACCTCATGTGGCTGGAGTGTGTCAGCAGTTCCTGCAAGATGAAGGCATTGAAGCCATAGACTGGCCCGCCCGTTCCCCAGACCTGAATCCGATTGAGCAGATCTGTCCCGCTCCATCCACCAACATCACGTTGTACCATAGACTGTCCAGTAGTTGGCGGATGCTTTAGTCCAGGTCTGGGAGGAGATTCCTCAGGAGACCATCCGCCACCTCATCAGGAGCATGCCCAGGCGTTGTAGGGAGGTCATACAGGCACAAGGAGGTCATACAGGCACGTGGAGGCCACACACACTACTGAGCATCATTTTGACTTGGTTTAAGGACATTACATTCCACTTTAATTTTGTGGGTGACTCCAAATCCAGGCCTCCATTGGTTAATAAATTTGATTTCCATTGATGATTTTTGTGTGGTTTTGTTGTCAGCACATTCAACTTTGTACAGAACAAAGTATTCAATGAGAATATTTCATTCATTCAGATCTAGGATGTGTTATTTGAGTGTTCCCTTTATTTTTTTGAGCAGTGTATTTCTGTATACTTACAATTGCTCATTTTCCTCTTCTGCCCAGTTAATTCTTAATTCTTCCCTTTTCCATTCTATGACATCACATGATTAAAACCTGACTAGCTGAATCCTTCTAAGCTCTATGTAGAAACAGGTCAATTTTCCCTGTGTGTCTCATGATTTGCTGCAAAAGTCAATGGCAGGGAGAGGGGTGGAGGATCTGTGTCAGGAAATGAAGAGAAGAATTATTTCTGTAAGGACAAGAAATTTCCTGTTTCTAAGTGGAACAGAGAAAAGAGAAGAATTATCTGCGTAGAAAGGCAAAATAAGCAATTGTAAGTACACAGTGCTATATAATATGATGAGTGCGATATATTGAGAGGATACAAGTTTTTATGGGAGCGCTTCCTTAAGAAGTAAATTTGCCAGAGTGACTGCAGACTGACAAGTTATTACACTGTGTGATGCACCCACTGTCACGATTCCCCTGCGCGGATAGTCACTTGATCAAAAGTATGTATTTTGCATAATTGCGATCTTGTGCTAACAAGTCTCATCCTGCTTCTCTCAATGGAAGAGAATAAAGAGACGCTGGGTGAGACTAGTCGCAAATAGTATATATGTGGTCACTTGATTGCCCACGTGCACGGGGATAATTGAGAATTCAGCAGTCTGCAGTTACTACTTAAACCGGATCACCCCTTCAGTCCTTTGATCGCATCATTTATGTAAATGATTTTCTTATTAGTAGCACCCCTCATGTAAATGGGGCATGAACTGCCATCAGTAATATCAGTGAACGTGAACTAGAGACTGGAGTTCTGATATCAGAGATTAGCACTTGTTATAGGCAAGTTATCAGCCTGTGTAAAAGGACTGTTATCATTTCATTGCTTATCACACAGGTCCCCAAATGAAAAATTTGGGTGGAATTTAGGTTTTCCAGATATTTTCACCTAGTTCATCATTTGCAACTTTTTGAAAAATTGCAAAATTCATTGCAAATGTACTCGAGTCCTCATCTCCAGTGATTTTATGTATGCCAGATATTTTGGTGCAACTTTTTATACTGAAAAAATTGCAAAAAAGGTTCAAGTGACAAATAAAGACCAGTTTCAACTGTGCAAAACTCATGAACTGTGTACACCATTTTGATGAATTTGGTGCAAGTTCTGCAAGACAAAAAAGAATAGTGATTTGAAACAATTTCAAATGATGAATGGGGCCTTGTATGTATTACACATGACCGCCATCTTTCCTGTATATGTAATGGCCTCCAATCATACTGTCATAGTTACATTAAGGATATTCCAGTCTAATTTCAGTTGCTACGTTGTTTAAATAGATAAAAAAATGCTGCAGATACAAGTATTGTGATAATATAATACATTACACAATTCTGAAGTTTTCATAGAAATCATAAGCCAATGCTAATGAACGTTTTCTTCTTTTCTAGCGGTGATAGTAGGAGGAGTGGTCGGAGCCCTATTTGCTGCATTTTTAGTGATGCTGCTCATTTACCGCATGAAAAAGAAAGATGAGGGAAGTTACGCTCTGGAAGAGCCCAAGCCAGCCAGCGTTTCCTATCAAAAACCGGACAATCATGAGGAATTCTACGCATAGTAGGGGGAATGTGTCCTCTCTTTTTCCAGTTCTGATGATGATCTATGGGCCTGTGGACGGATCTTTCTTTAATGGCTCCCATGTTCAGTGATCCCGGATGTGGGCTTTTTCTTCATTTCTTCATCACAACTACCAGAAGTGTGGACATATGAAATCAGATCAGGACTCATCACCACTCTTTGTTGTGGGATTTCTACTCTATTCATTCCCCTTTGCGTTTGTACACTGTAAATGGCCACAACTGCCCGGTGCTTCCTTGAGGGTTCTTTTGCCATGTATGACTGATAATGCTGTTTGTGGCCATCACGTAGCAAATTCAGGACCCACAAAAGCACAAGTGATGCCTTTTAGATCACCTTATATTGCAGTATTGGCATATACTAGGAAATATGTTCTGCAGTCCCAGATGGCCATCTGCTTTTTAATAATATTTCCAAAGTAAGAAGTTTATGTACATGCTAAAGGGAACTCGGAATGTTGTACAAAAATCCTATATATATATCTTTCTATTAGACCTATACATAAGAATTTCTAATCCGACCACAGGCTCTGCCATTAAGCTGTAAATATGATCTGGTGTAAATTAAGAAATTTTAGGGAGTCTTATTGGAAAAAAAAGAAATTTTTTAAACATTTAAACAAAACATTCTCCAGCAAATATGCTTATGCGGATATCAAGACTAAAATAGGGATGCATCTTTAATGTTGAAATGGTACTGTGGTGGTGAAGAGATGCGATTAGTGTTTTGGTTAAATGTAGTGCCATAAAGAGGGATTTGGTTGAAATGTTTTTGCTCCAACCCCACAAGGTGCAATTCTCATTTTTAATGGTTACACTTGTCCCGATCAGTTCTAAAAGCTCATTCAGAAGTCCATCCATCGGCCGATCTCAAAGCGCAATGCACAGACTGGCTGCTGCTCTGCCGACCCAAGCGTGACAGCCCTTATAGAAATATATGAAGCTGTCATGCTCCGGGAGGGAGACCTGCAGCCAGTCTGTGCAATGTGGTCCAAAATCCGATCGATTTGTATGGAAGTCTGGACGCGCCTTAACACTATAACCGCTTCTTTATTAGCGGTGTAATAAAATGTAATTAAAAGCTACGCAGTAAACACAAAAAAGAGCACAGTTCAACCAACAATATGCTTGTTTTACCGAACCAAAAAAATGCCTTTGATATGCATCGATTTGGCCACAGCTAAGGATTCTGGACATTTTTATGCAGATGACAGCAGTTAGTTGGAAAGTACTTTAGTTATTATGAACCTGGAAGAAAATCTAAGCAGTTTGTTCATCAACAACAGAGTTTAAACCTAGTTTATCACAGGTCTTATTCTGCCAGAAACCTTAATTCATTTTTTATTTTCTAATCCATTCCAAAAAATTTGATCTCATCAGTTTGCTGGGTTTAAAAAGACTTTCTAAATCTATTTATTTTGGCATTCCAGAAGCATATGCCATTTCACCTATCCTAAGATAGATCATTTAACCCTACATTAGTTTTTACATTTCCCCTGCTCAGCTGGTGGCTATGGTGCAAGTATTATAAGGGAATACGGTACTCCAGTCCCAATACAAGGTGCTCAAGTATGGTCCTAGCCTGTATACAGTAGTAAAAAGAATTTACATCTCTGCCATATTGCAAAGCATAATTGCTCTGTTAATTGGTATGCAATACAAAAATGTGACTTTTTGGTCAGATTACATGTGTTTTCTCAAGCATCAGATTGCAGGAGCTAATTAGAATGCAATAGAGAAGCACAGGGAGTAGCAGTAATACATTGTGTTGAGAGGCGCTGTGTAGCACATGCAGCAGGAAGCTGGTATACCTTGTGTCCTGCTGCATTATGCTACACAGCGCCTCTCACCAGAGCGAGTATACCAGATTCCTGCTGCATACCGCACAGCGCCTCTCACCAGAGCGAGTACATCAGAATCCTGCTGCATACTGCACAGCGCCTCTCACCAGAGCAAGTATACCAGATTCCTGCTGCATACGGCCCAACAGTCCGCCTCTCACCAGTAGCAAGTATACCAGATTCCTGCTGCATACTGCACAGCGCCTCTCAGCAGAGCGAGTACATCAGATTCCTGCTGCATACTGCACAGCGCCTCTCACCAGAGCGAGTACATCAGAATCCTGCTGCATACTGCACAGCGCTCTCACCAGAGAAAGTATACCAGATTCCTGCTGCATACTGCACAGCACCTCTCACCAGAGCGAGTATACCAGATTCCTGCTGCATACGGCACAGTGCCTCTCACCAGAGCAAGTATACCAGATTCCTGCTGCATACTGCACAGCGCCTCTCAGCAGAGCGAGTACATCAGATTCCTGCTGCGTACTGCACAGCGCCTCTCACCAGAGCGAGTACATCAGATTCCTGCTGCATACGGCACAGCGCCTCTTACCAGAGCAAGTATATCACATTCCTGCTGCATACTGCACAGCGCCTCTCACCAGAGCAAGTACATCAGATTCCTGCTGCATACGGCACAGCGCCTCTCACCAGAGCAAGTATATCACATTCCTGCTACATACGGCACAGCGCCTCTCACCAGAGCAAGTATATCACATTCCTGCTGCATACTACATCAGATTCCTGCTGCATATGGCACAGCGCCTCTCACCAGAGCAAGTATATCACATTCCTGCTGCATACGGCACAGCGCCTCTCACCAGAGCAAGTATATCAGATTCCTGCTGCATACTACATCAGATTCCTGCTGCATACGGCACAGCGCCTCTCACCAGAGCAAGTATATCACATTCCTGCTGCATACTGCACAGCGCCTCTCACCAGAGCGAGTACATCAGATTCCTGCTGCATACGGCACAGCGCCTCTCACCAGAGCAAGTATACCAGATTCCTGCTGCATATTGCACAGGCCTCTCACCAGAGCGAGTACATCAGATTTCTGCTGCATACAGCACAGCGCCTCTCACCAGAGCGAGTACATCAGATTCCTGCTGCATACGGCACAGTGCCTCTCACCAGAGCAAGTATATCAGATTCCTGCTGCATACTGCACAGCACCTCTCACCAGAGCAAGTATATCAGATTCCTGCTGCATACTGCACAGCGCCTCTCACTAGAGCGAGTACATCAGATTCCTGCTGCATACTGCACAGCGCCTCTCACCAGAGCAAGTATACCAGATTACTGCTGCATACTGCACAGCACCTCTCACCAAAGTGAGTACATCAGATTCCTGCTGCATATGGCACAGTGCCTCTCACCAGAGCATGTATATCAGATTCCTGCTGCATACTGCACAGCGCCTCTCACCAGAGCGAGTACATCAGATTCCTACTGCATACGGCACAGCGCCTCTCACCAAAGCAAGTACACCAGATTCCTGCTGCATACTGCACAGCACCTCACCAGAGTGAGTATATCAGATTCCTGCTGCATACTGCACAGCGCCTCTCACCAGAGTGAGTACATCAGATTCCTGCTGCATACGGCACAGCGCCTCTCACCAGAGCGAGTACATCAGATTCCTGCTGCATACTGCACAGCGCCTCACCAGAGTGAGTATATCAGATTCCTGCTGCATACTGCACAGCGCCTCTCACCAGAGTGAGTACATCAGATTCCTGCTGCATACTGCACAGCGCCTCTCACCAGAGTGAGTATATCAGATTCCTGCTGCATACTGCACAGCACCTCTCACCAAAGCGAGTACATCAGATTCCTGCTGCATACTGCACAGTGCCTCTCACCAGAGCGAGTATATCAGATTCCTGCTGCATACTGCACAGCGCCTCTCACCAGAGTGAGTACATCAGATTCATGCTGCATACGGCACAGCGCATCACACCAGAGCGAGTACATCAGATTCCTGCTGCATACTGCACAGCGCCTCACCAGAGTGAGTACATCAGATTCTTGCTGCATACGGCACAGCGCCTCACACCAGAGCGAGTACATTAGATTCCTGCTGCATACTGCACAGCGCCTCACCAGAGCGAGTATATCATTCCTGCTGCATACTGCACAGCGCCTCACCAGAGCGAGTATATCAGATTCCTGCTGCATACTGCACAGCGCCTCTCACCATAGAGGTCATACTGCTACACATTGTGCTTCTCTGTTGTCTTCTAATTAACACCTTCAATCCGATGTTTGAGAAAGAACATGTAATCTGAAAGAACATCACATTTTTTGGATTGGCCAACAACTGAGCTACTATACTTTGCAAATAAAAAACGAGATACAAGTTATTTTTACTAGTGCACGAGGATAAACTGTCAGTTGAATTAATTATTAAAGTAACTGTGAAACCGTTGATTCTTAGAGGTCAGAATCCCATTGATCATACTGTAGATGCCCTGGTCATATGCCATCACTGGAATACACTGATTGGTGATAATTAAAACTTAAAGTAGTGGCCTGCACTGGTAGCCCTCCAGCCACATGTTGTCCGGGCTTGTTGGAAGGCACAGTTTTATAGAATTTGGCTGCTAAAGGACTACATTTTTGGAATAAAATATGTTTTCCTTCATGCATTCATACTCCTAGATCATGTTTTGTTTCCTAGATGTGTCTCATAACTCTTCAGGAAGATCTAACGGTTATTTTCTGTCTGCTGTCCATTTCTAAGTAAATGTAATGGAGCACCAAAGAAGGGAAAAATGAGGCCTTAGTCCCTTTCCCAGAATCCTTGGGTTGGAGGGTTCCACAAGGCCACTGACAGTGGATTGATATATTGGCAATGAGGTTAAACAAGATGTTTTTTCTTAACTATAACTGATACAATGATTAAACACTTTTAGGATTAGGACATTAAATAGGAGTTATGAGACGATGCTGTCATCCAAAATGGAATTTCTCTCGAGCAAGCTGAATGTCATTTATGTGGCAGTCTACGTATTTGTTATTTTCACTGTGGAGACCGAATGTAACATACCAAGGGGCGTCTTTACAGCAACTCTGTTGTACCTCTCAATAACATGAGGCACTCCTTGGTAGAAATTTTCTTGACTGGTCCATATCAAGACTTGGGATATTTTCATTTTGTACATTATTCTACCAGTCTACCTGTAATTACAGAGTGGGTTCATTTCTTACAAAACATCTGTTGTAAGTGGTGAAATAATTTCTAGAAAGGGGTCGGTAACTGGGGTTATACTGTAATAGAGCATTTTTTTGTATGTACAGTATGTAATTCACTAGGATTTTAGCATTAAAAATTTGCTTCTTAAAGTCTGTTCTGAATGTGTCTCATAGCACAGACTTTAAAGCCAAAAGCTAAAGCAACACGAGCGACAAGCAAACAAGAGCTGTTCACTTAAAAAGAAAACTATAACTTTGCCAATGATCTTTACGCAATGTTGCAGTTAATGTATCTTAATAATTTTATAATTATCTCTGTGCTGTATCCATTAAGGAAATAAAACTTAAAACATTTGAACTTTTTATTTTATTGTCATTTTTTTACTATATTGTTTTACATGCTGCTGATTATAAATGGTTTGTTTTGCTCTGTCTTGTCTATTCAAGTCTTTTACTAGCATGCAATGTCATTGTATTAATGCTGGGTTTAGATTTACGCAATGAAAAATGGGCGAGTTGCTTTGGGTAATTGTGGACATGATGGGCTATGTTTGCAGCTCCTTGTACCAGACCCAAAGATGCCGTTCCATAAAATGGAAAGAATAGTTGAGGCTGCCGTTTTTTTTCTTGCAGACCATCGGTCCATGTGGAAATGAGTTGTGTGCGCTGGTTATCATGGGTCATGGACGCAGATCATACTAGGACCAATTATAAGCTCATCTGAGCTCTAAGCTTATTAACCAAATTGAAGAAAAAGTAAGGGCTCATTCACACATCTGTTTATTTGTTCTTGTACTAAAACCAACGGACCATTTTCATCAATGTTTTGGATCAGATTTCCGTCACTGGTCAATGTGTCAGGTTTTTACAAGTCATTGCTTTTTCTTGAATGATAAAAAACTGATGGAGGATTCCCATGTAACATTAGACAGTGTGAAAACAGACCCAACACAGATGCAACTAGTATGCCACCAGAGTGCTATCCATATTTTCCACTGACCCATTAACTCAAATGGGCGAGTTTGTTCTGCAAATCTGATTAGAAACAGACATGTCTCCTTTTCTTCAGGATCATTGATCCCAGAAAAGAACAAGAGAAAATAACCAAAAGAAAGAAAGGGTACTTGTTCTTACAACACGTGCATGAAACATAAGGCCTAAGGGCCCTGTCTCACACAGCAAGATAGCTAGCGAGATCGCTGCTGAGTCACAAGGTAACCAAGGTACACATCGGGTTTCCAGGCGCGGGGCTGTGCCGATGTGTACGTTGGATACCAGCGCGCTGCTGCAGGGGAGCTGGTAACCAAGGTACACATCGGGTTTCCAGGCATCGCACAACACCTGGAAACCCGATGTGTACCTTGGTTACCAGCTCCCTGCATCAACGGGCTGGTATCCAACGTACACTGCGCGTTACTAAGCGACGTTACCTGCAGTGTCGCTGTCCTGACCGCTGCCTGAGTTGCCTGTTTGGCAGCTCAGCAGCGATCATGTAGCGACACACCAGCGATCCTGACAAGTTCATATCGTTGTCGGGATCGCTGGTGCATCGCTATGTGAGACGGGGCCCTTAGGGTACACAATAGTGATGAGCGAGCGTTCTTGGATAAGGTATTATCTGATTTTTGGTGTGCTTTAGTTGCCACAGCTCCATGTCTCGCGGCAGCAACAACACATGCAGGGATTACCTGCTTGTTAGGCAATCCCTACATGTGTTGCGGCTGTTGAACAACCCTGAGATATGGAGCTCGCATCGACCCGAGCATTTTTTTCGAGCATGCCGAAAATGCCCAATTGAGACACTCTCACTCATCATTAGTGCACATGTCTGTAGTTGTTAACTTCCTTGCATTGACTGAAGAAGATTAAGTAGAGTCAACTCATCATCATTAAAGGCAAAGCTGCTGAATTCCTAGGTAATTCAGGAAAGCAATATTATACACACCTAAAAGGCTCTGTATAAATCTTATCTGTCAGTCCATTGATATTTGTTACTCCTTGGTTTCGAGGGGCCCAAATTTCAACATTTCTGTAGACTGTAATACTTTCAACATTTGTTTGTCAACTGACTTCTACTCATTTTGGTTGCTATAAAACACAACATACTTTTTGTTCTATTTCAATCTGTGGACTGGCTTAATGTGGTGTGGACCTAGCTGTAAAAGGACAGAATGCAGGCGTAAGATGTCATGAGTAGAGAATTTCTCCCCACAGCATTTGGCCATGAGGACAGCTCTGCAGGAAAACATGTTCTCGTGATTGTATGGAACATCACCCACTGGCATCCTAGTAATATGCCATAACTGGCTTATGTACGGAAATCCCTTTAAGAGTATTATAAAGATTTATTATTAAGGAGTGATATTTGTGTATCATGGATTCAGTGCATCTGTTGTACATTCTGCATGTTGAGAAGTTAAAGGCTGCGTACTTGCTTCAGTTTGGTAGGTAATGGACCACTTGTGTCTCGTAAGGAAGGGATCTGATGATTGATTGCTGTCTTGGCTACCGATATAGCTGGTCACAATGAGAAGGCAAGAAAATATCTAGCGGCATACTTATCTGTATCATCATTGCCCTGTTTTCTTACAGGAGAGGCAGTAACATTTACAGGGAAATAAGGCTGAGAGCTAATTAACAGCTCATGCAATTAGCAGCATGTCAGCCTGCCAGGGGCTAATTAACTGGTTTGGAAAATTACCACAAGACGATTTGGAGAGAAAATAAACCTTATTTAGCATGAGCATAGATAGTGTCGATTGTCTGCAGCCGGCCTATTCACTATAATTGGGAAGTCACTGCACATGATTAGATTTTAGGGAACGTTCATTTGAAGTCTACAGGCGTTCAGCATCGGAATAGCGGTGCGGCTCGCTTGTCATTCTCAGCAACTTTATCAATATTTAAAATGTCTGCTCGCTTAGAATGCATGTTCTAGATTTTGTATTATTCTAAAACTAGATTGTGGAACACTTTCTTGGTCATTTGTTCTTTTTTTCTTGTGATTGTAGATTTTTTTTATTTTCTGTACATAATTATGGGGGGCCATCTTGACAACGCTACTTCTCTGTTCTATGATCAGCCATTCAGAAACCTGTTTTACAGCAGCCACATGGACATTAGCAATGAGTATCTGGAGGTGTCTTCTGTTGGACATTTGTTGGCATACTTAGTGGCTTGTGCACAGCTACAAGAGGTAAGCTGTGACCATTGGTGTAAAATATGGGACAAAATGATCCATAAAGAAGGTTCTTCTGCACAGGAGTCATCACTAATGGGTTCTTCATTGTATAAGCTTTTATTATAAATAGGAAACTGAAGATTTTTGCCCAGAACTGCAGCAGTAGACCCAATTCTAGAATATTTCCAACCATGAACACCACCATACACACCACATGATCCAGAGGTCATTTCAGACTTTAATGCTCACACTGTATGTATCTGTAATAAGGTTGTCATGCCTAGATTGGCAAAACATGTTTAATGAGCGTCAAGGGCAGGTATACCATTGACGCAACCAGTGCGGCTGCACAGGGGCCCAAGAGGTAAGGGGGCCCACCTTCAAAGCAGGTGAAATTGTGCTTTATGATGAGATATTGGACTGCAACAGGGCAATATAGTGTTCTTGCACAGGAGCCTTCTTCTCCTGACCAGAGTGATGTATGAGCCTTTCACGACCATACTTGATAGCGCCACAATCTTGTAAATGTTTACTTGTTTTTTTTATGTATTGTGTCTAGAGTTGAGCGATACTTTCCGATATCCAAAAGTATCGGAATCGGAATGGTATCGCCGATACACAAAAAATATCGGCGATACCCGATACCGATACCGGAAATACAATGTAAGTCTATGGGAACAAAATATCGGAATTAAAAAAAACCCATTCTTGCCTTGTTGGTTAATTGTACATGAAGGAAAACAACAAAGAGTAATGTAGAATTTATTGGGGGAGGTTGAGGAGACATTAAAGGCATACATGTTTAACACAAT
This sequence comes from Oophaga sylvatica, assembly GCA_033576555.1. Lineage (NCBI taxonomy): Eukaryota > Metazoa > Chordata > Amphibia > Anura > Dendrobatidae > Oophaga > Oophaga sylvatica. The sequence goes on from JARQOD010000002.1 coordinate 396,621,124, forward strand.
GCAATGGAATAGCATTAATATTTCTTTTTTTGAAATACGTTTGGATTGATGAAGAAATTGACAATGTTGTTAACCTTTTTTCTATTTTGTCAAATATGTCTGTTTCACAACTTCCATGCTCTTCACCTTTTTAACTTTTCACACACTTTCTCCTTCATAATCTTCAGCAGCATCATCTTTCTCATCAAATTATTCTTCATCTTCACCTTCTTAATCTTCTAAAACTTCTTGCTATTCATCTTTTTGTTAACATTACTTATATTGTTCTTATTAAACAGTTATTATTCTTCATATTCTACTTCTTCATCTTCTTCCTATTCATCCTTTTCATCATATTCTTATTTGTGACAGACATTCCTGTACTTGTAATCTGTAAAACTCTGAATTTTCATCCTTCCGTTCTTGCTGTCACGAAAGATTTTAATTACAACAGTATTTGTCCGCGTTCAGTTTAGCCTGCAGCAGCATCAGGCATTTTCCAGGGGCACCACGAGGAGGAACGGACTCACCCCCATACACTGCTTAGTCTTCTTCTGCTTAGAATTTAGAGCATATATTTTGCTCTTCATTTTGGTCTTATACTTAATGTTCTTCTGCTTTTTGATCTTCTGCTTATTGTTCTTCTGTCTCTTGTTCTGTATCTTGTAGTTTGTCTTAACCTTCTTTGTCCTGTTGGTGATGGTACAAAAGCCAATGGAAGTAACGAGGACCAGCTGACTGTGCTGGAACCCGGAGGGTCAGCAGAAGGAAAAGAGCCAATGGCACAATCGAGGACCAGCTGACGTTACTGGGACACGGTTACTAAGCAGGAGGTACCTGTGCTCCAAAGCACTACCAAGGACCAGCAGACGTTGCTGGAACTCGGATACCGACATGGAGGCACCTAGGCCAAAGGCACTGCGGAGAACCAGCTGACGGTACTGGAACCCGGATGGGTAGCAGAAGGTACCCATGGAAATTAAAGTTGAGGCAGCAGGACTGTTTGCCGTTCACACAGCAGGGGAACAGCTGACATTACTGAACCCCAGTAACACAGGAGCAAGTGTAGACTGTGCTAACAGCACTTCCGAGAAACAACTGGCGGTGTTGTAACCCCGGGATGAGAAGAGAACAGGGTGGAGGCAGCAGGACTTTTTGCCGTTCACACAGCAGGGGAACAGCTGACATTACTGAACCCCAGTAACACGGGAGCAAGTGTTAACTGTGCTAACAGCACTTCCGAGAAACAACTGGCGGTGTTGTAGCCCAGGGATGAGAAGAGAACATGGTGGAGGCAGCAGGACTTTTTGCCGTACACACAGCAGGGGAACAGCTGACATTACTGAACCCAGTAACACAGGAGCAAGTGTAGACTGTGCTAACAGCACTTCCGAGAAACAACTGGCGGTGTTGTAACCCAGGGATGAGAAGAGAACATGGTGGAGGCAGCAGGACTTTTTGCCGTACACACAGCAGGGGAACAGCTGACATTACTGAACCCCAGTAACACAGGAGCAAGTGTAGACTGTGCTAACAGCACTTCCGAGAAACAACTGGCGGTGTTGTAACCCAGGGATGAGAAGAGAACAGGGTGGAGGCAGCAGGACTTTTTGCCGTTCACACAGCAGGGGAACAGCTGACATTACTGAACCCCAGTAACACGGGAGCAAGTGTTAACTGTGCTAACAGCACTTCCGAGAAACAACTGGCTGTGTTGTAACCCAGGGATGAGAAGAGAACAGGGTGGAGGCAGCAGGACTTTTTGCCGTTCACACAGCAGGGGAACAGCTGACATTACTGAACCCCAGTAACACGGGAGCAAGTGTTAACTGTGCTAACAGCACTTCCGAGAAACAACTGGCGGTGTTGTAGCGCAGGGATGAGAAGAGAACATGGTGGAGGCAGCAGGACTTTTTGCCGTACACACAGCAGGGGAACAGCTGACATTACTGAACCCCAGTAACACAGGAGCAAGTGTAGACTGTGCTAACAGCACTTCCGAGAAACAACTGGCGGTGTTGTAACCCAGGGATGAGAAGAGAACAGGGTGGAGGCAGCAGGACTGTTTGCCGTTCACACAGCAGGGGAACAGCTGACATTACTGAACCCCAGTAACACAGGAGCAAGTGTAGACTGTGCTAACAGCACTTCCGAGAAACAACTGGCGGTGTTGTAACCCAGGGATGAGAAGAGAACATGGTGGAGGCAGCAGGACTTTTTGCCGTACACACAGCAGGGGAACAGCTGACATTACTGAACCCCAGTAACACAGGAGCAAGTGTAGACTGTGCTAACAGCACTTCCGAGAAACAACTGGCGGTGTTGTAACCCAGGGATGAGAAGAGAACAGGGTGGAGGCAGCAGGACTTTTTGCCGTTCACACAGCAGGGGAACAGCTGACATTACTGAACCCCAGTAACACGGGAGCAAGTGTAGACTGTGCTAACAGCACTTCCGAGAAACAACTGGCGTGTTGTAACCCAGGGATGAGAAGAGAACAGGGTGGAGGCAGCAGGACTTTTTGCCGTTCACACAGCAGGGGAACAGCTGACATTACTGAACCCCAGTAACACGGAGCAAGTTTTAACTGTGCTAACAGCACTTCCGAGAACAACTGGCGGTGTTGTAGCCCAGGGATGAGAAGAGAACATGGTGGAGGCAGCAGGACTTTTTGCCGTACACACAGCAGGGGAACAGCTGACATTACTGAACCCCAGTAACACGGGAGCAAGTGTAACTGTGCTAACAGCACTTCGAGAAACAACTGGCGGTGTTGTAACCCAGGGATGAGAAGAGAACAGGGTGGAGGCAGCAGGACTGTTTGCCGTTCACACAGCAGGGGAACAGCTGACATTACTGAACCCCAGTAACACAGGAGCAAGTGTAGACTGTGCTAACAGCACTTCCGAGAAACAACTGGCGGTGTTGTAACCCAGGGATGAGAAGAGAACAGGGTGGAGGCAGCAGGACTTTTTGCCGTTCACACAGCAGGGGAACAGCTGACATTACTGAACCCCAGTAACACGGAGCAAGTGTTAACTGTGCTAACAGCACTTCCGAGAAACAACTGGCGGGTGTTGTAACCCAGGGATGAGAAGAGAACAGGGTGGAGGCAGCAGGACTTTTTGCCGTTCACACAGCAGGGGAACAGCTGACATTACTGAACCCCAGTAACACGGAGCAAGTGTTAACTGTGCTAACAGCACTTCCGAGCAACAACTGGCGGTGTTGGAGCCCAGGGTCAAGGAGGATGTTTAAATACTAGATCAAGTATTTTCCTTGTTACGTGTCAATTAAAAATGTCTATACTCCAAACAAGAGAAATATAACCTTTAGTACCATAAGATGATGATTTTACTTTAAAAAATATATGTAAATTAATAATTGACAAACAAACGCATACATTAACATGTTGAAAAGCAATGCAAACCACAATAAAAATCGGTTAAATAATCTGCTATACGGTTTTAAATAAAAGCATACAAGTACATATCAGAATCCATTAATGATGGATAAGTAACAGTATGTACACCATTTTCATTTGCTGAATAATATCACTAAAAAGTTTTTAAAAATATCTAAAATTTCCATCATGTAATACTGATAATATGTGCAATCATTTATATTAACAAAAAAAAACCTTTAAAAAGTGCATAGTGAAAACAGCTATTTATGCCTGACTGTGGACTTGCAAGCATGACAACGGATAGATAAGGTATATATAGATGAGACTGCATAGCCACAGATGGTGAATGGCGATGTAATACTGTACCTCAATAAAGTGTGCGTTACTACTACATCCTTTTTTTTATATAGCTTTATAAAAGGGTACGTGCATGTATGCTTGCGCCTTTGTTTGGACGCACAGACTGGCTTCCTGCTGTGACGCGTTGGGTATTGGAGCGTCTGTGCGTCTTATGACGCAGACTAACATTCACGGTGCGCATCGTTCATCATCGCAAGCGTACCGACAACACAAAGGCGTTGTCATGACTGCTTTACTCAGTAAACATGCACCTATGATGAAACATACACGCATGTGCCCTATTACATAACAAGCTACAAGAAAAATGCGTGTGAGGTGTGACACAGCTGTTTTGTTAAGGTACAGTATTATATCGACATTGTACAGGTGTCGCTATTCAGTCTGATAAATAGATATCATTCACCTATTCTATCAGTTGTCGTTCTTTCAGCACCACTTACAGGTATATATTTTGCTATTGTGACTATGCACTATTGACTTTACCAAGGTAATGCATGATTTTTGTTAGCGATTATCATGTTTACATGAAGGACCTTTATGATATGGGCTGTTAACTTTCTAATCAAATATGTATTTTTTAAAATGACACAAATATAAGTAATGTTGAAGAGGACTATTCCTACATGCATTGTTTGCACAATATTACAGGTGTACATCACGTCCCTTAATCAACATTGGATATTATATTTACTTGTATGCTTTTATTTCAAAGGCAAGAACACTGAAGTATAACCTTCGCACTGCAGCAGTTGTCAAAGTTCAACCCACATTATGCACTTCCAACATTGCAGTATTTGAGTCATCATGATGTGAGTTGGATTTGTCTAAGCTATGGAGTGACAAGGTTGACCATCAGTATCCTATAGCATAAGTAGGCTTTTGTGTTTGCATTTGTTTTCGACATGTGCATATCTGTAATAATATGTCACAATTATTTTGTTACAGATTTGTGACAGACAAATCATTTTATGGTTTGAAAGTTGACGTTTCAAATGTTTACAGCTTAGAAATCATGGTGTAGCCTCATATCTATGTGTAGCACTAGACACTTTGAGATGTCATGTTTTTTTCACCATGATTAGGTAGCTAGCAGTAATTTTTGCCGGACACACAGCAGGGGAACAGCAGGCGTTACTGAACCCCACAAACACATCAGCGATTGTTTTCATCTGTGCATCTAACACTTCTGAGCAGCAACTGGCGCTGTTGAAGCCCAGGGTCAAGGAGGGTGTAGGCAGAGGCCTAGTATGAGACGTTTGAAGTTGAAGTTGTAGTTAGCAGCAGTAATTTTTGCCAGACACACAGCAGGGGAACAGCAGGCGTTACTGAACCCCACAAACACATCAGCGATTGTTTTCATCTGTGCATCTAACACTTCTGAGCAGCAACTGGCGCTGTTGAAGCCCAGGGTCAAGGAGGGTGTAGGCAGAGGCCTAGTATGAGACGTTTGAAGTTGAAGTTGTAGTTAGCAGCAGTAATTTTTGCCAGACACACAGCAGGGGAACAGCAGGCGTTACTGAACCCCACAAACACATCAGCGATTGTTTTCATCTGTGCATCTAACACTTCTGAGCAGCAACTGGCGCTGTTGAAGCCCAGGGTCAAGGAGGGTGTAGGCAGAGGCCTAGTATGAGACGTTTGAAGTTGAAGTTGTAGTTAGCAGCAGTAATTTTTGCCAGACACACAGCAGGGGAACAGCAGGCGTTACTGAACCCCACAAACACATCAGCGATTGTTTTCATCTGTGCATCTAACACTTCTGAGCAGCAACTGGCGCTGTTGAAGCCCAGGGTCAAGGAGGGTGTAGGCACAAAATATTGAGTTATTGCCTTGTTACGTGGCCATTGCAAATGTATGTACTTCAAACAAGAATAAATGAAGTTTTACTACGACAATAAAATGATGAATTTCAATTACAAGAATAGAAAAATATTTATACTTGACAGTCCTCTGTGGTTGATAACGTTTAATGGCTAACTGAAAATATGGTAACAAATTCAAAGCTTTCGAGACTACTCAGGTGTCTTCATCAGGCTAAGAGTAAAGCCAAAAATGAAGAATCACATATTTCTACACACAACAGGACACAGGAATAGCTAAGACAAGTGAGGGAGGGACAAGTGAGGGGAGACCGGCAACAAAAAGGAGAACAAGGATGAATTATCAGCGCCACACAATCACAGATAAATTAATGAATTTACCTGTGGCAAAAGACTTTTGTATGCCCGGTCATAGCATCATGGATATGGAATTACTGGTATTAAAATATAACTTCAAATATGAGAAACGTACAAAGGTTTCAGAATATAAGCTCATCATGACCTTTGACACTGTTAGTGATGGAATGAATAGATCACATGGATTTATGTCATTCTATATCAATTAAGGAATCTGCGTCTATGCCCTTCCAGGGTCATGAAAACCCAAAAAAAGCCAATGAGAGGGCAATCAAACTTTCTATCCTTATCTAGGAACTGTTCCAATATTTATGTTCATCCCTGTGAGATAATGACAGTTCTGATACACGTCACTTACTTGTCTTACCTATTGCACTATTCCTGTGTCCTGTTGTGTATAGAAATATGTGATGCTTAATTTTTTTATTTAGTCTTTCCTGATGAAGAGACGTGAGTAGCCTTGAAAGCTTGCAATTTGTTTCCATCTTTTCAGTTATCCATTAAAAGGTATCAACCACTGCTGACTCTGAAGTCTAAATATTTTTCTATCTACTGGCTAACACGGTACAAAGATACACATGTTTTCTAATTTCAAGAAGGAAAAATAAAGAAAATACAAATATAAACGCATATATGCACATGCCAAAAATAAATGGAACAACACAACACCCAAAAAATTGGTAACAAAATATAGTGTTGTAAATTTAAGAATAAAAGTCCATTTTTTTTTTTATGAATAATGCTTAAGGAACGCTATGTTAAACCATAACATAGTGAAGACAATGGATTTTGTAATAGTCACTCATCATCATCATCGCAAATTTTATGTGACAGTCACAGACATTTCAATTATTTAAGTTCATAAAATCGTAACTTTCTATAGCATGTATGACATGTCCAGCATGGACTCATCAATGTGATTGATGACACAATAATGTACGATAAAAAATAACCATTTAAAAAAACATTAGGCATTGTTTGTCACAATTTAAGTGTGTGCCTGCAAGTGTAGGTGAAACAAAGGCTACGGATAGCAAAGGTATATTCTATGTCTGTATCAGACAGTGGACAGCCTCTGATGGGTAATGCCGATGTTATACTGTACGTCAATAAAGTCTGCGGCTGAAATCATGCATTTTTTGCTTGTAGAGTGTTGAAGAGGGTAAAAGAATGTCTGGTTGCGCAAAGCTTTATCCGTCAACACTACCTTCCTACTGTCACGCGTAGGGTAGGGTAGCGTGTGGCAATTAGCTGACTATCAAATGTGAGGTTAGGCTGCGTTATTGCGCACTAGGGACGCAAAAAAAAATACAGCAGTAATAATTTAATGTGTAATACTCCACCTATGACAAACAAAAAAATTACGTTCCCTCTTTAACAATGTACAAGACTAACAAGCCTAATGGTTGACGCTGACTTAATTGAGATACAGTATTACATCAACATTGTCCATGAGTAACTATGCACTGTGATACCTATATACCAGTATTAATTTATATCTCTTGTGGTTGTTTCAACAGCACTTGCAGGTATAACTACCTATTGTCAGTATGCATGATGCACTTTCTAGATGTAATAATTTATTATTGGACATTATTACCATGTTTACATGCTGGCCATTTCATATATGGTGTTTGAAGTTACAGTTGGCATCAGTATGTGTATTTTATAATGTCTGTCATAAATAAAACTCGTGATGATGATGATGAGGATTTAATGATTCGTACATCCATTGACTGCATTATCTTACAGGTACAGATAAAGTTCCTTAAAAAGCATTAATTCATAAGTCTGAAATGTACTTTTATGCATTAATTTCAAAATGTGAAGAGTAGACTATGTTTTATTTTTTGTTACCATTTCTAATAGACATGTGCAGATATGCGCTGTGATGACAAATTATTATTTGTCCATATTTGTCATAAAAATTTATCATTCTAGGCGTGCAAAACTTCACAATTTCATGTTTTCAGCATAACAAGCAGGGTGACGGCTCTTCCCTATTTGGAGCATGTTGGTCATGTGTTTTTCTGTCCATGTGTCGGGAACAGGAGACTTCTTGCCGTTCACACAGCAGGGGAACAGCTGGCGTTACTGAACCCCACTAACAGTAGAGCTTGTGTTTTGTTCTGTGGACACGACACTTCTGAGCAGCAACTGGCAGTGTTGGAGCCCAGGGAGTAGAGTTCAGGTGGTAGAAAGATGAACATAACAGGAGACATGGATAACGTTGCGAACCAGTTATTTAATCTGAAAACGGACAGACAAATTCTGCGAGATCCATGCCTTGTTCATTTTCAGAAAAGTAAGCCGGTCTACATTATCGGAGGATAGTCGCATGCGACGGTCTGTTAGTACACCACCTGCAGCACTAAAGACGCGCTCCGATAATACACTGGCAGCAGGGCAAGCCAGCACCTCCAATGCATACTGGCTAAGCTCTGGCCATGTATCCAGCTTAGAGACCCAAAACTTGAATGGGGAAGAGCCATCTGGGAGTACACTGAGAGGCAAAGCCAAGTAGTCTGTCACCATCTGACGGATACGTTGCCTCCCGCTGACTGGAGCCCTCTCGGATGGTGTAGACATTTGTGGCGCTGCCACAAAACTTTGCCACATTTTTAACATACTGGTCTTTCCCTGTGCAGAGGCACTGCGTGTGCTCCCTCTTGTTGCAGAGCTCTCTACACTGCCTCGACGCACAGAGCTGCTTTGTAAAGCAGTAGCAGCAGCAGTGCTCTCGGCAGTAAGGTAGAACATTAGGGATTGCACCAGTGTGTCTTGGTACTCCCGCATTTTACGCTCCCGGTTCAACGGTGTGATGAGGCTTTTGACGTTGTCCCGGTAGCGAGGGTCTAGGAGGGTGTACACCCAATAATCAGACGTCGTGAGAATGTGGGCGATGCGGCGGTCGTTTCTTAGGCACTGCAGCATGAAATCAACCATGTGCTGCAGACTCCCAACTGGCAAAGAAACGCTGTCCTCTGCAAGAGGCGTTATCTCTGCCTGCTCTGCATCACCCCACCCTCGCTCTACATACTGACTAGAGCGTTGTGTACCTCCCTCTGGAGCGATGTCTTCCTCCTCCATTGACTCCTCCTCCTCATCCTCCTCACAAAGTGAGCCCTGCCCAGCCCTTTGTGAGGAACCACGTTGCGCTGACTTTCCAGAAGGTGATGGAATTTGTGACTCCTCATCCTCCACCTCTTCCAAAACCTCATCCCTTATTGCTTGCAGTGTTTTTTGAAGCAGGCAGATAAGGGGGACAGTCAGGCTGACTAGTGCATCATCTGCACTCGCCATCCGCGTTGACTCATCAAACGCACGCAAAACGTGGCACATGTCCTTCATAGTGGCCCACTCATTAATGGTGAAGTGTGGACGGCGCAAATTGCGTGTTGATTGCGCCTGATGCAGCTGATACTCCATAACTGCTGGCTGCTGCTCACACAACCGCTCCAACATATGTAACGTTGAATTCCACCTGGTGGATACGTCACATATGATGCGATGTTCAGGAAGGCGCAATCTGCGTTGCAGAGCTGCAATGCGCGATCTGGCCATGCTGGAACGTCGCAAGTGAGCGCACTCTAGGCGGACCTTGTGCAGCAGTGCATCAAGATCCGGATAGTCCCTCAAAAAACTCTGCACGACCAAGTTGAGCACATGTGCCAGACATGGTATGTGAGTGAGGTTGCCAAGGCCCAGAGCTGCCACCAGATTTCGGCCATTGTCACACACTACCAAGCCTGGCTGGAGATTCGCTGGCAAAAACCACACGTCGCTCTCCTGCTTGATGGCATTCCAGACCTCCTGCGCTGTGTGGCTTCGATTCCCCATGGGAATTAATTTCAGAACGGCCTGTTGCCGTTTGGCCACGGCTGTGCTCATATCGGTCGCATCAGGTAAGCGTCCACGGGTCCATGTGGAGGTAGACCGTGACGGCTCCTGCAGCGATGATTCTGAGGAACTGGAGTAGGAGGAGGAGTCAATGTGGACAGACTTGATTCCGGCAATCCTTGGAGTTGGCAGAACACGTACAGCGCCACTCGCAAGATCTGTACCCGGCTCCACAACATTCACCCAATGGGCAGTGAGTGAAAGGTATCGTCCCTGGCCATGGGTACTGGTCCACGCATCGGTGGTCAGGTGGACCTTGCTACTGACGGCGTTTAGTAGCGCATGTTTAATTTTTGCCTCAACATGCTTTTGCAGACCAGGGACGGCTTGCCTGCTGAAATAAAATCGGCTGGGCACATTGTATTGTGGGACTGCCAATGCCATTAATTCACGGAAACTGTCAGTCTCCACCAGCCTGAATGACAGCATTTCAAGGGACAGGAGTTTTGCAATGCCAGCATTCAGAGCCTGTGCTCGTGGATGGTTTGCCGAGTATGGCCGTCTTTTATCCCATGCCTGTGCTACCGATGGCTGTTTTGTGGCCTGGGTGTGTGAGGATGACAGGGAACTTGCAGCTGTGGGTGGAATAACACTGTGTCTCTGGACAACAGTGACAGAGGTTCTTCCATGGCGATCCTTTGAGGAAGCCGAACCAGCTGTGTGTGAACTGGAGGAAGAGGCTCCAACACGAGCTGAAGATGTAGGTGCTGCTGTAGGTTGGCCTACATCTCCAGTGTGTCTTTGTAACTCAACAAAGTGCTTTGACCGCACATGTTTCCACATATTTGTTGTATTAAGGTTACTGACACTTTTACCTCTTTTAATTTTTTGATTACACAGCTTGCATTTGACATAGCAAATATCATCTGCAACTGTATCAAAAAAGGACCACGCAGAGCAAGTCCTGGGAGCGCCCGGTTTGGCTGTTGGAAGAGAACTGCTCCGAACGGGTGCCAAACTGGAGGCTACAGGCAAGCGAGTCTGCAGCCTACCTCTCCCTACTGTTTGGACCGTTGGGGCAATCTCTTCCTCAGAGCTGCTCCCACCACCTTCCTGTTCCTCACGCCATGTTGGGTCTTGGACCTCATCATCTCCACCACTACCCTCTTCCAACACCTGCTGTTGTTGGGTGGTCTGGCCAGCACCATGCTCAACAGAAACTGGCAACTGAGTCTCATCATCATCAGATGCGTTCTGCGGTGTGCTGACCATCGGCACTGGCTCACCCGCCTCTTCAGATTCAGAGAGACACAGCTGTTGCGCATCACTGCATACTGCCTCTTCTTCACATTCCAGAATGCTGCTTGGCTGGGCCCCTGTTTGCAAGCCAACAGATTCTGAGAACAGAAGCAGAGACTCAGCTGGCTCCTGTACAGAGCTCTCTGACTGCCTGGGCAATTTGGCAGGCGGTGAAGAGACTGATGGTTGTTCAACAGTGCTGTGGTCCTGAGAGGAGGTGGAAGCTATTGAAGTCGATGCATTGGCTGCCATCCAACCAACAACGGCTTCAATTTGTTCTTCACGCAGCAGGGGGGTACGCTGAGCTCCTACAAAAGTGCGCATAAAGGAACGCTCACGGGGAAAACTGGTGGATGCTGTGTCACTGGGTGCGGCAGCAGCCACAGAATCCCCACGTCCTCTCCCTGCTGCAAATCCACGGCCTCGACCACGACCACGTGCCTTACTCACTGACTTCTTCATCTTGGTAGATTGATAAAGAAAGTCAAAAAGTTATAAGGCCTAAGTGTGGTTATTCCTCACAGACTACAGTGAACCCTGCAGACAACTGTTCAGTATCTGTGAAAGGCCCCTTTGTGTACTTCTATAGTGTTTGCAACCAATGTATTGTATACGGATGGAAGCGCGTCACACTAATAGATTAGATTTTTTTCCACTAAAATGGAGCAGCACCAATTAGAGAAAAATGTGAAGGATGAGGCAGTGACACACGCTCAGCAGACTACAACCGGCAGTGGTTGAAGAACAAACTGGAGCGTAATCTGCACTCACAAAATGAAAAGCTCACAGACTACAGTGAACACTGAAACACAACTGTTCAGTAGCTGTTAAAGGCCCCTTTGTGTACTTCTATAGTGTTTGCAACCAATGTATTGTATACGGATGGAAGCGCGTCACACTAATAGATTAGATTTTTTTCCACTAAAATGGAGCAGCACCAATTAGAGAAAAATGTGAAGGATGAGGCAGTGACACACGCTCAGCAGACTACAACCGGCAGTGGTTGAAGAACAAACTGGAGCGTAATCTGCACTCACAAAATGAAAAGCTCACAGACTACAGTGAACACTGAAACACAACTGTTCAGTAGCTGTTAAAGGCCCCTTTGTGTACTTCTATAGTGTTTGCAACCAATGTATTGTATACGGATGGAAGCGCGTCACACTAATAGATTAGATTTTTTTCCACTAAAATGGAGCAGCACCAATTAGAGAAAAATGTGAAGGATGAGGCAGTGACACACGCTCAGCAGACTACAACCGGCAGTGGTTGAAGAACAACTGGAGCGTAATCTGCACTCACAAAATGAAAAGCTCACAGACTACAGTGAACACTGAAACACAACTGTTCAGTAGCTGTTAAAGGCCCCTTTGTGTACTTCTATAGTGTTTGCAACCAATGTATTGTATACGGATGGAAGCGCGTCACACTAATAGATTAGATTTTTTTCCACTAAAATGGAGCAGCACCAATTAGAGAAAAATGTGAAGGATGAGGCAGTGACACACGCTCAGCAGACTACAACCGGCAGTGGTTGAAGAACAAAATGGAGCGTAATCTGCACTCACAAAATGAAAAGCTCACAGACTACAGTGAACACTGAAACACAACTGTTCAGTAGCTGTTAAAGGCCCCTTTGTGTACTTCTATAGTGTTTGCAACCAATGTATTGTATACGGATGGAAGCGCGTCACACTAATAGATTAGATTTTTTTCCACTAAAATGGAGCAGCACCAATTAGAGAAAAATGTGAAGGATGAGGCAGTGACACACGCTCAGCAGACTACAACCGGCAGTGGTTGAAGAACAACTGGAGCGTAATCTGCACTCACAAAATTAAAAGCTCACAGACTACAGTGAACACTGAAACACAACTGTTCAGTAGCTGTTAAAGCCCCTTTGTGTACTTCTATAGTGTTTGCAACCAATGTATTGTATACGGATGGAAGCGCGTCACACTAATAGATTAGATTTTTTTCCACTAAAATGGAGCAGCACCAATTAGAGAAAAATGTGAAGGATGAGGCAGTGACACACGCTCAGCAGACTACAACCGGCAGTGGTTGAAGAACTAACTGGAGCGTAATCTGCACTCACAAAATTAAAAGCTCACAGACTACAGTGAACACTGAAACACAACTGTTCAGTAGCTGTTAAAGGCCCCTTTGTGTACTTCTATAGTGTTTGCAACCAATGTATTGTATACGGATGGAAGCGCGTCACACTAATAGATTAGATTTTTTTCCACTAAAATGGAGCAGCACCAATTAGAGAAAAATGTGAAGGATGAGGCAGTGACACACGCTCAGCAGACTACAACCGGCAGTGGTTGAAGAACTAACTGGAGCGTAATCTGCACTCACAAAATTAAAAGCTCACAGACTACAGTAAACCCTGCAGACAACTGTTCAGTAGCTGTGAAAGGCTCCTTTCTGTACTTCTATAGTGTTTGCAACCAATGTATTGTATACGGATGGAAGCACGTCACACTAATAGATTTGATTTTTTTCTAATATAATGGAGCTGCACCAATTCCACAAAATAAAATAAAAAAAAAAAAGAGTGACACGTGCAGATGCCTACAAACAGCGGTGGATGCAGAGCAAACTGCAGCGTCACCTGCACTGTCACACACACACCTTGCACAGAGCTGTTAAAACAACACTGGCAAAATGAAGCTTTACACAGCGGTTGGTAAACTAGCCTGCCTCAAGCACAGTAGTACACAAAATCGCAATATCTAACTGTCCCTCAGAGTGAGCAGAGTAGCGTTCTGTCCCTAACTGAGTTCACAGCACAGTGACGCTAAAATGGCTGCGGCGCCTTTTATAGTGCATTCTGACATCATTTCAGCAGCCAATCACAGCCATGCCATTAGTTAAGATGACCGCAGCATTACAGGATGTGCCCACACTTCATAAGATTCATCATTGGCTGACTAACATCACATTGCCTCTCAAAGAATTATGGAACTTCCGATTCCGGTATACGATATTGAAAAAGTATCGGAATTAAGTATCGGAATTCCGATAACGCGAATATCGGCCGATACCCGATACTTGCGGTATCGGAATGCTCAACACTAATTGTGTCATTATAATACTCTATTTATCTGTATAGACTTTGAATGATGCCGCATAACAATACTTAGTATATGCATTAATATAATAATGCTCAGTAAGCGCATTGTCATTTACAATTGTCAGTTACATAGTCAGAAGTTGATAGTAAAATACAACAAGTTCATAATAACATCTGTCACCAGATTTCACATCTCAAACTGCATGTTACTAAATAGATTTCTTAGACCTAATGGGATTGATGTATAAAAATCTATGCTAGGTGATATGAATTATTCTATATAAATGTTTAATTCAGTTTCCTCTCAGCCCGATTGACAGCTCCTCAGTATCCTTCCTTCCTGCTGCTGAAATCTCACACTGCTCAGTACAAGTTGTAGGTTGGACTCATAGCTATTTCACTCTATATATAGATGGTCTTAATATTAGAATTATATTTCCATTCTGACAGAGATTTTCAATGTAAATACACCTCTCTCATAGATCTAAGATATCTAGTTAATAATATATACAGCTTGTAGAGTGATATCTGGTGACAGATGTGCTATAACATCTCTAGCGAAATATACACAGAGGGCCCTCTGGTGTTAGCTTGTGAGATTTTTTATTATACGGTGCTCCATGCTATGCTTTTTGTGCAATTAGAAATATATATATATATATATATATATATATATATTACAGTGTGTTAAGGCTGGCGTAACGCACAAAATAATATAAATAATAAGTGCGTTCGCAGCCCGGGGTCCACCGTGCAGGCGAAGCCCGCTGCTGGCAAAAAGGCGCAAGAAGCAAACTCTGTTATCCCGCAGAGCTGCCAACATAAACGCCGTAATGCGCTGTGGCAATGTGTGCGCACTCACTAGACACAACTGAGTGGCAAAGAAAACACGCTAGGGCGCTGACTAGCGTTGAAAGCGAACCCTGTTACGTCACAGGCCGCTTGAGAAAAAGCACTGTGTCCTGTAAGACTCTCAGATACACAGTTAAGTGCTAAGCGTACATAAAGCGTGATCCTGTGCTAATGTCCTCGCGGGAGTCACCCGCAATCTATGGGGTCTGAACGCCAGACCCTGAATACGGCAATCAAAACTCCTCACCGGCTATGCCGGTAATCTAGGGCATCTAGGACACCGACCCTGACCAGCTACCTATTTCAGCCGGGTCCCTATCCACACATACACATGACCACACTGGCGCATAGCATACAATGATTGATATTAGCGCATGGCGGCCCAGCCATGCTACCCTTTTATAGCAACAGCTACAGGACCTTCCAGGAACAAGGACCAATGAGAAGCTGTTACAAACACACGTAGCTACATGACCTTCCTGGCGGACCAATAGGAGCCGCTGCAGCACCTGAACATGTGACCCCTGATCTCCAATGAGAGATCTCACTCTGGGCATGCTCAGATGGGAAAACGCAGGACTTTGTTCCAAAGACGACTGCTCCAGCACTGGCTATAATAGCAGATCCAGGAAAGGCAGCAGCAAGTCACTGCACAGTAGAGGAGTGGGCAAGACGCCTGGACCGACGTCTCTGCTGAGCAGGCTTCACTGCGGCCGGAGATGAATGGGAGACCGCAGCGGGACGGGTTCGAGACTCCCCTTGTGCAGCAGCGGGAAATCGAACCCTAACATTACCCCCCTCCTAGGGCCCCCCCTTCTTTGGGCCTCGCTGCTCTCAAAGGCTGCGGAGCGTGAACATGCTCGGCAGGCTCCCAAGATCTATCCTCAGGCCCATAGCCCCTCCAGTCCACCAAATAAAACTTTTTGCCCCGTACCACCTTACACCCTACGATGGCGTTCACCTCATGGTCATCCGTAGATGAACCCGATGTCCCGGCAGATGACTCAGAAAACCGGGACATGAGCACGGGTTTCAGGAGGGATACGTGAAAGGTGTCGGAGATAAACAGGCGTGGTGGAAGAGCCAAACTGTATACCACAGGGTTAACCTGCTCGAGGACCTTGAAAGGACCCAGGTAGCGGCGTGCCAACTTAGTGGACTCAACTCGCAGCCTGATGTTACGGACGGAGAGCCACACCATGTCCCCAGGAGCAAATGTTGGAGCGGGGCGCCGATGTGCGTCGGCGGAGGACCTCATCCTCTCCTTGGATGCCTGAATGGCATCCTGGGTACGGTCCCAAATGTCCCGTGCCTCCACAGCCCAGTCTGCCACCCTGGAGTCGGCGGAAGACACAGGCATGGGCACCGGAACCCGCGGATGCTGACCGTAGTTTAGGAGGAATGGAGTTTGTCCGGTGGAATCAGCCACAGCATTGTTTAGTGCAAACTCAGCCCATGGTAGTAAGGATGCCCAGTCATCCTGCCTGGCCGAGACAAAATGTCGTAGATAGGTGACCAAGGTCTGGTTGGCCCTCTCTACCAACCCATTCGTCTCAGGATGATACGCTGAAGAGAGATTTAACTCAATACTGAGTAGACGACAAAGCTCTCTCCAGAACCGAGACGCAAACTGGGGACCTCGGTCACTGACAATTTTGTCCGGCATGCCGTGTAGACGAAAGATATGCCTAACGAACAACGCTGCCAGAGCCCGTGCAGAAGGTAACCGTGGAAGCGGCACCAAATGCACCATTTTGGAAAAATGGTCGGTGATTACCCAAATGATGGTGCAACCTCGAGACTTGGGCAAGCCCACCACAAAGTCCATCCCAACCATCTCCCAGGGCCTGTCTGCCACCGGCAAAGGGTGAAGTAACCCAGCTGGCCGTTGTCGTGGAGACTTATTCTTGGCGCAGGAAACACACGCCATAACATAGTCCCCAACGTCACGGACCATATGCGGCCACCAGTATGTCCTTGCCAACAATTCAGATGTCCTCTTTGCCCCAAAGTGTCCACCCACCCTGGACGAATGTGCCCAAGAGAGTACCTCCGGTCGCAAATTAGTAGGCACGAAAGTCTTGCCGGGGGCACAGACTCTAGCGAAACCGGGGCCACTGTTCTCAGGCTCTCTGTGGGGACGATTAGCCGAGGCTCCTCCACCTCCTCCTCCGAGGACACCACAGAGCGAGAGAGAGCGTCGGCACGAATGTTCTTCTCTCCCGAGAGGAAATGCAGTGTGAAATGAAACCGGGAGAAGAACAAGGACCATCTGGCTTGGCGAGAATTAAGCCGCTGGGCTGTCTGAAGATATACCAGGTTTTTGTGATCCGTGAAGACCTGGAAGGGAAAGCGAGCTCCCTCCAACAGATGTCTCCACTCCGAGAAGGCCAACTTCATTGCTAGCAACTCCCTGTCCCCGATGGAATAATTCCTCTCCGCTGGTGTGAAGGTCTTGGAGAAAAAGAAGCATGGATGCTTCCGACCTTGAGCATCCTTTTGGAAAAGGACTGCTCCAGCTCCAACGGACGAGGCATCCACCTCCAATATAAATGGCTTATCAACATCGGGGCGATGTAGGATGGGAGCTCTAGCGAAATGGGACTTAATAGACGTGAAGGCCTTGGAGACCTCTTCAGACCACAATTTGGGATTAGCTCCCTTTTTGGTGAGGGCAACCACGGGAGCTACCAAAGTTGAGAAGTGAGGGATAAACTGGCGATAGTAATTAATGAACCCATAAAGCGCTGCACCGCCTTTAGAGAATGGGGTTCTTGCCAGTCCATCACCGCCTGTAGTTTGGCAGGATCCATAGCCAATCCCTGGGTGGAGATGATATAGCCCAGGAAAGGTAAGGACTCCTGCTCAAACACACATTTCTCCAACTTTGCGTAGAGGGAATTTGCCCGTAGGAGGTCGAAGACTCTGCAAACATCTCTCCGGTGGGAGTCAATATCTGGGGAAAAGATGAGAATATCATCCAGATAGACTACGACTGAGGTGGAGAGCATATCCCGGAAGATGTCATTAACAAAGTCTTGGAAGACGGCTGGGGCGTTACAGAGCCCGAAGGGCATCACCAGATATTCATAGTGCCCGTCCCTGGTATTAAAAGCCGTCTTCCATTCGTCCCCCTCACGGATGCGAATCAGGTTATAGGCACCCCGCAGATCTAATTTCGTAAATATCCTTGCCCCTCGTAGCCTATCAAATAGCTCGAGAAATCAGTGGCAACGGGTATTTATTCTTAACAGTGATGGCATTAAGACCCCTGTAATCGATGCATGGACGTAATTCTCCGTTCTTCTGCACGAAGAAGAACCCCGCCCCTGCAGGTGACACTGACTTCCTAATGAATCCTCTCGCCAGGTTCTCCTGGATATATTGGGACATAGCCTCCGTCTCCGGGAGAGAAAGGGGATAGACCCGTCCCCGAGGAGGTTCTGCTCCAGGCAAGAGGTCAATAGGACAGTCATAGGGACTGTGAGGTGGAAGGACTTCTGCAGCCTTTTTGGAGAATACGTCTGCATATGACCAATAGTGTGATGAACGGGCACGCGGTCCGCCACACAGTAGCCCGGGGTATCACGGCTTGTGATCCCACCGCGGCCACCAATATGTGATGAAACGGTGCACACACACGACGGCCGCTGCCGTCCGACCCAGTAAACTGCAGGGATTTATAATTATCCCACTTCCACTTAGGAACTTGCAGCTCTCTGGCGCCCCCCTTACCCTCAGGTCAGTCAGGGAACTGCACCTAGGATAATCAGTCGCCAGACGGGTCACTTGGATGTGTGCTGGCTATTGGGCACGCTGCAGTGAGGGAATTATAATTACTCCGAGCCGCAGCCGGGTAATACACTTATAAAACCCGCTCCGTCACCGCCAACGCCACCCATAGGTCAACACTTTACACCCCTTCTTTTTAGCTGCCTCCAGCTACGGCTTTTGATGAACAATTTATCAAGCGGGTCCGTAGCAACCCCAAAACAGTAGCGTAGTGCTTCAGGCACGTGCAAATTCGTTTATAGAGCAGGAGAAACAAACTAATAAATTTATAGGTTTATTCCTAAAAAACAGGCAGTGCTTATACCATATAAAAAAAAGGATGTAACAAGCTGAGGCAATATAGTTATGTACAATATGGTTACAGAAAATAAAATAGGATTAAAGATGGAAGATCAACTTACAGTTCTTAGATCATAGTAGGCAAGCCATGCGGTCGGGGGATGGGAGACACATCACAATGCATCACAGAGCTGCTATGTATCTGGTGTCCAGGGCAGATCTGAGCCAGAATACCTGGCCCCTACCTTAGAGACCTGTGGCAGTGACATCATAAACGGGGTGGAGTTACCAGGGTCCTCCTCTTGCTGAAAGGTATGGTTGGAGTTCTGAAAGATTATCAGGAGCACAACTCATCCTGAGAACCTCGCAGAAGAATGGCAGACCTATCAATGATCTTACTTTGGAATGACGGTTCAAATGAGCCCACACGCGGGTGGGCTAGTTTATAGGGCATCCGAGAATTCCATTTCTCGGGTTCTGTTGGAGTTACGGGTTTACCAGTACCACGGGACCTTTGCCTGTCCGGCGCATGTTTCACAACAGTACTTTCGTGTTTCTAGCGGACGCTCCCACCGTGTTATTAACCAAAACCGAATGGAGTCTCCAAGATGGCTGCTAGGGTAAGAACAGCACACGTTGCTGACAATGGGACCCTGCTGTGAAGCGGGAAAACTCTAGCACTGGCAGCTCACATTACACTGCCTGAGTGCAGGCTGGGAGGGGGTTGGTGAGAAGTATGAGAGCTGCAGAGAGAAGGAGGGGGCTTTGCTTTGTGGGCTTTAGTTCTGCACAGCACAAGACATGGAGCTTACAGTATTATCACACCTCCCCTCTTAGAGGGCGCTACGGAGGCATGACCTGTCTGTAATCCGACATGCGCACCTCAGCGGGTTCGCCACGTCGTGATAACCCATCAGCATTCCCATGATCGCTGCCTTTCTTGTGTTGTACGGCAAAATCATACTGCTGCAGGGCAAGGCTCCAGCGTAGCAACCTACCATTGGTTCCGGACACTGTGTGCAGCCAGCTCAGAGGGTTGTGGTCGGTGACCACCTTGAAGGTGCGCCCGTACAGGTAGGGCTGCAAACGTTGCAGTGCCCAGACCATGGCCAGGCACTCCTTCTTGATGGTGGAGTATGCCACTTCCCTTGGCAGAAGTTTCCGGCTCAGGTACAACACGGGGTGCTCCTGGTTCCCCGAATCAACCTGGCTGAGTACAGCACCGAGGCCAAATTCGCTGGCGTCAGTCTGTACCAGGAAGGGCCGACGGCTGTCGACGGCTTTCAACACTGGAGAGCTGCACAGGGCTGTTTTCAAAGCTCGGAATACCGCCTCACAGCCATCTGTCCAGCTGACGGTTTGGGGTAGACCGCCCTTGGTGAGGTCCGTCAAGGGTTTTGCAATGGCGCTATAGTTCGGTACGAAACGCCTATAGTACCCTGCAGTGCCCAGGAAGGACTTCACCTGCTTTTTGGTCCTGGGGGTGGGCCAGGACACGATCGCGTCCACTTTCTCGGGCTCTGGACTCATGGAACCCCCACCTACCCGGTGCCCCAGGTAGTGGACCTCCCTCATGCCCATCTGGCATTTTCCCGGCTTGATGGTCAGACCTGCCTGGTGAATACGCTTGAGCACCTCCTGGAGATGCTGAAGGTGTTCCTCCCAGGTGGAACTGAAGACGGCAATGTCGTCCAGGTACGCCACAGCGTACTCCTCCAGTCCCTGAAGCAGGTGGTTGACCATCCGCTGAAAAGTGGCAGGGGCATTCTTCATGCGGAAAGGCATGACCGTGGACTCGTACAGTCCAAAAGGGTGATAAAGGCGGATTTCTCCTGCGCCGCAGGGCTCAGGGGAATCTGCCAGTATCCCCGGCTCAAATCCATGATGGATATGTACTTGGCATTCGCCAACCGCTCCAGCAGATCCTCGATGCGTGGCATTGGGTGCGCATCAGAGGTAGTGATGGCGTTGAGCCCCCTGTAGTCCACGCAGAACCGGGTGGTCCGATCCTTTTTGGGCACGAGAACTACAGGTGAGGCCCACGCGCTTTTGGACGGCCGGATCACCCCCAGCTGCAACATCTCATGGATCTCCTGGCGCATAATCTGCTGCACCTCCTCAGAGATCCGATAAGGTGTCCGCCGTAATGGGGCATGATCCCCGGTGTCCACCTCGTGGACTGCCAACTTGGTCCTTCCGGGTCGGTTTGTGAACTCGGCCCGGAAGGGTTCCAGAGTGGTCAGCAACTGCAACCGCTGGGAGACGGTTAGCGAGGCATTTACCTCCATGTCCTCAATGGACCCATTGGCCTGGGCTTGGGCCAGCATGTCCAGGAGGGGATCCTCCTCCCCGTCCTCGGGCAGGTTGCAGACCGGTAGGACGCAGGCTTCACGTTCGTGATGGGCCTTCATCATGTTGACGTGAAAGGCCTTGCGCCTACCCCGAGTGTGGTCAAGCGTGACCACGTAGGTGGCTGGGTTGAGCTGTTGGTGCACGACGTACGGGCCTCCCAGGCTGCCTGAAGCTTATCCTTTGGTACGGGGACCAGCACCCACACCTTTTGACCCACCTGGTAGGTCCTCTCCCGGGCGTTCTGGTCGTACCAGTGCTTCTGGTCAGCCTGAGCCTGCGTCATGTTGTCATGCACCAACTGCGTCAAGGTCTGTATCTTGTCGCGGAAGCGCATGACATAATCCACGATGGACACTTCGTGGGGTTTGGCTCATCTTCCCAGGATTCTCTTATCAACCCAAGGGGTCCCCGGACTCGCCTACCATACAGGAGCTCGAAGGGGGAGAACCCCGTCGAGGCCTGCGGACTTCTCTGTAGGCAAATAGCAGGTGTGGGAGGTACCGCTCCCAATCGCGTCCCTGGGTCTCAACCAGCATGCGGAGCATCTGTTTGAGGGTACCGTTAAAGCGCTCACACAAACCATTGGTCTGTGGGTGATACGCACTCGATACCATACGCGTCACCTGCATTTTGCTGCAGAGAGCCTTCAGTAGGCGAGACATAAATTGGGTCCCTTGATCGGTAAGCATCTCCCTGGGAAATCCTACCCGTGAAAAGATGGTCACCAGTGCATCTGCCACCTTATCTGCCCTAGTTGAGGACAGAGCTACCGCCTCCGGGTACCGGGTAGCGTAGTCTACCACAGTCAGGATGTATTGCTTTCCAGAGCTGCTGGGGACGGCCAGCGGGCCTACAATGTCCACCGCGATCCTCTGGAAAGGCTCCTCTATCACTGGCAACGGGATCAGGGGAGCCTTAAGAGCAGGCCCCGCCTTCCCCACTCTTTGACAGGTGATACAGGAGCGGCAGTAGTTAGTCACATCTGTCCTCATCTTGGGCCAATAGAAGTGTTGAGACAGCCGTGCCTTAGTTTTGCTAATCCCCAAGTGTCCAGCAAGTGGAATCTCATGGGCAATCCTCAACAACTCACCTCGGAACTGGTGCGGGACGACCAGCTGTTTTTCCCTCAACCACTCCTTTTGGGAGTCTCTGGGTACTGTCTCCCGGTACAACCTTCCTCGTTCCCAGAACACCCTCTCCTTATCAGTCACGGAGGTGGGCGCCTCGGCGAGGTGCCTCAAGTTCTCCAGGCTCGCATCTGAGTGCAGAGCAGCCTGGAACTCCTGGCTGGAGGCAGCCAGAAGTGACGTCAGGGTTCCTTCCTCACTGGGACCCTCTGGGACCGGCTCTGGGTCCACCTCTGGTTCAGTCTCTCCTGTAGCGGAGGAGGGTCCAGATGGCAGGGCGCTACCTGCGATCCGGGCACTCTGACTGCGGGTGACAGCAGCTACATATGCAGTCTCCCGGGGATTTCTACAGACCCATCAGCCTGCGCTGCTATGGGCTCTACCTCCCCATCCACCCCCAACACTTCAGGAGCAGTGCTACTTATGGGCCAGTTACCTTCCTCGGTGGCACTGGTCAGTGTCATGGCTTCACCTTCCTCACGGTTCCCATGCACCTCCCCATTTCCTTGAGCACTGTCGCTTGCTCCTGCTAGGGGTTCCTCAGCCGTCTCACTCCGCAGAGCGACGTGACTGAACGCTCCTGTACCTGTGGACACATCTACCACTTCAGAGAAAGGGTTAACAGATTCAGATGGCACAGATACATCACTATCAACATCATTTCTAGGGAAAGAAAGGTTATCGGTTGCATAATCACTTCGCAAAGCATTGGCAGGTAACACATTCAGTTTCCCATCATCATCAACATCATCATCATGGTTAACGTTAACCTTATCATCAGATTGGGAAGGGGTGTCAGGGACATAGTACGCCACCATCCTCCCCAGATCAGTCCCCAGTAAAACATCAGTGGGCAGGTTTTCGGACACCCCCACTTCCTTCACCCCGCTCCCGGCACCCCAGTCAATGAAAACTCGGGCTATCGGCAAGGGGTAGTGGACGCCCCCAATCCCGGTGACAGTTAAGGTTTTCCCCGGAATCAACTCTTCAGGGGCCGCCAGTTCGGGTCGGATGAGGGTTCGTTCAGCCCGGTGTCCTTGAGGCCTGTAGCAAGACGGGCCCCCACGCGGACGGGCTGCACGTTGTCATCAACCCTCCCCACCACACCACCCACCAAAAGAACAGAGGCGTTGGGCCCAGAGGCCTTGGCTGGGGGGTTCTTCTGCCTCTCCGGACAGGTGGCGCTGATGTGACCAGTCCTTTTACAGGAGAAACACTGGCGAGGGTCTGATGTAGGCCTGGCGCTGGCAAAGGGGATAGTGCCTCCAGAGGGACGACTGGCAGGGGCACTGGGGTTGGTTGCAGGCTTACCCCCTCCCCAGCGGGTGGTGACGGGCTTCCGCACCTCGGTTTTCCGGTTGGCCTCATAGCTGTTGGCGATCCGTGCTGTTCTGACCGCGTCCTCCGGTTCTCGGTCCAGGATGAACTGTCGGACCTCAGCTGGGCATAGATGCAGGAACTGGTCTTTGATCATCAGGTCTTTCAGCTCCTCATAGGTGTCAACTGACAGTCCATGGATCCACTGGTCAAAGTGGTTCCTGAGTCCTTGCACCACATCGCTATAACTGTCATGTGGGCCACGTTGGAGGTTCCGGAACTTCTTTCGGTATACCTCAGGGGTTAGCTGGTACTTGGCAATCAGGGCCTGCTTGATGGCCTCATAGTCACTGTCTTGATCTGGCGCGAGGGAAGCAAACGCCTCCAAAGCTTTGCCCTTTAGCCTGGGGGTCAAGTACCTGGCCCATTGGTCGGCAGGCAGCCGGTACTGTCTGCAGACTTTCTCAAAGGCCCGCAGAAAAGTGTCCAAGTCTCCGTCCCTTTCCAGCACGGGAAAGTGCTCCGGCCGGGGCTTGGGACTCTGAGTGCTGCTGGGCACACTGCTCTGGGCTGTGGAGGGCATTGCCCCTCGCTGGACCATCTCCAGCTCATGGGCTCTCTGCGCTTGGGCTTCCCGCTCAGCT
Source organism: Oophaga sylvatica (assembly GCA_033576555.1). NCBI lineage: Eukaryota > Metazoa > Chordata > Amphibia > Anura > Dendrobatidae > Oophaga > Oophaga sylvatica. The sequence goes on from JARQOD010000002.1 coordinate 396,645,630, forward strand.
CGGGCTCTCTCAGCCTCCCACTCGGCTCTCTCAGCCTTTCGCTGTTTGGCCTCTCGCTGCTCGGCTCTCTCTTGAGCTTGCTGGATCAGCCTCAGGCGTTCTTCCCGGTTGTCAGCAGGGAGTCCCTCCAGGGCCGCCTGCAGGTAAGGGTCCAACCCGCCCTGGGTGTAAGCATGCAGGGTTTGGGCCTCTGCTGCAGCACCACCTTGGCTTGGGCCGGCTCCTGTGCCCGCCACACTCTGGTGCTCTTCCAGTTCCTTCAGGGCCTGGACCAGTCGGGCTTTGGTTTGGTTCTTGTGGTCAAGACCGTGGTACACGCAGATTCCCACAAGAGTGTCCCTGTTCTGCTTTTCGAACCAACTTGCTCCTCTTGTAGCCATGGTTGCCAAATAAAAGATAGGATAGAAAAACAAAGAGAAGGGAGGGGTAACCGCAAGTACACACAATTGTCTCAGGACTAATAAACACTGAGTCTGTTCTCCAAAACTTTAGCTGCAGGGTCACTGAAGAACCGTGCAAGTTTTTTAGTGAATGGAATGATTGCTCAAACCGGATCACTAATGCTCTATAATCCCACCGCTGCCACCAATATGTGATGAACGTGCACGCGGTCCGCCACACGGTAGCCCGGGGTATCACGGCTTGTGATCCCACCGCTGCCACCAATATGTGATGAAACGGTGCACACACACGACGGCCGCTGCCGTCCGACCCAGTAAACTGCAGGGATTTATAATTATCCCACTTCCACTTAGGAACTTGCAGCTCTCTGGCGCCCCCCTTACCCTCAGGTCAGTCAGGGAACTGCACCTAGGATAATCAGTCGCCAGACGGGTCACTTGGATGTGTGCTGGCTATTGGGCACGCTGCAGTGAGGGAATTATAATTACTCCGAGCCGCAGCCGGGTAATACACTTATAAAACCCGCTCCGTCACCGCCAACGCCACCCCATAGGTCAACACTTTACACCCCTTCTTTTTAGCTGCCACCAGCTACGGCTTTTGATGAACAATTTATCAAGCGGGTCCGTAGCAACCCCAAAACAGTAGCGTAGTGCTTCAGGCACGTGCAAATTCGTTTATAGAGCAGGAGAAACAAACTAATAAATTTATAGGTTTATTCCTAAAAAACAGGCAGTGCTTATACCATATAAAAAAAAGGATGTAACAAGCTGAGGCAATATAGTTATGTACAATATGGTTACAGAAAATAAAATAGGATTAAAGATGGAAGATCAACTTACAGTTCTTAGATCATAGTAGGCAAGCCATGCGGTCGGGGGATGGGAGACACATCACAATGCATCACAGAGCTGCTATGTATCTGGTGTCCAGGGCAGATCTGAGCCAGAATACCTGGCCCCTACCTTAGAGACCTGTGGCCGTGACATCATAAAAGGGGTGGAGTTACCAGGGTCCTCCTCTTGCTGAAAGGTATGGTTGGAGTTCTGAAAGATTATCAGGAGCGTAACTCATCATGAGAACCTCGCAGAAGAATGGCAGACCTATCAATGATCTTACTTTGGAATGACGGTTCAAATGAGCCCACACGCGGGTGGGCTAGTTTATAGGGCATCCGAGAATTCCATTTCTCGGGTTCTGTTTACCAGTGCCACGGGACCGTTGCCTGTCCGGCGCATGTTTCACAACAGTACTTTCGTGTTTCTAGCGGACGCTCCCACCGTGTTATTAACCAAAACCGAATGGAGTCTCCAAGATGGCTGCTAGGGTAAGAACAGCACACGTTGCTGACAATGGGACCCCTGCTGTGAAGCGGGAAAACTCTAGCACTGGCAGCTCACATTACACTGCCTGAGTGCAGGCTGGGAGGGGGTTGGTGAGAAGTATGAGAGCTGCAGAGAGAAGGAGGGGGCTTTGCTTTGTGGGCTTTAGTTCTGCACAGCACAAGACATGGAGCTTACAGTATTATCACACCTCCCCCTCTTAGAGGGCGCTACGGAGGCATGACCTGTCTGTAATCCGACATGCGCACCTCAGCGGGTTCGCCACGTCGTGATAACCCATCAGCATTCCCATGATCGCTGCCTTTCTTGTGTTGTACGGCAAAATCATACTGCTGCAGGGCAAGGCTCCAGCGTAGCAACCTACCATTGGTTCCGGACACTGTGTGCAGCCAGCTCAGAGGGTTGTGGTCGGTGACCACCTTGAAGGTGCGCCCGTACAGGTAGGGCTGCAAACGTTGCAGTGCCCAGACCATGGCCAGGCACTCCTTCTCGATGGTGGAGTATGCCACTTCCCTTGGCAGAAGTTTCCGGCTCAGGTACAACACGGGGTGCTCCTGGTTCCCCGAATCAACCTGGCTGAGTACAGCACCGAGGCCAAATTCGCTGGCGTCAGTCTGTACAAGGAAGGGCCGACGGCTGTCGACGGCTTTCAACACTGGAGAGCTGCACAGGGCTGTTTTCAAAGCTCGGAATGCCGCCTCACAGCCATCTGTCCAGCTGACGGTTTGGGGTAGACCGTCCTTGGTGAGGTCCGTCAAGGGTTTTGCAATGGCGCTATAGTTCGGTACGAAACGCCTATAGTACCCTGCAGTGCCCAGGAAGGACTTCACCTGCTTTTTGGTCCTGGGGGTGGGCCAGGACACGATCGCGTCCACTTTCTCGGGCTCTGGACTCATGGAACCCCCACCTACCCGGTGCCCCAGGTAGTGGACCTCCCTCATGCCCATCTGGCATTTTCCCGGCTTGATGGTCAGACCTGCCTGGTGAATACGCTTGAGCACCTCCTGGAGATGCTGAAGGTGTTCCTCCCAGGTGGAACTGAAGACGGCAATGTCGTCCAGGTACGCCACAGCGTACTCCTACAGTCCCTGAAGCAGGTGGTTGACCATCCGCTGAAAAGTGGCAGGGGCATTCTTCATGCGGAAAGGCATGACCGTGGACTCGTACAGTCCAAAAGGGGTGATAAAGGCGGATTTCTCCTGCGCCGCAGGGCTCAGGGGAATCTGCCAGTATCCCCGGCTCAAATCCATGATGGATATGTACTTGGCATTCGCCAACCGCTCCAGCAGATCCTCGATGCGTGGCATTGGGTGCGCATCAGAGGTAGTGATGGCGTTGAGCCCCCTGTAGTCCACGCAGAACCGGGTGGTCCGATCCTTTTTGGGCACGAGAACTACAGGTGAGGCCCACGCGCTTTTGGACGGCCGGATCACCCCCAGCTGCAACATCTCATGGATCTCCTGGCGCATAATCTGCTGCACCTCCTCAGAGATCCGATAAGGTGTCCGCCGTAATGGGGCATGATCCCCGGTGTCCACCTCGTGGACTGCCAACTTGGTCCTTCCGGGTCGGTTTGTGAACTCGGCCCGGAAGGGTTCCAGAGTGGTCAGCAACTGCAACCGCTGGGAGACGGTTAGCGAGGCATTTACCTCCATGTCCTCAATGGACCCATTGGCCTGGGCTTGGGCCAGCATGTCCAGGAGGGGATCCTCCTCCCCGTCCTCGGGCAGGTTGCAGACCGGTAGGACGCAGGCTTCACGTTCGTGATGGGCCTTCATCATGTTGACGTGAAAGGCCTTGCGCCTACCCCGAGTGTGGTCAAGCGTGACCACGTAGGTGGCTGGGTTGAGCTGTTGGTGCACGACGTACGGGCCCTCCCAGGCTGCCTGAAGCTTATCCTTTGGTACAGGGACCAGCACCCACACCTTTTGACCCACCTGGTAAGTCCGCTCCCGGGCGTTCTGGTCGTACCAGTGCTTCTGGTCAGCCTGAGCCTGCGTCATGTTGTCATGCACCAACTGCGTCAAGGTCTGCATCTTGTCGCGGAAGCGCATGACATAATCCACGATGGACACTTCCGTGGGGTTTGGCTCATCTTCCCAGGATTCTCTTATCAACCCAAGGGGTCCCCGGACTCGCCTACCATACAGGAGCTCGAAGGGGGAGAACCCCGTCGAGGCCTGCGGACTTCTCTGTAGGCAAATAGCAGGTGTGGGAGGTACCGCTCCCAATCGCGTCCCTGGGTCTCAACCAGCATGCGGAGCATCTGTTTGAGGGTACCGTTAAAGCGCTCACACAAACCATTGGTCTGTGGGTGATACGCACTCGATACCATACGCGTCACCTGCATTTTGCTGCAGAGAGCCTTCATTAGGCGAGACATAAATTGGGTCCCTTGATCGGTAAGCATCTCCCTGGGAAATCCTACCCGTGAAAAGATGGTCACCAGTGCATCTGCCACCTTATCTGCCCTAGTTGAGGACAGAGCTACCGCCTAAAAAACAGGCAGTGCTTATACCATATAAAAAAAAGGATGTAACAAGCTGAGGCAATATAGTTATGTACAATATGGTTACAGAAAATAAAATAGGATTAAAGATGGAAGATCAACTTACAGTTCTTAGATCATAGTAGGCAAGCCATGCGGTCGGGGGATGGGAGACACATCACAATGCATCACAGAGCTGCTATGTATCTGGTGTCCAGGGCAGATCTGAGCCAGAATACCTGGCCCCTACCTTAGAGACCTGTGGCCGTGACATCATAAACGGGGTGGAGTTACCAGGGTCCTCCTCTTGCTGAAAGGTATGGTTGGAGTTCTGAAAGATTATCAGGAGCACAACTCATCCTGAGAACCTCGCAGAAGAATGGCAGACCTATCAATGATCTTACTTTGGAATGACGGTTCAAATGAGCCCACACGCGGGTGGGCTAGTTTATAGGGCATCCGAGAATTCCATTTCTCGGGTTCTGTTGGAGTTACGGGTTTACCAGTACCACGGGACCGTTGCCTGTCCGGCGCATGTTTCACAACAGTACTTTCGTGTTTCTAGCGGACGCTCCCACCGTGTTATTAACCAAAACCGAATGGAGTCTCCAAGATGGCTGCTAGGGTAAGAACAGCACACGTTGCTGACAATGGGACCCCTGCTGTGAAGCGGGAAAACTCTAGCACTGGCAGCTCACATTACACTGCCTGAGTGCAGGCTGGGAGGGGGTTGGTGAGAAGTATGAGAGCTGCAGAGAGAAGGAGGGGGCTTTGCTTTGTGGGCTTTAGTTCTGCACAGCACAAGACATGGAGCTTACAGTATTATCACAAATAGTAATTAGGAAGAGAAGTAAAATCTGCGGGCATCTCTGTAGTGGCCACCTGAATGCATTCCCTCATACATCTGCCTTTACATGACTCATCCCAACCCAATATCCTCCCAGAGTTCCACTCAATGTGTGGGGAATGGAAATGGAGCCAGGGCATCCCTAACAAGATCTCGTCTATTCCCTCGGGAATGACTAAAAGTGAGATAATCTCTTGATGGGAAGGTGACATTGACAACGTGAAAGGGATGGTCTGATGTGTGATTGGTGAAGGCAGTGTCGACCCATTCACTACTCGAACAGTCACGGGTTTGGCGAGCATCACCAGAGGTATAGAGTGGGGAGAGCGAAGGTAGAAGACATGAAATTTCCTTCGGCTCCAGAATCCACACAAAGCGTGACTGTTAAAGTGGATGAGCCAAAATTGATTGTCCCCCTAAAGGACAACTTGGAGGCGTGTACTGCTGTGTCTAGTGAATGGTTATCGGTTTTCCCGACCGCCGTGGACATTTGTTAGCATAATGCCCTATTTGTTGGCAGGCATTACAGGTCACAGATACTCGAGCAGCCCGAGACTTAGGTCTCACTCGAGAAATCTCCATGGCCTCAGGGGAATCGGACGCCTGAATGGAAGATTCCAGAGGTCTGGCGAAGGTGGGCGCCAGCTGGAACCTCTGCCTACACTGGGCCCGCTCCAACCTCCGCTCGTTAAAACGAAGGTCGATGCGGGTAGATAAGGTAATGAGCTCCTCCAGTGTGGCAGGAATCTCCCTGGTGGACAAGGCGTCCTTCTCATGGTCTGCCAGTCCCCTCCAGTACACGGGTATAAGGACTTTATCTGGCCAATCCAGCTCAGAGACCAGAGTCCGAAATTGGACGGCAAACTGGCTGACCATGGATGAACCCTGGGTGATAGCCAACAATTGAAGAGCCGTATCGTGGGTGACACGAGGTCCTAAAAAGACCTGTTTAAGAGTGTCCAAGAAGAGAGGAGCACTCTGCACCACACGATCATCGCGCTCCCATAACGGCGTTGCCCACTCCAACGCCCTGCTCGACAAAAGGGATATGATAAAACCCACTTTCGCCCGCTCCGTGGGATAACGTGCAGCCAGAAGCTCTAGATGTATGGAGCACTGACTGACGAAACCCCGACATTGTTTACTGTCACCGGTAAACTTGTCTGGAAGTGGGAGGCGGGAAATAGTCGGAGCAGGGGTAGCAGAGGACAAACTGGCGGCGGCCACACTAGCAGCCTGAACCGCGACTGCAGTAACATCCACCGCTGAGGTTGTGCGCTCTAGAGTCGCCAACCTACCCTCCAGCTGCTGGATATACCGCTGCAGACGCTGGTCGTCCTCCATTTTACCAGCCAGACCCTGGCGCTAATATTATGTTAAGGCTGGCGGAACGCACAAAATAATATAAATAATAAGTGCGTTCGCAGCCCGGGGTCCACCGTGCAGGCGAAGCCCGCTGCTGGCAAAAAGGCGCAAGAAGCAAACTCTGTTATCCCGCAGAGCTGCCAACATAAACGCCGTAATGCGCTGTGGCAATGTGTGCGCACTCACTAGACACAACTGAGTGGCAAAGAAAACACGCTAGGGCGCTGACTAGCGTTGAAAGCGAACCCTGTTACGTCACAGGGCTGCTTGAGAAAAGGCACTGTGTCCTGTAAGACTCTCAGATACACAGTTAAGTGCTAAGCGTACATAAAGCGTGATCCTGTGCTAATGTCCTCGCGGGAGTCACCCGCAATCTATGGCGTCTGAACGCCAGACCCTGAATACGGCAATCAAAACTCCTCACCGGTTATGCCGGTAATCTAGGGCATCTAGGACACCGACCCTGACCAGCTACCATACCAAACTCCTCACCGATTAAGTCGGTATTCTAGTGGCTTATTTCAGCCGGGTCCCTATCCACACATACACATGACCACACTGGCGCATAGCATACAAAGATTGATATTAGCGCATGGCGGCCCAGCCATGCTACCCTTTTATAGCAACAGCTACAGGACCTTCCAGGAACAAGGACCAATGAGAAGCTGTTACAAACACACGTAGCTACATGACCTTCCTGGCGGACCAATAGGAGCCGCTGCAGCACCTGAACATGTGACCCCTGATCTCCAATGAGAGATCTCACTCTGGGCATGCTCAGATGGGAAAATGCAGGACTTTGTTCCAAAGACGACTGCTCCAGCACTGGCTATAATAGCAGATCCAGGAAAGGCAGCAGCAAGTCACTGCACAGTAGAGGAGTGGGCAAGACGCCTGGACCGACTCTCTGCTGAGCAGGCTTCACTGCGGCCGGAGATGAATGGGAGACCGCAGCGGGACGGGTTCGAGACTCCCCTTGTGCAGCAGCGGAAATCGAACCCTAACACAGTGGTGCTTGAAAGTTTGTGAACCATAAATTTACATCAGATTTTCACACAAATCCTAAGGCTATGTGCGTACATTGCATATTCGCTTGCAGAAATTTCTGAAAGGTTTCAGCATCTCTTGGCAGAAAAACGCAGTGGAAAATACGCGTGTTTTTTCATGCAGTTTTGAAAATCCATAGAGATAAATAAAGATATATTAAAAAAAAAGAATTGTGATGTGATTTCCTTGTGCAACCTCTTCTTTTCATTTTCCATTGAAGACCATAATATCATTACATACCATGTTCAAATATAATGTTTACACACACAAAAATAAGTGAATATAATAAGTGAATCTGGCAAAAATTCGGAGACCACTGCAGAGCTTTATAAAAATCAGCTTCTCTACATGTCTGACAGCCATTCCATTCCAGTGTCAGTTGAATTCCAACCAGTGTACACCTCATTCTACTTAATGTGCTTCTGATTAGGTGATCACCTGAACCAAATCTTATTTAACAAAGGAAAGTAAAATTAACACTGCTGTGGCGTTCACAATCCTCTTGCAATAGGACAAGCTGGATGGCAAAATAAGTGCTAGTATTATCCCAAAAGTAATAGGAATGAAAAAATAACTTTTAACCATGCCAAAGGAGTTGAAAAGAAAAGTCTTGAGTGAGGAAAAGAAGGGTTCAATGCTCAAGTCATGTAAAGATAGAAAAAAGCCTTTCATCAATGAGAAGCAAAAGAGAACCAGGCTGAAGTTTGCCAAAGACCATAAGGATTGAACCATAGAGGACTAGAGTAAGGTAATCTTCTCTGATGAGTCTAATTTTCAGCTTTTCCCAACACCTGGTCATCTAATGGTTAGACGAAGACCTGGAGAGGCGTACAAGCCACAGTGTTTTGCGCCCAGGAGCCAACATGATAGAAGACATGGTTTACATACTGTAAATCCATGCAGAACAGTTAGATTATAGATGTCAGTGACCAATACAGTTAGTATAGTGTGTGTGTAAAATGTGGGACCTGTATGTGTAACGAATGGAAGCGGAGGCAGAGATGGTGAAGTTCACATTCTTCTTTTATTTTAGAAGTGGAACCTCGAGACCGCGGTCCGGCTGGCTCCGAAGGGGGCGTAACTAGTGAGCCCCGGGTACCCGTAGTAAGGCCCCTCGAACAGGACCATAATGGAATTCCCGGGGACACAGGTGCTACCTCCAGTTCGACCCTGGACACGTGGCAGCTGTCCCAGAAGGACCAAAAGGGGGTAACAGATATGATATAAGCAACCATGGAGTGGTAGACGCAGGTGAGGAAGGTCCTGGTTCCGGGTAGATGGTAGCAAGCTGGCTCAGTAACCTAATCACAGTCCACGGATTCGGATGGCTGATGGTGGAACGGGATGACACTTACACCAGTGATAGCTGAGTTTTTCAGGGATAGCTGGATACAGGATACCACTGATCTGTGGAGACAAATAGAATGAGTGAAGCACAGAGACTGCTAACGCAGCGCAGACAGATCAGAGTCAGAACCGGATGTAGCAATGGTAGAAACACTTTGCTCCGCCACTCCCCCTATGTTGGAGTGGCCAGATATAATAATCAGTGCGCTGCCATTGGTTGATTGACTTTTTCAAAAAATGCACGCTGTCCCTTTAAGAGAGACGCTGAGGGCGGCCTCGCGTCCTAAGCATTCTTCCTGGAGGCCTGCTGGCAGCGTGCCAGGAACTGGGGGAGGAAGAAGGACGCTGGGAAGCAGAGGGACTAGGAGACTCCAGCCTGTGCACAGGCTGCTGCAAAGGGACAGCTTGCAGAGCAGAAGGTGAGTGACCAGGACGGAGTGCAGAGCCAGCACGGGGACTGAGTGTAACAGTATGTATTAATAAAAGAATGTTTTCACAGAAAAAAATGATGTGGGCTCCCGCACAATTTTTTGTGCCAGAGAGGGAAAGCCAGTGACTGAGGGCAGATATTAATAGCCTAGAAAGGGACCATGGTTATTGCCCCCCCGGCTAAAAACATCTGGCCCCAGCCACCCCAGAAAAGGCACATCTGTAAGATACGCCAATTCCGGCACTTAGCTTCTCTTTTCCCACTGCCCTGTAGCAGAGGCATATGGGGTAATAAGGGGTTAATGTCACCTTTGTATTGTAAGGTGACATTAAGCCTGGCTTAGCAATGGATTGGTGTCAATAAGACACCTATCCATTACTAATCCTAAAGTTTGAAAAGGGTTAAATAAACACGCACAGGCAAAATAAAGTGTTTTAATAAAATGAAAGACCACACAGTTTTGCCATCTTTATTCTTCTAATCCAAACGATACCTCGATTTCCTGTAAAAAAGAAAAAATAAAACAACAATTTACCATACCTGTCCGGCGATCTGTCCCACGCTGTAATCCATATCTGTGGGATATACAGTTTACAACCGGGAGCGGTGCTAATACGAACGCCCCGGCTGTAAACCACTGAGGAATGAACGAGAAGCTGCCAGCGGCAGCATCAGTGACTAGCGCTGACGTCACTGATGCTGCGCAGCCTGAACCGGGGTGAACTCTTGAGCATGGGAAAATGCCTGTTCAAAAACGGATGATGGGAGCTGCCCCATAGATTAACATTGGTCCGAGTGCTATGCTTTTTTTTCTCGCATAGCAATAGTCCGTATTCCTCTATAGTGTGATGCCGGCCTAAGAAAACAAGTTCATAATCATTTACAAACAACAATAGTAATATTTTAACTCAGGAAGAGTTCAGAAATCAATATTTTGTGGAATAACCATGATTTTTAATCACAGCTTTCATGCCTCTTGGCGTGCTTTCCACCAGTCTTTCACATTGCTTTTGGGTGACCTTATGCCACTCCTGGTACAAAAATTTAAGCAGTTCTTCTTTGATGGCTTGTGACTATCCATCTTCCTCTTGATTACATTCCAGAGGTTTCCAATGGGGTTCAGGTCTGGAGATTGGGCTTGCCATGACAGGGATTTGATGTAGTGGTCCTTCATCTGCACATTGATTGACCTAGCTGTGAGGCATGGCGCATTGTCCTGCTGGAAAAAACAGTCCTCAGAGTTGGGGTACATTGCCTGAGCAGACGGAATCAACTGTTTTTCCAGGATAACCTTGTATGCGGCTTGATTCATACGTCCCTCGCAAAGATTAACCTGCCCAATTCCAGCCTTACTGAAGCATCCCCAGATCATCACCGATTCTCCACCAAATTTCAAAGTGGGTGCAAGACACTGTGGCTTGTATGCCTCTCCAGGTCTCCGTCTAACCATTAGACGACCAGGTGTTGGGCAAAGCTGAAAATTAGACTAATCAGAGAAGGTTAATTATACAAATTAGAACAAGATGCATGATATACACATAATATATTAACCTCCCCTGAAATTTCAGGAAGTGGGAATATATATATGGATTCTGTGGTACACTGAATGAAATTAGCAAACATCCAAAGCACAAAGTGTAGAAAACCACCAAAATATCATAAAAAGTCAATATTTATTAGTTTCCAAAATGTACATACATAATATATAACACCAAAAGAAACAAGTATAAATAAGGAAGCAGACAAGCAACCAAAATGTAGTATCCTGGTCCTAGATAAAATTACATATATGTAATAAGAGGTGGGGGGTGGTACTAATAATCACATAGACATGATGCTACTGATACTGATACGAAGAAGCCAACGCGAAACGCACGTTGGGGCTGCGTGTCCGTGGGATCCTAGTGAGGCACTATGGGTGAGAGCGGTTACTTTGTTTATATGTGATTACTTTGTGATACTATTTGTGGGACCTTCATTTTTATAGGCCCGGTGGTGTAAATTCTGGTTGGCACATTATTGACAGTTCTGGTGACTGCATGTGGGCTTGTCCATTTGGGTCAGTGAAGTTATGGTCTTTTATAATATATGTAATTTTATCTAGGACCAGGATACTACATTTTGGTTGCTTGTCTGCTCCTTATTTATACCTTAATTGTTTCTTTTGGTGTTATATATTATGTATGTACATTTTGGAAATTAATAAATATTGACTTTTTATGATATTTTGGTGGTTTTCTACACTTTGTGCTTTGGATGTTTGCTAATCAGAGAAGATTACCTTACTCCAGTCCTCTATGGTCCAATCCTTATGGTCTTTGGCAAACTTCAGCCTGGCCCTCCTTTGATTCTCATTGATGAAAGGCTTTTTTCTAGCTTTACATGACTTGAGCCCTGCCTCTAGGAGCCTGTTATGAACTGTTCTTGCAGTGCACTTCACCCCGGCTGCCATTTGCCATTCCTTTTGTAGGTCACTTGATGTCATCCTGCGGTTGCTGAGTGACATTCTAATAAGATGACGGTCATCCAGGTCAGTGGAGAGACGTTTTCGCCCTCTGTCAATCTGTAGATTTGTTGTCCCCAATGTCTGCTGCTTTACCTTGTTGTAATGGACTGCCGTCACATGAAACATGGTCAGCGAGTCTGCTATTTCATAGGCAAATTAAATCAAATTATCTGTGAAAACCTAATAGGGAGAGGGTCTGGAGTTGACTGATACAAAAGAATTTAAGTTGTGCTGTTCTATCCCACCTCGTCTCATGGTTGGTACCTATTTAAGAAATGGAAATTGGATGATACCGTGGTTTTGAGTTATAAAATAATGTGGAATGGCTAATTCCAATAGTTCGCGTTGTGCTTGGATATGCAGTCTTGGATACAGTGGGTGATCTCATCAATGTATACAAGACTGCAAGGGCATCTAATCACATATATAACAAATAATGAATCACAGGTAAAGAAATTTGTTGGCCTGAATGAAGATTTATGAAGCTGTTACCTTTCTGAATATTAGAATATTGTCCTCAGTTCAGACAGAGAAATGAAGAATGTTATGATGCTGAAACTGTTGTCATAGACTTGGATTTTGTGAACCTATTTGAGGATTCCCCTTCACTAATGGAATTACTGTTGGAATGAGATAAAAAAATATCCCTGAAAATGTAAAATACCATAAAAATAGAACAATTTTCAGCAAGAAATTATCAATATACCCATACTGAATAGGTGAAAGGTTTTTAGAGGCAATGTTCACAACATTACAATATGGCTTACAATCTAGCTTCCAGCAGCATCACTCCACTGAAACTGCCATAACTAAAGTCACCAATGACCTATTAACCACCAAAGCCAAGCAACACTACTCTGTCCTCCTCCTCCTGGACCTGTCCTTTGCCTTTGACACAGTGGACCATTCCCTATAACTACAGACCCTCTCATCTCTTGGCATCACAGACTTGGCCCTATCTTGGATCTTGTCATACCTAACAGACCGGACATTCAGCGTCTCCCACTCGCACACCACCTCCTCACCTCACCCCCTATCTGTCTGAGTCTCCAAAGTTCAGTCCTAGGGCACCTGCTCTTCTCCATTTACACCTTCGCCCTCGGACAGCTCATAGAATATCATGGCTTTCAGTATCACCTCTATGCTGATGACACACAGAGCTACATCTCTGGACCAGATATCACCTCCCTACTAACCAGAATCCCACAATGTCTGTCTGCTATTTCATCCTCCTTTCTAAAACTTAATATGGGCAAAACAAAATTTGTCATCTTTCCTCCTTCTCACTCGACCCCCCAATGGACCTATCAATTAAAGTAAATGGCTGCTCACTCTCCCAAGTCCCACAAGCTCGCTGCCTCGAGGTAGTCCTTGACACTGATCTCTCCTTCAAACCACATATCCAAGCCCTTTCCACTTCCTGCTGACTTCAACTCAAAAATATTTCCCAGATCCGTACATTCCTCAACCAAGAATCTGCAAAAACCCTAATCCATCTCTTTCTTGACTACTGCAACCTCTTGCACTGTGGCTTACCCTCTAACACTCTCGCTCCCCTCCAATCTAATCAATTCTAAACTCTGGTGCTCGACTAATCCAACTGTCCCCCGCTATTCCCCTGCCTCTCCCCTCTGTCAATCCCTGCATCGGCTCCCCATTACCCAGAGACTCCAGTTCAAAAGCCTAACCATGGCATACAAAGCCATCTACAACCTGTGTCCTCCATACATCTGTGACCTCGTCTCCTGATACTTACCTGCACGCAACCTCCTATCCCCACAAGATCTCCTTTTCTACTCCCCTCTTACCTATTCCCACAATCACAAACAAGATTCTCCCGCGCATCACCCCTACTCTGGATCTCTCTACCACAACATATCAGACTCTCGTCTACCATGGAAACCTTCAAAAAGAACCTGAAGACCTATCTCTTCTGACAAGTCTACAACCTACAGTAACCACCAATCGACCAAACCACTGTACGACCAGCTCTACCCTCAACTACCCTATCCTCACCCATCCCTTGTAGATTGTGAGCCCTCGCGTGCAGGTTCCTTATTCTTCCTGTTCCAGTCGTGACTTGTATTGTTTTAAGATTACTGCACTTGTTTTTATTATGTATACCTCTTCTCACATGTAAAGTGCCATGGAATAGATGGCGCTATAATAATAAATAAATAATAATAATAACATTTTCCATACACATACATTGAATCAGGTCGGTATTCTTGTGGATAATATGTCTGCAACCTTTGCCACCTCTGCATGCCTGTCAGATCTTGGTGGATCTCGTGGTCAATGCCTATGAAAAAAAGATGGTCATCGATCATGTCAAATTGGATGGTACTGTCAAGCTGATGTATGTTTCCTGATATCTGCAAACATGGTTTGTTTGAATGTCCTCGGTGTTACGTAAGAATTTGTTCCTTTTGATTGATTCAATAGTTTTTCGATAATGCTCAAGAAGTTTTTGAGTCCTATTTTTCAGATCAGATAGTTCTGTTGGAAGTTGATCTATCACATTCACCTTCTGTTTCTGTGATAGCTTGTAAAAATGCAATATTCAAAATGATAAGGTTAAAGGAAAATGTATTGATGAACCTTTCAAAATTATTACAGAATTCTGTGTTATGTAGAATTGTATCGAGATTTCCTCGAGAGCTGCATGGTATGCGTTGTGACTTTCTTGGAACTGGGGTTGTATATTTTCTTTGACATCTTCTGAAAAGCAATGTGCAAGCGCCATGACACCAACTTTTACTATTCAAATAAGGCAAGGATGTGGAGGCAGCGTCATGCTCTAGGCGAGTTTTGGAAAACATGGGTTCTCACATTCATGCTTAAATTTGACTTGAAACTATTTAACATATGATTAGTTATGCAGATACCTTATCATGTTACTGCATTGTTACTGTTTTGCTCCTAAAGATCTAAATTTAAATTTTTATAATTTTTCTTGTATTTTGTAAATCCACCTTTGGCTTTCAACACTGCCTGGATCCTTCAGTGCATGCTCTCGATCAAATTCAAACATGTGTCAACCTAAATTTGATCTCAGGTCTCTTCTACATGTTCCCAAAGTTGTTGCATACTGGGCAACTCACTTGGGCATGTATACAGGTTTTTTTTACAATTTTACCCACAAGTATTTGATAGGGTTGAGGTCTGTGGGACCATTCCAGCACCTCTACTTCATTGTCATTGAACCATTTCTTCGCAAATCTCGACATATGCTTCATGTTGTTGTCCTGTTGGAACACTATGTCATCCTTTTCATACACATAGTACTTTAGAGTACAAAGTAATTTGTCTTGTAGGATACTCACATATAGCTCATCATTGAGACTACCTTCGATCTTGGTCAAGTATTCAATGCCTTTGACTGTAACACATCCCCATATCATCAGGCTTCATCCACCAAACTTGACATTCCCTTCAATTTCTCAAAACTTTAGCCCCTTTTTCCCTTGTTTCATTCAGACCCGCTTCCACCTATCAGAGTCTAGTCTATTGACTTTTGTGTCATCGTTTCAAATCACCCATATCAAATCTGTAAAATGTCCACTTTTCATACTTGTTTGCAAACTCGAACTGTCACTTCTTATGACAATATTGAAATTGAGGCTTCCTCACCTTTTTTCAGTCACAATTCCAGATTTGTGTAATGTGCGTTGCACGGTGCTTGCATCAGTCTCTGTGACTCTTACTAGAGATGAGCGACTTTGCCTCCGGGAGGGTCGAGTCAGGTTTCGGACCACCCGACTTTATCAAAAGTCGTGTCTAACGAAATCGGCCGACTATCCGAAGAAGTCAGAGTTCTGACTGAAACTCGACCCGACCCCAATGCAAGTCAATGGGGAAGAAAAGTTGGCAGTGAGTGGAGGACAGTAAACACACCTACAGTGCCCATTTCAATGCCAACGACATCAATTCTTATTACTTAAGCTTGTCAACCTTAATTTACTTTATAATAATATTAACGCATTGAAAACTGGGGGTTATTTGGCTAAAGTTGTAGGGGGGGCATGGCTGGCTCCAGGTTTTTGTGTGCCCCGGGCGAAAGAGTCTCAGTGGGCCCCTTTAACACATACCACAATTAATGATGCTCTGATACGGCAGAGAAATATAAGTATAGTACAATGCCAAATACTTCACTTATTACATTACATGAGTGATATCTATTGTAAATTCTACAATAGCTCAAAAACCGGACAGTATAGTCCTCCATATAGTATTATTGGCACCACATAGTGCGCCATACAGAATAATGAGCGCCATATAGTGCTCTATACAGAATAATGAGCCCCATATATTGCTCCATACAGAATAATGAGTCCCATATATGATGCTCCATACAGAACAATGGGCCCAATATGCTTCATACAGTATAATAAGCCACATATATTGCTCTATACAGAATAATGAGCCCCATATATTGCTCCATACATAATTGGTCCCATATAGTGTTCCACAAAATATATGATGAGCTCCACATAATGCTCCAGTATATGTTGGTCCCCATATAATGTGCCATGCAGAATAGGATGGTCCCCATAGAGTATAATGAGCCCCACATATTGCTCCATACAGTATAATGAGTCGCATATAATGCTCCATACAGTATATGATGGCCCCCATATATTGCTCCACACAGAATGGGCTCCATATAATGCTCCATACAGAATAGGCCCCATATGTGCTCCATATGATGCTCCATATATAAAGAGCCCTATATGATGCCCCATAAATAATGAACCCCATATGATGCTCTAGTATATGATGGGCCATATATGATGCTCCAGTGTATGATGAGCCCCATATAATGCTCCAAATATAATGGTCCCCATATATAATGCTCCATATATAATGGGCTCCATGGGATGCTCCATATATAATGTGCAACATATGATGCGCTATATATAATGGGCCCCATATGATGCTCCAGTATATGATGTGCCCCATGGATGATGCTCCAGTGTATGATGGGCCTATATAATGCTCAATATATAATGGGCCCCATATGATGCTCCAGTGTATAATGGGCCCCGTATATGATGCTCCAGTGTATGATGAGCCCCATTTATAATGCTCCAGTGTATGATCGGCCTCATATATAATGCTCCAGTGTATAATGGGCCCTATCTATGATGCTCAAGTGTATGATGGGCCCCATATATAATTCTCCAATGTATAATGCCCCCCATATATTGCTCCAAACATTAAAAAAATGAAATACCTCTCCTCGCTGGGCACTGCTCTACTCTGGATTCCTCAGTGTTGCCATCTCCCAGCTCTCTGCACTGTGACTGTTCAGGCAGAGGGTGCACAAACTTGACATCATCCGCTCTCTGACCTGAATGTCACTGTTAGGAAACGCGGAAGACGTCACAGCGGTAGAGCAGGGAGAGGTAAGTAATTGCAAGTGCTGGGGCCCTGGGCAAGCAGGGTGGGCACATTCGTGGGCGCCGGAACTGGCACAAGGCCCCTCATAGTACGCCGTGTCTCTGACGGCGAGGATGCCCCCCACCTGGTCAGGGCCCCGGCCCGGGGGGGGTACAGCCCAGTTAGGGGGGTGGAAAAACTGGCATATGTTGAGGTGTAGGCTGGACGTTCAGCAGCTGCAAATGGAGGAATTGGAGAAGTCGGAGGAAGAGGAGGACAAAGCGAGCTATTTTGCTGGCAACCTATGTGTCATCAGGGGAAGGTGGTACAAAATCCTTTGAAACCCAGGCATTGTTCATTTTAATGAAGGTGAGATCACCTACATTTTTGGTCGACAGCCGGGTCTTTTTTCTGTCAGGATTGATCCAGCAGCACTGAAGACTCTTTCTGATAGCACACTACCAGCAGGGCAAGCGAGCTCCTGTAAGGCATATTGTGCCAATTCAGGCAGGTGTCCAGTTTACAGGCCAGTAGTCAAAGGGAAATGAACTGTGAGGGAGAACATCGATAGGGGAGGAGAGGTAATTTTGAACCATAGTTGACAACTGCTGTCTCCTGTCTGTTGCAATCGATTCAGTATTACCAGTCATGTGAGCAGTACTCGAGAAATCAGTCCACAACATGGTCATGAAACCCGTCTCCAACGCCACTTCGGCTGTGTGCACCACGAACACCTCTTCCATGTTGCCCAGTACGGCTCGTGGTAGAACCTGCACCGCTGCTGTGTGCTGGGAATGCCTCTAACAAATGGTTTACCAGAGTTGCTTGTTTGTTCGCCAATATTAGCTCTAGGTTCTCCTGTGGCATGATGTTCTGTAATTTGCCTTTATAGCGTGGATCGAGGATGCTGGCCAACCATTAGTCGTCATCCTTCATAATTTTGGCAATGCGGGGGTCCCTTTTTAGGATCCGCAAGACATAATCACACATGTGGGCCAATGTTCCAGGTGTCAATGATGCACTGCCAGTGGTGGGTGGAGGAGCACTTTCTGCCATATCCACATCCCTCCAGTCATGCACAAACCCTGTACCTGACCTTGGCAAGCCAACATTTTCTCTTGCCCCCTGAGAAGCATCCTCCTCCCCAAAATAATCATCCCCTCATCCTCCCCCTCTTCCTCTTCTTCCTTCACCTCATCCAGGACAGTTCCCTGAGCAGACAATGGCTGACTGTCATCAAGGCTTCCCTCCTCCTCCTCCTCTTCCTCCTCCGCTTCAGACGCCTGATCCTTAATGTGTTTCAAAGTTTGCATGAGCAGACGCATAAGTGGGATGCTAATGCTTATGGCGTCATCTGAGCTTACCAGCCGTGTGTTAGAACCCTCTTGTTAGATTTTGTTTCAGTTTGCTGGTCACATGACCTTTTTTCCCTATTTAGTCTGGCTCCGCCCTTCTGGCTTTGCTGGACTACATTGTATTACCTACTCTTAAGCTAGCCGGGTGCTTAGGTGCCTTACTCAGTCAGTTTTGCTTGATCTTAGGATCTCTAAGTAATTTGTTTTCTGTTTTATTTTTCCCTGCTACAATTTCTGTTAGGAGGTGTCCACCTTTTCTCCCAGTCCCTAGATCTTGTAGGGATTCCTCCCTCGCAATTATAGGTCTTCGTTCAGACTAGCTGAGGACTTTAGCGGGTCTGGTCGCAGGATCAGGTTCCCCGTTACATCGTAGGGATCCAGCTTAGTTCTATTGTAGGGACAGAATTCCCATCTTTCCTTAGTGCTTGTAGCAGATCATAACAGTAAGTCCAGCCAAAAGAAAAAAAAAAATCACTAAGGAAAGATTTTCTGTTTCCATCATGGTGTCGGTTCAGGATTTGGCTCAACGCCTGCAGGGACTATCTGTGGAGGTGGCTGAAATCCAGCAACACGTGAGTAGTTGTTCTGGAGCACATTTCGTGGAGCCAAAGGTACGTTTGCCTGATTTATTTTTTGGTGAACAACAAGATTTTTTTTCTTTTAAAAATGCTTGCTTGTTGTATTTCCATTTGAGACCCAGATCCTCTGGTGATGAATCACAGCGCATAGGGTTCATAATGTCACTTTTGCGCAAAGAACCTCAGGACTGGGCCTTTTCTCTGCAGCCTAGTGATCCATGCTTTAGATCAGTGGATAGTTTTTTTTTCTGCTTTGGGGTTATTGTATGACGATCCGGATCGTGTTTCATCAGCTGAGACAGAATTAAGACGTTTGAGACAGGGATCAGGTAATGTGGAAAAATATTGTACTCACTTCCGAAGGTGGTCCACTCAGGTGGGTGGAACGATTCAGCTTTGAAAAGTTTATTTCTTGCAGGGTTAAGTGAAAGGGTTAAAGATTTGCTGATTGCTTATCCTATACCTGGTAACTTGCAAGAGGCTATGCAATTAGCCATACGGGTGGATAGGAGACTGCGTGCAAGGGTTAATGAGAGTAAATCTGCCTTGTCATCTCCAAGTTTGGAAAGGGACTGTACTGACATTGCAGAGCCGATGGAAATTGGAGCAATGACACCTCACTCTCGGGAAAAAGACCGTAGATTTGCGGAGGGCTTGTGTTTCTATTGTGGCAAATCTGAGCATTTTATTAAGAACTGTGCGCTTCGAATGAACAAAGAGAGAAAAAAAAAAAATGAGGTCAGTTTCGCCCGCATAGCTTGTTTAAACAATAAAGGTGTCTTTCTTTCTGCTACCACTGCTGGTGAGGAGGAATTAATGGAGTTTCGGGTATTTGTGGATTGTGGTTCAACTCTCAATGTGATTGATGGGAAATTTTTGGAAAAACTAAAATTAAAACCCAAACTTCTATCTTCCCCTATTAATGTGGTGTCTGTGGATGGTTCTCACTTGAAAGATGTTACTCACATATCTGTGAATTTCCTCTTACTATTAATGGTGTTCATCAAGAGAATTTGGATTTGGTAGTTTTGAATAATTTGCCCTCACCGGTGATTTTGGGGTTACCCTGGTTAAAATTGCACAATCCGGTACTGGATTGGTCTACCAATGAAATTAAGTCCTGGAGTCCTAATTGTTATGACAAGTGTTGTAACGGGCGTATTGCTACTGTAGTTAAGGGGGAGTTACCTGTACCTATTCAGGATTTTTGGAAAGTTTTTTCTGATAAGGAATCGCAGGTATTGCCTCCTCATAGAGATTATGATTGTGCAATTGAATTTGTCCCTGGAGCGACTCTTCCTAAAAGTCGTTTATTTAATTTGACTATTCCTGAGAGAAAGGCTTTGGAGGAATACATACAGACAAGCTTGGCCGCCGGTCACATTAGGCCTTCCAAATCTCCTGTGGCGGTTGGATTTTTTTTTGTTAAAAAAAAGGACGGCGGTTTACGGCCTTGTCTAGACTTTCGTGAGATTAATAAGATTACTGTACGCAATCCTTACCCACTGCCATTGATTCCTGATTTGTTTAATCAGTTAGTGGGGGCCAAGTGGTTCTCGAAAATTGATCTTCGAGGGGCATACAATTTGTTGCGCATGAAGGAGGGGGATGAATGGAAGACTGCGTTTAACACTCCACTGGGTCATTTTGAGAATCTGGCATGCCTTTTGGGCTTTCCAGTGCTCCGGCATTTTTTCAGAATCTTATTAATGACATCCTTAGACCTCTGATCGGCAGAAGTGTGGTTGTGTATTTGGATGACATTTTGATTTATTCACTGGATTTGGAGTCTCATTGGAGGAGTGTGCGTGAAGTATTACAGTTACTGAGTGATAATTCACTTTTTGCCAAACTAGAAAAATGTGAGTTCGCTGTACAGAGACTTAGTTTTTTGGGCTACATTGTCTCCAGTGAAGGTTTTGAGATGGACCCGGTGAAAGTGCAAGCTGTGCAGGAATGGCCTAGGCCTATTGGTGTGAAATCAATACAGAGGTTTTTGGGGTTCGCCAATTATTATAGAAAATTCATAAAAAAATTTCTGTGATTGCCAAACCTCTGACCGATCTCACCAGGAAAGGTGCTGATGCGGTTCAGTGGACTACTGAGGCCATTGAGGCTTTTGTGTTGCTAAAGGAGAGGTTCAGCTCTGCTCCCATCCTTACGCAGCCTGATGTGACTAAACCATTTTTGGTTGAGGTTGATGCTTCTTCCGTGGGGGTCGGCGCGGTGTTGTCTCAGGCAAAGATGGATGGAGTACATCCCTGTGCTTTTTTTTCAAGAAATTTTCTGAGTCTGAACTAAATTATGATATCGGTAATCGGGAATTGTTGGCAATTAAACTCGCATTTGAACACTGGCGTCATTTTTTGGAGGGAGCGGAATTTCCCGTTCAAGTCTTCACCGATCATAAAAATCTGATCTACCTTGATGCTGCCAAACGCTTGAATGCCCGTCAGGCTAGGTGGGCACTGTTTTTTTCACGGTTTAATTTTACCGTTACTTACATCCCAGGTACTAAAAATGTTAAAGCTGATGCTTTGTCTCGCAGCTTTTCTTCTATGGTGGGTACTGAGGAGGAGGAGGAAAACATCTTGCAAGAGGGGGTTGTTATTGCTGTTTTGGACTCCGTGTTGGAAGATGAGATTCTTAAAGCACAGGAGAATGCCCCATCTAACACGCCGCATGGGAGGTTGTTTGTGCCTGGTACCCTGAGGAGAGATTTGTTTGATGAATGTCATGACTCTCGGTTGGCAGGTCATCCTGGAATCTCTGAGACCAAGAGACTTGTGGGTCGCAGTTTTTGGTGGCCAGGATGGCAGAAGGAAGTCATTAAGTGGGTGGTCAATGCACTGTGTGTGCTAGATCTAAGTCTTCTCATACTCCTGCTGCGGGGTTGCTTTGCCCTCTGGAGGTCCCTAGTGCACCTTGGACACATTTGGCTATGGACTTTATTACTGACCTTCCCCCTCTGAGGGTTTCACTGTCATCTGGGTGGTCGTGGACCGTTTTAGCAAGATGTGTCACTTGGTTCCTTTCATCAAACTGCCCTGCGCTAAGACTCTCGCTAAGGCCTTTGTCAAGGAAATTGTCAGACTAAATGGTGTTCCTACTGACATTGTTTCTGATAGGGGACCTCAGTTTGTGGCTCGTTTTTGGCGCGCTTTTTGTGACAGGTTGGGAGTTCATTTGTCGTTTTCATCCGGATATCATCCTGAGTCTAATGGCCAGACAGAAAGGAAAAACCAGGATGTTGAGCAGTTCTTGCGTTGTTTTGTGACTGATAATCAAGAGGGGTGGTCTGAGTTTCTGCCACTTGCTGAGTTTGCTCTTAACAACCATACATCCTCTTCTGCTGGTTGTTCGCCTTTTTTTTGTTGTACTGGGAGACATCCGTCGTTTGGGTCATTTTCCAAGTTGGGATCCGCTGTACCTGAAAAGGAGAATTTTTCTGGTGTTTTGGAGAGAGTTTGGACTGATGTGCGTGGTAATCTTCAGGAGGCTAACAAAAGATCCAAAGTGTATTTTGATAGAAAACGACAAGAGGTTTTGTTTGCTATTGGTGACATGGTTTGGTTGTCCTCTAAGAATCTGCGCTTGAGGATTCCGTCTAAGAAATTGGGTCCCAAGTTTGTAGGGCCCTTTAAGGTTCTTCAGGTTATTAACCAATCTGCTGTTAAGTTGGAGCTTCCCACCTCCTGGAAGATTAATCCGGTGTTTCATGTTTCTCTCTTGAAAAAAGCTGAGGTCTCAGATGGAGACGTCTCGGCCACTGTTCCCCTGGTGGTGGAGGACGGGCAATATGAGATTTCCCGCATCCTAAATTCTAGACGGTATAGAGGGAGTTTGCAGTACCTCGTCGCTTGGAAAGGTTATGGACCCGAGGATAACTCATGGGTGAGGGCGGATGGTGTTTCTGCGTCTAGACTTGTCAGAGCGTTTCACAAGAGGTTTCCGGATAAGTCAAAGTCCTAGGGGATCCGGAGGATCCTCTTAGAAGGGAGGGTACTGTTAGAACCCTCTTGTTAGATTTTGTTTCAGTTTGCTGATCACATGACCTTTTTTCCCTATTTAGTCTGGCTCCGCCCTTCTGGCTTTGCTGGACTACATTGTATTACCTACTCTTAAGCTAGCCGGGTGCTTAGGTGCCTTATTCAGTCAGTTTTGCTTGATCTTAGGATCTCTAAGTAATTTGTTTTCTGTTTTATTTTTCCCTGCTACAATTTCTGTTAGGAGGTGTCCACCTTTTCTCCCAGTCCCTAGATCTTGTAGGGATTCCTCCCTCGCAATATAGGTCTTCGTTCAGACTAGCTGAGGACTTTAGCGGTCTGGTCGCAGGATCAGGTTCCCGTTACATCGTAGGGATCCAGCTTAGTTCTATTGTAGGGACAGAATTCCCATCTTTCCTTAGTGCTTGTAGCAGATCATAACACCGTGTGCATTCCACAAAACACTGAAGGACTTTACAGAGGTCTTTCAGCTTTGACGACTGCACACCCGACAACTCCATGTCTGCCCTCAAACTGCCTGCCCGTGTATCCTCCACAAATACATTACAGCCTGCCTCTGTTTGCACAGCCTCTCAACCATGTGCATGGTGGAGTTCCACCTTGTTGCAACGTCTGATTAGGCGGTGCTTGGGGAGGTGGAGCGATTGCTGCAGCCTCTGCATACGACTGGAGTCTATGGGCGAGAGACGGATGTATGAGCACAGTCTTCGCACCTTATGGAGCAGGGCTGGTAACTCCGGATAATTATTTATGAAGCACTGCACCACCAGGTTCAAGGTGTGAGCCAGGCAAAGTATGTGTCTGAGTTTTGCCAGGGCTATGGCCGCCACAAAATTACGGCCGTTATCACAGACTACCTTGCCTGGCTCAAGATGTCGACTGCCCAGCCATGACTCAGTTTCTCGCTGCAAGTAGTCGGCCAGTACCTTCGCGGTGTGTCTGTTGTCACCCAAAGACATCATCTTTAAAAAAGCCTGCTGACGCTTACCACTAGCAGTTCAATAGTGTGACACCTCATGTGCAACACTGGCAGCTGAGGATGGAGTGCTCATGCAACTGCGCTCTGTCGATGAGCTTTCATTTCTGGAGGAGGAGGGTCGAACGCCTACAGCCGACTGTTGCCTATACTGTGGGCTAGGCAGCACTGTCCCACCACCGGTGTCCCCTGTGGACCCTGCATCAACCACATTAACCCAGTGCGCAGTGATGGACACGTAACGGCCCTTGCCATGCCTACTGGCCCAGGCATCTGTTGTGAGGTGCACCTTTCCACTCACTGATTGTTTGAGTGCATGGACAATGCGGTCTTTCACATGCAGGTGGAGGGCAGGGATGGCTTTTCAAGCAAAGAAGTGCCGACTGGGTAGGTCACAGCGTGGGATAGCCTAGGCCATGATCTCTCGGAACGCTGCGCTTTCAACCAAACGGAAGGGCATCATCTCTAATGAGATCAGTTTGGCAATATAGGCGTTCTAAGCCAGTGTGCGCAATGAGAGGAGGAGTACTTTCTTGTCCTACTCAGAGTCTCTGCTACGGTGAGCTGGACTTGAGATCTGCATGTGGTGGAACTAGCGGTGGACATGGCAGACTGAGAGGGGGTTGGTGATGATGATGATGGTGGTGGTGATGATGGCCTAGATGCAGTCTTTCGTTGGAAAACCATTGGGATTCCCTGACTGCTTTGGCCTTGCGCCGACACCTCAACATTTCTTGCTGGTGGTGTGCTAACCGGTGGGCTTACAGGGGGTGAAGCGATGTAGCGTTGCTGGCTACCTTCAGTCGGAGCAGGTGCATGTGTGCTACCTGAGGTTTTGTAGTCCGTCCACTCTTGCAAGTGCATGGTGTTTACATGTCTAATCATGCAACTGGTATTCAAATTTCGGAGACTTTTCCCTCGGCTAAAGGTACTTCCGCACTTCTTACAGATAATCTTTGCCTCATCAATAGGATTTTGGTCAAAAAAGTGCCACACTGCACTCTTCCTGCTATGGGAAAACTTTTCAGGGCTTGCACGCTGTGCTAATTTGACCGTCTGGCCAAGCTGTTCTGCAACTCTTTTTGTTTTTTTAACACGTATTTGGACTTTTACGGGCCTGCCAGATAACCGCAGTTGCGATGTCGATGCCTGCTGCGGATCCTCCTCCTGTTCTGAGCTATTGCCAGTGGCACCCTCTTCCCCCAATGGATGCCAATCCAGGTCAACAACTGGTCATCCATCACCTCCTCAATTTCATGTGCACCTTCCTTTGTGTCACAATGTAAGGTGGTATAGCATGCGGGAAAGGGCACCTGAGTTTCATCAGGGTCAGATTCTGGCTCAGTAGACTGCGAGGGCAATGTAGTGCTGTGGGTGAATGTACCAGCAGAATCATCTAGCAGTGGCTGTGCATCAGTGCACTCCACGTCAGATTCATCTTGGACTGGGGAATTCAGGATTTGACTTGATAACCCAAGCATGGTATGTGAAAAGAGCTCCATGGAGTAATCTGAAATGTGGTCTGCCGCATCCTTCACTTTTGGTGGGGGTGAAGGACACAAGGAAAGGTGTTGTTCCTGACCATGAGCCTGCACTGACGACTCAGTGCTTGCATTTTTTGAAACTTCAGAAGAGGAGGCGATAGAGCTGGAGGCTGTTTCAGCAGTGTAAGCCAAATCCTGTTCCTGTAATGATTATAGGGGATAACTCAGGAGACTCTTTGCGTGGAACAAGATAACTACAGGACACAGTTTTATAAGTGGTAAAGTCTATATTATCACACGGTGATTCAAACAGGTGCAGAGCAAAGCTCAAGTCCACAACACTTGGTGCAGCTATTAAATGCAGCTTAACAGTCTATAGGAAACTTCAGAGGAAAATGCAATCAAGCAGAGTCTATGAAGCACAAATATACTTGAGGATACTTGACACGAATAAGTCCTTGCTTAGTCCAAGCACAGGTAGATATGCTTATAAGGCAGTTCAAATAATATCTTAGCTCAACCAGGGAGGCCTGGGTAATAGTCTCAGGTTTAAGCAGAGCAGAGCTTCAACAGCTTACATGTCCAGCAAATGCAGAAGGAAGTAAACACCAGCAACCAGATGAAGGAGGATTACTGGAAAGCGGTGTATGCAGCAGGAACTCAGAGCAGAGTAGCAGGATCACCAACAGGTTCACAGGAGCAGGTACAACGCCAGGGAGCCACCAGGGATCAGAAGCTGGATGCAAGGCAGAAGCTGGATGCAAGGCAGAATACTCTAGCACAGACTAAAGGCTGGGGTGGAGTTATATAGCAGGAAGACAGTGCACATGAGACCAAAGATGCCATCTTGGAAAAGGGCAGTAATGCACAAAAGGTAATCAAAAAACGTTCAGAGTCCTGACATTACTCCTCCTTAGAAGTGGCCTCAGGACGATCCTGGACCTGGTTTCCCAGGGAATTTCTGATGAAAACGAGAAATCTTCTGTTGGGCATTGATGTTTTCCACTGGTTCCCAAGAGTCTTCCTCAGGGGAATATCCCGGCCATCTTATTAGATATTGGAGTCGATTCCTGCGAATCCTGGAATCAATAATTTCCTCCACCACAAATTGTTCTTGCCCATCAATCACCACAGGCTGCGGAGGTGGCACAACACGTCCCTGGAAGGTATTAGGAGATACAGGCTTTAGTAAAGATACTTGGAAAACTGGGTGTATCTTCATAGTCCTAGGCAGCTTCAGACTGCAGGCCACGGAGCTCACAATACCGTTGATCTTGAAAGGGCCAATGAACTTCTGTCCAAGTTTTTGTGAAGGAACGTTTAATTTCAGATTCTTAGTCGCTAACCACATGGAATCTCCTACCTTGAACATGGGTGCAGGTTTACGGAATCTATCAGCCGATCTCTTATAACGTTCTTGAGCTGTGGTCAGGGACTCCTTCAGAACCTCCAAATTTTGCCTCATCGCAGTCAGCCTTTTCCTCCACTGCCGGAACCGGAGAAGTAATCGGAGACCCAGGTAAGATACACGGATGATAACCCAGATTGGCAAAGAAAGGTGTAAATTTAGTGGAGGCACTCTGAGAATTGTTGTATGAAAATTCGGCTAACGGTAGCAACTCCAACCAATCATCCTGGAGATGGCTGACATAGCATCTTAGATATTCTTCCAGCGTCTGGTTGGTACGCTGTCTGACCATTTGTTTGGGGATGGTAAGCGGAAGAGAGACAGACATTAATATTGAGTGCAGAGCAAAACCCCTTCCAGAATCTTGAAGTGAACTGTACTCCACGGTCAGAGATGATCTCATCCGGGACCCCATGCAGCCGAAAGACATTCTGTATAACCAAGTTCATTGTATCCTTAGCTGAGGGGAGGCCAGTGCATGGAACAAAATGAGCGTCTTTAGTCAGGCGATCAACTACCACCAAGATCGTATTCATGCCCCCCGATGTAGGCAGCTCCACAATAAAGTCCATTGATATAGACCCCCAAGGGCGGGATGGAACAGGTAACTGTTGCAGAAGACCCATAGGTGCCACATGAGGAGTCTTGTAACTAGCACATACTTTGCAAGAGAGTACATAGTCCTTGGTATCCTTCAGGCAAGTTGGCCACCAGAAAAATCGGCTTAGGAACTCTTGTGTCTTCTGTACCCCCCCTGTGACCAGCCAACTTGGAGTCATGTACCAACTTGAGGATCTGCAGACGGACGGCTTCAGGGACGTAGATACGTCGATCTCTGAGCCACATGCCACCCTTAAAGACAAGATTAATATCAACTGGTGGGTTGGCCAGAAATACATCACCGTCATAAGCCTCCCTGCACTCCTTCCACAAGTCTTGATCGTGGATAACTCTGATGAAATTGGCATCAGATAGAATGGTCCTGGACGCGGCTCCAGGTACGGAATCCGCAGCATGGATTCGGGATAAAGCATCAGCCTTCCCATTACAAGAACCTGGACGGTACGAGATAACAAAATTAAATTGATTTAAAAATAAATTCCAACGAGCTTGACAAGGAGAAAGACATCTAGCGGATCTAAGGAACTCTAAATTACGATGGTCAGTTAGCACTACGATCTGTTGTGCAGCTCCTTGCAGATGATGCCTCCATTCCTTGAAAGCCGCAATAATAGCCAGCAATTCCTTGTCTTCCACATCGTAATTCTTCTCTGCTGAGGTTAGTCTATGGGAAAAGAAAGCACAAGGATGTAGCAGCCCTTCTCTCCAGTTCTTTGGGAGAGAATAGCCCCCAAAGCATTATCAGAAGCGTCCACCTCCACAATGAAAGACAGTGTTGGATCTGAGTGTATCAACAGTGGTGCTGAGGTGAAACAGATCTTAAGCCGATCAAAAGCTTCTTGAGCCTGTGAAGACCACTTAAAAGGCTTTTCCTTCTTTGTCAAGGAAGTAATGGGACGGACAATATCAGAAAAATTTCGAATGAAACGTCTGTAGAAATTTGCAAAACCAATAAAGCGTTGGACCTCCTTAACGTTCTTGGGTACTGGCCAGTCAAGGATAGCCTGAATCTTACCAGATTCCATTTCAGCCCCTGAGGAGAGATGATATAACCTAAGAACTGTATCTCAGAACGATGGAACTCGCATTTCTTCGGCTTGATATACAGATGGTTCTCTTTCAGACGTCTTAAAACCACTTTGACATGTTTTTCATGTTCCTGTAGAGCAGTGTTTCTCAACTCCAGTCCTCAGGACCCACCAACAGGTCATGTTTTCAGGATTTCCATAGTATTGCAAAGGTGATGGAATTAATGCTTGCACAGGTGATAAAATTATCACCTGTGCAATACTAAGGAAATCCTGAAAACATGACCTGTTGGTGCGTCCTGAGGACTGGAGTTGAGAAACACTGCTGTAGAGAGTCAGAAAAGATTAAAATATCATCCAAATAGATCACCACAAACTGGTCCAACAAATCTCTGAAGATGTCATTAGCAAGGTGTTGAAACGTTGCAGGGGCGTTACAAAGCCCGAAGGGCATCACGAGATATTCAAAGTGTCCATAACGGCATCTGAATGCTGTCTTCCACTCATCCCCTGGACGAATACGCACCAAATTATAAGCCCCACGAAGATCCAGTTTAGAGAACACCTTAGCATGGCGGACTCTTTCCAGTAATTCAGGAATCAGAGGCAAAGGGTAACCGTTTCGTATGGTTACCTTATTGAGTTCCCGATAGTCTACACAGGGTCTCAGGGTCCCATCCTTATTCTTTACAAAAAATATAGGTGCCCCTGCTGGTGAGGAAGAAGTACGTATGAAGCCTTTGGCCAGGTTTTCATCAATATACTCCTTTAAGGCTTGGAGCTCAGGTGCCGCCAAAGGGTATACGTTGCCAAAAGGAATAGCTGCCCCAGGAAGCAGATCAATGGGACAGTCATAATGCCTGTGTGGAGGAAGCTGATCTGCATTCTTCTTGTCACAGATGTCAGAGAACTCTTTATATGCTGAAGGTAAAGTAAATACCTGTACAGGTGGTTCCGTAGCCGTGGACTCAGGGACAACTTCAGTTGATGCTGGGTTGCTCCTTGTTGGAAAGATAATCTCCTTAGTCTCCCTGTTGATAGTTGGATTCTGAGAACGCAGCCAAGGCATGCCTAAAATCACAGGAAAATGAGAAGAAATTAGCAAGAAAGAGAGTTTATGAAGTACAAATATACTTTAGGATACTTGACACGAATAAGTCCTTGCTTAGTCCAAGCACAGGTAGATATGCTTATAAGGCAGTTCAAATAATATCTTAGCTCAACCAGGGAGGCCTGGGTAATAGTCTCAGGTTTAAGCAGAGCAGAGCTGCAACAGCTTACATGTCCAGCAAATGCAGAAGGAAGTAAACACCAGCAGCCAGATGAAGGAGGATTACTGGAAACCGGTGTATGCAGCAGGATCTCAGAGCAGAGTAGCAGGATCACCAACAGGTTCACAGGAGCAGGTACAACGCCAGGGAGCCACCAGAGGTCAGAAGCTGGATGCAAGGCAGAATACTCTAGCACAGACTAAAGGCTGGGGTGGAGTTATATAGCAGGAAGACACAGTGCACATGAGACCAAAGACGCCATCTTGGAAAAGGGCAGTAATGCACAAAAGGTAATCAAAAAATGTTCAGAGTCCTGACAGTTCCTGATGCTCTGGCTTTAAAATTGGTTTACCTACTCCCAGAAAAGGGAGCCTTCCAGGCCTTCTTGAGGCACCGGCTCAACACCTCCTGCCTTAGATGCTATTGTGCTTTTGGCACTGCCAGCAGATGCACCACCACCACCATCAGTACCAGCTGGCCCCCCCGCCCACGTCCGTGGCCTCTTCCACCATACTTCCTCATTTTTGTGAAAATGTACCCAAAATACCAACAGATATATGGTACTGTATCAGAAGCGTACAGCTGTATACAGTCTAGGGATAATTGTAAATCTCCGTATATATTTCAGGAGTCAGACACAGACGCTCTCAGGCTCAGTATGGATTAGACAAGAATATAAAAAGCTGAAAAAGGGTACTGTATCACCACAGACCAGGTATATACAGTATAGTGAAAATATTGTAAATCTCCGTATATATTTCAGGAGTCAGACACAGACGCTCTCAGGCTCAGTATGGATTAGACAAGAATATAAAAAGCTGAAAAAGGGTACTGTATCACCAGATACCAGGTATATATAGTATAGTGAAAATATTGTAAATCTCCCTATATATTTCAGGAGTCAGACACAGACACTTTCAGGCTCAGTATGGATTAGACAAGAATATAAAAAGCTGAAAAAGGGTAATGTATCAGAAGCATACAGCTGTATACAGTGTTGGGATAATTGTAAATCTCCATATGTATTTCTGGAGTAACACACAGACGCTCACAGGCTCAGTATGGATCACACCAGAATATAAAAAGTAGAAAAAGGGTAATGTATTAAAAGCTACAGTTGTATACAGTGTTGGTGTTATATCCAAATGCGACATGGTGTCACTTCTTGATTCCAGCTTTAAGTTCAAAAGGTCAAAAGGTGTTCCTTCACTTCAGAGCCCTGCCGTGCACCCAAACACTAGTTTTCCCCCACATATGGGGTATTGGCTTACTCAGGAGAAATTACACAACAAATTTTGGGGTTCATTTTCTCTTCTTTTTCCTGTAAAAAATTCAGGGCTAAAATAAATTTTGTGTAAAAAAGTAAAATGTTCATTTTTTCCTTCCACATTCCAATAATTCCCGTGAAGCACCTGAAGGGTTAATAGACCTCGTGAACGTGGTTTTGAGGACTTTGACCCGGACCTGTTCCTGTTGGAAGCAAGCAACCGCGAAACGTCCGTCGTCCTTTCCTTCCCCCGCATGTCTCACATGTCCTGTCTGTCCAATTTTCTGTCCATGGCACGTACAGTATGTGAATAAATGACTATTGGATTTTTTCTTCTGCTGGTGAGTGCTACATTTCATCTTTTTATTGTTCACTCAGACTAGTGTATGGCATCCAATGCGAGAGCATCGAATGCGATATGCTAATGACCCTCGGCTTCTGTTCTGCTGTGTGCGGGAGCGGAGTGTCATGCTACTGTGCTCCGAGCCTCTCGCACAGAGCGGATCAGAGCACAGCTGCAGAGGAGGCAGAGAAACTAATTTCTCTATCTCCTCCATTGCCGGGGTTGGCGTATATCGCACAGCACTTGGAAGATATCCAAGCTATGTGCGCTGTGTTACTCAACCCATAGACTTATATGGGTGCGAGTGCGCCGAGACTCGAACAAGTGTCGGTGACAATCTCAGCATGCTGCGATTTCACTTGTGTGTGGAATACGGCCGAGAAAAAAAATGGTGATGGGAGCTGCCCCATAGATTAATATTGGTCCGATTGCTATGCGATGTTTTATCACATAGCACTCGTCCGTATTCATCGCTAGTGTGACTCCGGCTTTAAGGGCATAAAAATGTAAAGTTTGAAGTTTGTGAGATTTTCCAATTTCTTTTAAAAAATTTTTCGATATGTTCATAAATATACGCAAATCATATTGACCAAATTTTACCACTAACATGAAGTACAATATGTCCCGAAAAAAAAATTCTCAGAATCACCGGGATCCGCAGAAGTGTTGCAGAGTTATCATCACATAAGGTGACACTGGTCATCTTTCAAAAATTTTGCCTGGTCATTAAGGTCAAAATTAGCTCCGTCTCTAAGGGGTTAAAATTCTCCCACCATTCAAAAAATTTGTAAGTGAAAATAAAGAGGTTGCTAGGTGAGTACATGCAAGGAAAGTAAATTGCGGCAACAGCAAGCTGTATTTTTGTGGAGCTTACAATTGTTAAATGTGATTGATAAAACAGTTGCAAAACCTTAACTGCTTATTGTTATTTATTTATTTATTTTTTAGATGATGATGTTGAACCAAAAAGAAAAGTACAGTAATTTAATGAAACAAAAAATGCCAGGCTGCGAAGTTGCTACACATGGGTTCATGACCTTTAACAAACATGCAGCAACAATGGCAGAGGATGTACGGTATCTACATAATTAAAACATGTATTCCAAAATTAAAAGGAGACCTTTTATACAGTATATAGAAGGTAAAAAAAGGCCATGTGCCTTTACAAAATAGGATGGAATGAGAAAATCTAGGTAAAATCACATCCTAACAGCAAACACAAGCTGCTTTATTCAGGTGGTGTGTGTAAGTATCTAATATTAGACTATTGGACCAGTGAAGAGGGCTCATATACTTATTTTAAACAACAATGCCCAACATTGGTAGGCAAACACTCGTGTTTAAGTTTCAGAATTAGAAAGATTTCTCAAAACACCAACCAACAGAAACACCCCTTGAATTTACAATTAGGATTTAGTTGCAAAATCTGCAAAGAGTGGTTTAATCCCACCCTTGCTTGCTGGCACTGTGTCAAAAAAGCAGCTATTAAAAGGGTGGCCGGATACCTAAAATGTCCTTAATAAATATCTATTTTTACACCCTTAGCACTTTTGAAATTGTGCTTTATTATAAAACTAGAAATAGGCCCGATGCTATTGCATCGGGAGTGCGGTGAAATGAACATCTGTGTATCCTTAGTGGTGCTAACACTGCCGGGAGATCAGCAATACCGCTAATAGCTGATAGATCGGCAACCCGGCGGCGGGCGACCAATCACATCAGCTGCTAGTGGTATTAAAATCTGGCACCAATACCACTAGCAGCTGATTGTTCGCCAGCCTTGGCAGGGGATTCAAATCCAGCGCGGCACCTCTCGTTGGCTCAGCCGGCGGGCGGCTCAGCTAATGAGCGGTGCGGGATTCAAATCCCCCGCCAAAGTTGCGCGGCACTGCTCATTGGTGGCTCAGCCAATGAGCGGCGCGGGATTCAAATCCCCTGCCCCGCCAGCTGAGCCAATGAGCGGTGCCGCGTGGCTTTGGCGGGGGATTTGAGGGTATGTGCACACGTTGCAGATTTGACTGCTGAATTTTCTGCACAAAAACAGGACCTCTTGGCAGAAAACGCAGATGCTTTTCTGATGCGTTTTTTCATGCGGATTCGTATGCATTTTTGTAAGCTAAATAAAGATATGTTATTTAACAAAAAAAAAGGTTTGTGATGTCATTTCTTGTCCAACCTCCTCTTTTACATTTGTCCAACCCACACTCCATTACACACAGATAGACAAAAAATAGATTAGATAGATAGATAGATAGAAGACAGATAGATAAAAGATAGATAGATGATAGATAGATGATAGATAATAGATAGATAATAGATATATAGATAGATAGATATATAATTGATATATAGATAATATATTTATAGATAATAGATATATAGATAATAGATGGATAGATAGATAGTAGATATATATAGATAAATAGATATATAGATAATAGATAGATGATAGATAGATGATAGATAGATAGATATTACATAGATAATAGATAGATATTACAAAGATAATAGATAGATAGAATGGTACATAAATAGTTAAAGACACACACAAAATCTTCATGCAATATTATTAATTTAAAAAAAATGGGAAAAAAATGGCGTGGGCTCCCGCGCAATTTACTGTGCCAGAAGGGGAAAGTCGAAGGCCAATTTTTCTAGCCTGGGAAGGGGTTAACACCCATGGAGCTTCCCAGGCTATGAATATCAGCCTGCAGCTAGCCTTTTCTTGCTATTAAAATAGGGGGACCCCCCCAAAATGACGTGGGGTCCCCCAGTAATTTATAGCCAGAAAGCAGACAGCTGCCGGCTGATATTCATAGCCTAGGAAGGTGCCATGGATATTGGCACACCCCCTTGGCTAAAAATACCAGCACCCAGCCGCCCCAGAATTGGCGCATCTGTATGATGTGCCAATTCCAGCACTTAGCCCCTTTCTTCCCACTCCCCTGTAGCGGTGGGATATGGGGTAATAAGGGGTTAATATCACCTTGCTATTGTAAGGTGACATTAAGCCCGGTTAATAATGGAGAGGCGTCAATAAGACGCCTATCCATTATTAATCTTATATTAATAAAGGGTTAAAAAAAACAAAACATAAGAATAAAGTATTTTAATGAAATAAAGCACAACACGGTTTTCATATCTTTATTACACGCTCAGATCCAAGCAACGCCCTCGTTCTCCTGTAAATTAAAAGTAAACAAATAAAACAACTGTATACTCCCTGTCCGACGCAGTCCAATTAATAACGAATGTCCCACGACGGTCTCCCCTATAGAACAGTGACATAAGCTGATGCCACTGCTCTGTAGGGCCTCCTAGTGATGCACTGACAGGAGACAATGGCTCCTGCTGTGCATCACTGAGGTTACCTGAGTTTATTCTCTCACTTTATGGCAATGCTGCATGGGAATTTTCTCACCCAGCATTGCCAGTGAGAGAATGATCGGAAGTGGCGTCATTCTCTCCCGGCGTCTAAGCTATACACACAGTGGAGGATTACCTTCGCTGTCAGTGTATCACAGGGGCGGTGTAGAGCGCTGACATCATCCGATGTCAGTGTTCTACACCGGAGATCGTCTTTGGACATTCGATAATAACTGGACTACGGCGGACAGGTGATGTATAGGTTGCCTTATTATTTTATCTTTATTACAGGAGATCGATGGCTTCAGGGATTAAGTGATTGGTGACAATGTAATGTATGTTCTGTGTGTTATATGTAATGTATGTTCTGTGTGTTATATGTAATGTATGTTCTGTGTGTTGTATGTAATGTATGTTCTGTATGTTGTATGTTATATATTCTGTATGTTACATGTTGTATGTTATATGTTGTATGTTCTGTATGTTATAATGTTGTATGTTCTGTATGTTATATGTTCTGTATGTTATATGTTATGTATGTTATATGTTGTATGTATATGTTCTGTATGTTATATGTTGTATGTTATATGTTGTATATTGTATGTTTATGTTTGTATGTTGTATGTTATATGTTATGTATGTTATATGTTGTATGTTATATGTTTGTATGTTATGTTGTATGTTATATGTTGTATTTTTGTATGTATATGTTTGTATGTTATGTTATATGTTCTGTATGTTATATGTTTATTTTCTGCATGTTATTGTGACGTTCGCCCACTGCAGGTCTGAACTGCAGGTAAGACAGCACCCCGAGACCCTTTACCCCTATACAGGGATCTGTAATTACAGCGAAGCCCAGGGGGTAGCTGCCTATGAGAGCAGTGGACCGGAGTAGGAAGGACGCTAGGAAGGGAATAAAAAGCGAGACCAAATGCGTAGTCAGAAGACCAAGGATCAAAACGAGGAGGGAAGCAAAGGTACAAAATCGGCAGGCAGTAGAAGGGTCAGAATTTCAGGCTAAAGTTAAAGTCAAAACCAGGCAGGCAGCAGAGGTACAAAATCGGCAGGCAGTAGAAGAGTCAGAAATCCAGGCAAAGGTCAGAGATACAATAGCAAAAAAAAGTAGCTGGGGAAACCAAGACTATATCTGGCGGCTTGCTAGCCAGGCTCCAAGGCATTTGAAGGGTATGGCTACCTCTCACAGGCTCACAGTCTGATGACCTCATCTGGACCACCCGCAGAACCAGGCCAGATGGTGATGTATGACTGAAACCAACCACTTCACCTCTGACAGAAGAGCAAAGCCTGCGCCCACCAGACGCCTGCGCAGGGACCCCTTCTCTGTCGCCAACATTACCCACAGGCGAGACATGGCGATGCGCAGCGACAGAGGCCGGCGTCAAAGGAGCGGAACCATATGAGGATATCGCTCTCCTATCACCGGCACCACCAGCCGGAGTCCGGCGCCTCCCAGTGGCCGAGGCAGGAACACCAGCCACTGAATCCAACGGTGACGTGACAGTTTATATGTTGATGTTTCTGTATGTTTATATGTTGTAATGTTCTGTATGTTTTTTATGTTGTATGTTGTATGTTCTGTATGTTATATGTTGTATGTTCTGTATTATGTTATATGTTGTATGTTCTGTATGTGATATATGTTGTATGTTCTGTATGTTATATGTTCTGTATGTTATATGTATGTAATGTATTTTCTGTATGTATTATACGTAATGCATGTGTTGTTTTTTTTTTACATTCAACACATTAGCTGGATGATGGGACTACTACTGTCCCATCATTGGCTAATGTGTCAATCACTGTCACTGTAGCAGGCACAGCCCAATGGGACTTGTAGTCCCATCGGACGATGCCTGCATACACATAGGTCCTCGTCACACTCTTCAATGTCCCAGCAATCACACCAATGATCCGACGTGGATGGGATCGCTGGGACATCGTTAGCTGATCGCTGGTGAGCTGTCACATGGGCAGACTCACCAGCGATCAGGACCAGCGAGCACGCTGGTATCCAGTGTACACATTGGGTAACTAAGACCACAAAATTTGATGTGCAATTTCTCCTGAGTGCACCGATACCCCGTATGTGGGGGAAAGCCACTGTTTGGGCGCATGGCAGGGCTCAGAAGGGAGGGAGCACCTTTTGACTTTTTGAACCCAAAATTGGTTGGACTCAATGGCGGGCACCATGTCGCGTTTGGAGACCCACTGATATACCTAAACAGTGGAAACCCCCCAAATCTAACTCTAACCCTAACTCCAACACCACCCTAACCCAATACCCCAACCATAACCCCAACACAACCCTAAACCCAACATCACAAACGTAACCCCCACACCACAACCGTAAGCCCAACACCACAACTGTAACCCCAAACATAACCCCAACACAACCCTAACCCTAGCCCCAACCCTAACCCTAGCCCAACCCTAACCGTAGCCCAACTCCACAACCCTAACCTCTAGCCCAACCCTAACCCTAGCTCCAACCCTAAACCTAGCCCCAACTCTAACCCTAGCTTTAACCCCAACCCTTACTCTAACCCTAATTGAAAAAATGGAAATACATTTTTGTATTTTATTATTTTTATCTAACTAAGGTGGTGATAAAGGGGGTTTTGATTTACAATTTTTTTATTTTGATCACTGTGATAGGGTCTATCACAGTGATCAAAATGAACCAATAGGAGAAATCTATCTATTGTTGACGGGTTCCCGGAAGAAGACACTGAAGGCCGGGAGACAGAGCCGGAGGGACCAGGGGACACCGCAGGTACTGGGGGGGCTCAGGGGAGCCCATTTCTCCTCTGAAGTGATAGATCACATCAGAGGAGAGAGAAATAAATGGGAAATTGTTTTTTTTTTTTGCTGTCGCTGTTATTAGCTGAATAACGGTGATCGCAACACTGGGGACGGTAAAAACCAACCCGAATCATGTTCTCCGGGGCCCCCAGAGATTTTCCGACACTGGGGGGCGTGATAACCTTATTACTCAGCACCGTTTAAAAGCGGCGCTGAGGAATAAGTACCCTTAACTGCCACTGTTAAAAGATGTATCGGCAGTCGTTAAGGGATTAAGATCCTGTTGCTTCAGCGTATGACAGCGTATTCACAGTCAGGCACTGAGTGGTGATGATGAGATTGCTACAACAGTCCTTTATATATCACCTGAATCCTGGATTTCCAGTCCCAGAATGAGACTATCACACCCATTTTCAATCTTATACATCAGCACTGACGTAGAATGCCACAATCACATTAGGCCTTTATCTATCCCTTTCTTGTGTGTGCTGAGCGCCCCTATCTCTGCACAATACAAGCATGAAAAAATGTTCCTTGGCTGGACCCTATGTTTTATGTATCCCAATTGGATGTTCTACACCATGAAATTTGCTGGCTGCAGGGCATCATAGGGAAGCCCAGGCTGCTGCACCTGATGCCATTTGTCCGCTCACAGAGTGTGCAGTATGTTTGAAATGACACCGGCCATTTTTTTTTGCCCAACTTTCCAATTTCAGGAAATTTGGCTTGAATTTAAACCTCCGTGGGTCGATAGCTCATCTCTACTCTAGATAATACCTTAAAAGCTAAAAAATATATATATATATATATATATATATATTTAAATAGGTTTTATAGTGGTAAATTGCAGTCCTATTAACCAGTGTGGCTGCAGTGATCCAAAATGAAGATGAAAGGGTCTGAAACCACAAAGTGCTTAGAACATGCCTTCCTTGCCAGTATGAATATTCACAATTTAGTTTGTAATTGAAAAATATTCAATCTATCTTCTCTTGTACAAACTGTAATGTTTTTCTAATATTAGTGTAAAGACAAATAAGACAATCAGGACCCTTGGTATGGTTTGTGAGCTTGTGTATTTTGGCCATAATATCCTCCCATATAATTGATTTACTAAGTTCTACTGCTACCATTCTGAAGATAAACATATAGGCAAATAGCAATTGGGAAATCTGGACATAGGACACCAACAGCTGCGCCCTACTGTACCTATACTTGAATATTCTACCAGCCTTCATATGAATGAAAGCCTTTGAATAAAACCATTTTTTAAACTTTTCTAGAATACCCCTTTAATTTGTTAATAATTTTAGTGTTTTTCTTGCCTTTTTCTTAGAGAAGCTATACAGATTACATTGTATTACAACTTCTCCCCCAAGGCTAAAAGTTGCTTTGCCAACTCTCTCTGCTGATATTTTACTAGAGAGCTGTGGTTCCGCATCAATGAGAGCTACAATGTGATGTCGCCTATATCTGTCATGTAGTGGATAATAACTGCTTAATATGCGCACAATAATTTGATTTAATTAGAGCGTGTAATCTTAAAACTAAGGAGCTTTAAATGATCATTCAGCAGAAATTAATTATTAACGGTTCCTCAAGGATTATTGTAACAAGCATAGTTAGTATATTCTGACAAAATGACATCATAGATAAAAAGCCAATGTCACAATGCATTAATCAACCAGACATAAGAACGTTCAATGACTGTGGGACTTGTTTACTGACTATTGAAGGTCTGACTGTTTATTAGTTACCAGATGTGGCTCTAAACAAAGTTTAATATTACCGTACATAATATTATGTATTATTATGTATGACTACATACAATATATATATCTGTGGCATTAAATATCCATGAAATATATCAGAATATCTCAACCATGAGTTACGTTTGTAGTATAGTACATAGTGTATAGTGAAGCATTTTACCTTGGGAGATAAAA
Organism: Oophaga sylvatica; assembly: GCA_033576555.1. Lineage (NCBI taxonomy): Eukaryota > Metazoa > Chordata > Amphibia > Anura > Dendrobatidae > Oophaga > Oophaga sylvatica. The sequence goes on from JARQOD010000002.1 coordinate 396,685,263, forward strand.
CCCAACAGTTGTTCTAAATGAAACATTTTCATCAGCTTATATATACCATATAGCAGCAGTCAGTTCAGTTAGTACCATATTTGAAAAAATAAATAGAAAATTATATATATAATTTTTGTATTCATTTAATTAATTTATTTTTTCAAATATGGTATTGGGCAGCACGGTGGCTCAGTGGTTAGCACTGTTGCTTTGTAGCCCTGGGTTCAAATCCCACCATGGACAACACCTACAAGGAGTTTGTAAGTTCTCCCTCATGTTTGTGTGGGGGTTCTCCGGTTTCCTCCAACACTCCACAGACCTACTGATAGGGAATTTAGATTGTGAGCCCCAATGGTAACTTCAATGATAACGTAAAGCACTGTGGTTTACGATAAGGCTATACAAGCAATGCCTAAATAATAAATAAGCTTTGTAATTCTGTCTTATTGTTTGAAAACATGACCTCACCGCTAGACATGTATCAGGAATACATTTGTAATGATGTCTAACATTTATACACCTAAACAGGATTTTTCTAAATATTTTCGCAAACATTTGAGGCATCAATTGTCGAATTGCCAGTAAAATGAAATTACAATAAGATATCATTGCCTGATTTTAAGTATAAAAACACAAGTAAAAAAACTGTGCTGTATATGAAGAAGAATTACCAAGCAAACACATCCCAGACCATTCTGATTTTATAGCCTCGAGTTATTTTTAAGTGACTTTTTTGTAGTATTCTTTGCTATGTTTGTGCATCAAATTTTTGAAACTAAAGCTTGTGAGACTATTAATTTTGTGCAAAATCAAAATTTTAATACCTTTTTTGGGGCCTTTTTAGAGCAAAAATTCACATGATCTTTTTAAGTATTGCATGTTAATCTTCAATTGTCCACAAATTAAATAAGGCAGATTTTTCGTATTCCACTAGGGGAATTAAGTACAATTATGTAAAAATGTAGCAACTTTTTGAAAAGTCACAACTAATAAATTAAAACATATTGCGAGGGGTTGACTCACTCAGTGGCTTTCAGAAGTAGACACTAGTGATGAGCCACCCCCGTAGTGTTCGAGTTCGGTTTGGTTCGCCAAACAGCCGTGTGTTCGACGAACTGTTCGTCGAACTGTTCGTCGAAAACCGTCGAACACCATTAACCCCTTCACCCCCAAGGGTGGTTTGCACGTTAATGACCGGGCCAATTTTTACAATTCTGACCACTGTCTCTTTATGAGGTTATAACTCTGGAACGCTTCAACGGATCTTCGCGATTCTGAGATTGTTTTCTCGTGACATATTGTACTTCACGTTAGAAGTAAAATTTCTTCGATATAACTTGCGTTTATTTTTGAAAAAAACGCAAATATGGCGAAAATTTTTAAAATTTTGCAATTTTCAAACTTTGAATTTTTATTCCCTTAAAACAGAGAAATATGTCGCACAAAATAGTTAATAAATAACATTTCCCACATGTCTACTTTATATCAGCACAATTTTGGAACCAAAATTTTTTTTTGTTAGGAAGTTATAAGGGTTAAAAGTTGACCAGCGATTTCTCATTTTTACAACAAAATTTACAAAGCCATTTTTTTTAGGGACCACCTCTCATTTGAAGTCACTTTGAGGGGTCTATATGGCAGAAAATACCCAAAAGTGACACCATTCTAAAAACTGCACCCCTCAAGGTACTCAAAACCACATTCAAGAAGATTATTAACCCTTCAGGTGCTTCACAGGAACTAAAGCAACGTGGAAGGAAAAAATGAATATTTAACTTTTTAGCCACAAAAATGATCTTTTACAAACTTTTTTTTTATTTTCACAAGGGTAAAAGGAGAAAATGGGCAGATAAGGTTGTTATGCAATTTCTCCTGAGTACGCCAATACCCAATATGTGGGGGAAAACCACTGTTTGGGCACACGGCAGAGCTCGTAAGGGAAGGAGCGCCGTTTGACTTTTTCAAACTAAAATTGGCTGGAATTGAGATTGGACGCCATGTCGTGTTTGGAGAGCCCCTGATGCGCCTAAACAGTGGAAACCCCCACAAGTGACACCATTTTGGAAACTAGACCCCCTAAGGTACTTATCTAGATCTGTTGTGAGCACTTTGAACTCCCAAGTGTTTCACAAAAGCTTATAATGCCTGGGTGTGAAAAAAAAAAAAAAACAATTTTCCACAAAAATGATTTTTTAGTCCCAAATTTTTGAATTTTCCCAAGGAAATTGGACCCCAAAAGTTGTTGTCCAATTTGTCCTGAGTACGCTGATACTCCATATGTGGGGGGGGGGAACTGTTTGGGTGCACGGCAGGGCTTGGAAAGGAAGTAGTAACGTTTTGGAATGCAGACGTTGATGGGGGTCATGTTCCGTTTGCAGTGCCCAGATGAGCCTAAACAGTGGAAACCCCCACAAGTGACCCCATTTTGGAAACTATACCCCCTAAGGAACTTATCTAGATCTTTGGTGAGCACTTTGAACCCCCAAGTGCTTCACACAAGTTTATAATGCCCGGGCATGAAAATAAAAAATCCTATTTTTTTCCCACAAAAATTATATTTTAGTCACTAATTTTTTATTTTCTCAAGGGTAACAGGAGAAATTGGACCACATAAGTTGTTGTCCAATTTGTCCTGAGTACGCTGATACCCCATATGTGGGTGGGAACCACTGTTTGGGCGCACGGCAGAGCTCGGAATGGAAGGAGCACCATTTGACTTTTTCCAACCAAAATTGGCTGGAATTGAGATTGGATGCCATGTTGCATTTGGAGAGCCCCTGATGTGCCTAAACAGTGGAAACCCCCCACAAATGACCCCATTTTGGAAACTAGACCCCCTAAGGAACTTTTCTAGATCTTTGGTGAGCAATTTGAACCCCCAAGTGCTTCACACAAGTTTATAACGTAGAGCCGTAAAATTTAAAAATCATATTTTTTCCACAAAAATGATCTTTTCACCCCAATTTTTATTTTTCCAAGGGTAACAAGACTCCAAAAGTTATTGTGCAATTTGTCCTGAGTGCGCTGATACCCCATATGTGGGGGTAAACTACTGTTTGGGTGCATGGCAGAGTTTGGAAGGGAAGGAGCGCCGTCTGACTTTTTCAATGCAGAATTGGCTGGACGCCATGTCGTGTTTGGAGAGCTCCTGATCTGCCTAAACAGTGGAAACCCCCATAAATGACGCCATTTTGGAAACTAGACCCCTCAAGGAACTTATCTAGATGTGTGGTGAGAACTTTTAACCCCCAGGTGTTTCACTAAAGTTTATAACGTACAGCCGTAAAATAAAAATCTTTTTTTTTTTTTACAAAAATGATTTTTTCGTCCCCAATATTTTATTTTCACAAGGGTAACAGAAGAAATTGGAACCCAAAAGTTGTTGTCCAATTTGTCCTGAGTACGCTGATACCCAATATGTGGGAGAAAACTACTGTATGGGCGCACGTCAGGCTCGGAAGGGAAGTAGTGACGTTTTGGATTGCAGACTTTGATGGAATGGTCTGGGGGCGTCATGTCACATTTGGAGAGCCCTGATGCACCTATACAGTGGAAACCCCCCACAAGTGACCCATTTTGGCAAATAGACCCCACAAGGAACTTATCTAGATGTGTGGTGAGCACTTTGAACCCCGAAGTGCTTCACAGAAGTTTATAACGTACAGCCGTAAAATAAAAAATCTTTTTTTTTTTTACAAAAATGATTTTTTTGCCCCCAATATTTTATTTTCACAAGGGTAACAGAAGAAATTGGAACCCAAAAGTTGTTGTCCAATTTGTCCTGAGTACGCTGATACCCAATATGTGGGAGAAAACTACTGTATGGGCGCACGTCAGGGCTCGGAAGGGAAGTAGTGACGTTTTGGATTGCAGACTTTGATGGAATGGTCTGGGGGCGTCATGTCGCATTTGGAGAGCCCCTGATGCGCCTAAACAGTGGAAACCCCCCACAAGTGACCCCATTTTGGAAAATAGACCCCACAAGGAACTTGTCTAGATGTGTGGTGAGCACTTTGAACCCCGAAGTGCTTCACAGAAGTTTATAACGCACAGCCGTAAAAATAAAAAATCCTTTTTTTTTTTTTGCAAAAATGATTTTTTTGCCCCAATATTTTATTTTTACAAGGGTAACAGGAGAAATTGGACCCAAAAGTTGTTGTCCAATTTGTCCTGAGTACGCTGATATCCAATATGTGGGAGAAAACTACTGTATGGGTACACGTCGGGGCTCGGAAGGGAAGTAGTGACGTTTTGGATTGCAGACTTTGATGGAATGGTCTGGGGGCGTCATGTCGCATTTGGAGAGCCCCTGATGCGCCTAAACAGTGGAAATCCCCAACAAGTGACCCCATTTTGGAAAATAGACCCCACAAGGAACTTATCTAGATGTGTGTGTGAGCGCTATGAAGCCCCAAGTGCTTCACAGAAGTTTATAATGTACAGCCGTAAAAACAAAAAAATATTTTTTTTTGTACAAAAATGATATTTTCGCCCCCAGTTTTTTATTTTCCCAAGGGTAGCAGAAGAAATAGGACAAATTGCACAATAACTCTTGGGGTCCAGAGTACGCTGATACCCCATATGTGGGGATAAACTACTGTTTGGACGCATGGCAGAGCTGAGAAGTGAAGAAGTGAAGGAGCACCGTTTGACTTTTTCAACGCAGAATTGGCTGGAATTGAGATCAGACGCCATGTCACATTTGGAGAGCCCCTGATGTGCCTAAACAGCGGAAACCCCCCAATTCTAACTCCAACCCTAACCCCAACACACCCCTAACCCTAGTCCCAACCCTAACCACAAACCTAACCCTAACACACCCCTAATCCGAACCCTAACCCTAATCCTAACTTTAGCGCCAACCCTAACCCTAACTTTAGCCGCAACCCTAACCCTAACCCTAATGGGAAAATGGAAATAAATACTTTTTTTTAATTTTATTATTTTTCCCTTACTAAGGGGGTGATAAAGGGGGGTTTGATTTACTATTTATAGCGGGTTTTTATGATTGGCAGCTGTCACGCTAAAAGACGCTTTTTATTGCAAAAATAGTTTTTGCATCATCACATTTTGAGAGCTATAATTTTTGCATATTTTGGCCCACAGAGTCATGTGAGGTCTTATTTTTTGCGGGACGAGTTGACGTTTTTATTGGTACCATTTTTGAGCACGTGACGTTTTTTGATCGCTTTTTATTTCGATTTTTGGGAGGTTAGAATGAACAAAAATCAGCAATTCATGAATTTCTTTTGGGGGAGGCGTTTATACCGTTCCGCGTGTGGTAAAATTGATAAAGCAGTTTTATTCTTCGGGTCAGTACGATTATGGCGATACCTCATTTATATCATTTTTTCATGTTTTGGCGCTTTTATAGAATAAAAACAATTTTATATAAAAAATAATTATTTTTGCATCGCTTTATTCTGCGAGCTATAACTTTTTTTATTTTTTCGCTGATGATGCTTTATGATGGCTCGTTTTTTGCGGGACAAGATGACGTTTTCAGCGGTAACATGTTTTTTTATATCGTCTTTTTGATCGCGCGTTATTCCACTTTTTGTTCGGCGGTATGATGATAAAGCATTGATTTTTTGCTTCGTTTTTTTTTTTTTTTTTTTAAGGGGTTCACTAAAGGGGTTAACTAGTGGGACAATTTTATAGGGGGGGTCGTTACGGACGCGGCGATACCAAATATGTTTTTTAACTTTTTTACTTTGTCCAGGTGGACATCACAGTATTTTATCAGATCGCTGGTGTGACAGTGTGCACAGCACTCTGTCACACAGCGATCGCACAGGCATAGATGCAGGCTTCTCAGTGCCTGCTTCGGCATTTTTTTTTAGGCACTGAGGTAGCCGCCTCCCTCCAGGACCCCGGCGCCATCTTGGATCCAGGTCCTGGGAGGGAGGAAGCCCTCAGAACAGCGCGATCACATCGCGCTGCTCTGAGGGTCTCAGGGGGGCGCGCAGGGAGCCCCCACCCTGCGCGATCCTCCCCTGTGCCCCCAGTACACCGCGATCATGTTTGATCGCGGTGTGCAAGGGGTTAATGTGCCGGGAGCAGTCCGTGACCGCTCCTGACACACAGTCATGGGTGTCAGCTGTGATAATCAGCTGACACCCGGCGGCGATTAGCTGCGCTCCCCTCAGGAGCGCAGCTGATCGCCTATGACGTACTATCCCGTCCCCGGTCATACGGGCCCAGGTACCATGGACGGGATAGTACGTCCGATGGCAGTAAGGGGTTAAAACCAATGGCAGGCAAACCAAAACACATAGAAACACAAAGAAAACACATATAAAAAAAAATTCAAAGGTGCCCAAAAGCTGACAAATTGCTCACAAGACACAACTAACACATGGACAAGTGACAAGTACATATAGTCATGCGAAAAGAAAAGGAGGTGGAGGAGTAAAAGGAGGGGGAGACACAGATATAGGCATGTCATGCCCTTCTGAAACCAAAAAAGTGCCAAGCCGACACGGCCAGTCCGTTCCTGCCCGTGCGACCTGCGTGTCACCGGGTTTGTGCCAGAGCTGCGGTGGACCCTGACGGCCAGCCCCCTCTGACGATACTGGTGCCTGTCCACTGGTGGGTCGAGCGAGCCCCCCTGCGGTGGAGGCAGGTCTAATAATTTTTATTTAAATTGTCTCTCTAACTTGAATGAGTACACTTTAAATCCTTTTACAAGGATCTATTGGAGGGAAAGTCTCATGCCAGCAGCTGCGGTAATGCCAGCTCCAGTAGCATCCAGTAAAGCTGCTGCAGTTAACAAGCTTTTATAAGGATTGAGCTTGGCGGTCCACCGCAAGGTGTCCTACCGCCACTCACAGCCCTGTGCCTTGGGTGCCTCCCCGATGCTCTTCACTGATTGTCCCGGGGGCCCGAAGCATGAAAAAATTAAGTGTCCAAAGTATAGGTGGTGTAGCTTGCTTAACAGCTGTGTTAATCCGCTGACTAGCAGACACTGCTAATAGGCCCAAAATTATTGTCGTTTTTTTGGAAAAACCGAACTCTTCAAAATCTAGTTGCCCCCAGCAACACAACTCTCAAGTCCTTATCTTCATCTGCAACCCGGATAAATTCTATTCTGGGTTGTTTTGCATGTAGGACCTCTAAGTGTTTATGTTGCATCTCTATTATGAATGGGGTGCAAGAATTTCAATCTCGTACCACAGGCACCATTTTTAAAATCAACTGTCATGTCAATTGCCAATCGTGCTACATTATTTATTTAATTGAGTGCGGTTGTGGGTTGCAGTACATCGGTCGGACGATACAGACGATGCATGCAAGGCTCAACAAACACCGTCAAAATATCCAAAATGGTTCATGCTACACAGTCTCTCAAAACATTTCTCCCTAGTGAACCAAAAGAATTTGAATTCGTTAAAACTCACTGTTATTGACCAGATACCACATGATATGCCTGATCAGTATAATAATCTAATAACAAGGGAGAGTTTCTGGATTTTTAAACTTGGTACACTGGCCCCTGAGGGTTTAACCCCTTCCCGACCTTTGACACAGCGTATGCGTCATGAAAGTCGGTGCCAATCCGACCTATGACGCATACCCTGTGTCATGAAAGGATCGCGTTCCTGCGGGCCGGGAGACCGGGGTCACTCAAAGGTCACCCGACACGCAGGCACAGGACCCTTTGTGCTTCACCACAGGGGGGTTGGCTTAACCCCCCCATGGCCACGATCGCTCTGATTGGCTGTTAAAAGTGAAACAGCCAATCAGAGCAATCTGTAATATTTCACCAATTTAATTGGTGAAATATTACAATCCAGCCATGGCCGATGCTGCAATAGCATCTGCCATGGCTGGACACCGAGCCCTGACCCCCCCCCACACGTAGTCACGGCAGCGATCGGCCGCCGCCACCGAAAAATGGCAGCGATCGGTCACCGCCGTCACTAACAGCTCCCCTGCTCCTGCGATCCGCTGCCCCCACCTACCGATCCCCCTCCTCACCTTCCGACCCCCCCCTATTCACCTCTCCCGGTCCACCGATGTCCCTGGATCCGTCCCGGCGGCTGCCCGGGATTCTTCATGGGCGCCGCCATCTTGGAAAATGGCGGGCGCATGCGCAGTGCGCCCGCCTGCCGGCTCATGCGCAGTGCGCCTTCCATTGTACAAAAATTTATTTTGATCACTGTGATAAACTGTCACAGTGATCAAAATAAAAAAAAGTAAATGAACCCCCCCGTCATAGGTAGGGACAAATAATAAAATAAAGAATTTTTTTTTCCTAGCGGATTTTGCTGCTAATCCGCAGCTGATTTTGCTGCGGATCAGCGGCGGATATTGCTGCTGATCCGTGGCGGATTTTGCTGCTGATCCGCGGCGGATTTTGCTGCTGATCCGCGGCGGATTTTGCTGCAGATCCGCGGCCTATTTTGCTGCTGATCCGCGGCGGATTTTGCTGCTGATCCGCGGCGGATTTTGCTGCTGATCCGCGGCGGATTTTGCTGCAGATCCGCGGTGGATTTTGCTGGGGATCCTCGGCGGATTTTGCTGGGGATCCACAGCGGATTTTGCTGCTGATCCGCCGGAGATTTTGCTGCGGATCCGCAGCGGATTTGGCGCTGCGGATCCACAGCGGATTTGGCGCTACGGATCCACAGCAGATCCAGAAACCATGTACAGTACAATGCAAATAAATGGTTAAAAAGAACGCTGTGCACATGCGATTTGCTGCGGTTTTAAATCCGCAGCATGTCAACTCTTTGTGCGGATTCCGCAGAGGTTTTACACCTATTCCATTATAGGTGTAAAACCGCAGGGAAAAACCGCAACAAATCCGCGCTAAATTCGCAGGTAGAACGCAGGTCATTTTACCTGCGGATTTAAGAAAAATCCGCAAGTCAAACCGCAACGTGTGCACGGGGCCTCAGGGTTAGGCTGGGTTCATATTGCATTATGGCAGTCCGTTAGATGGACTGCGTTTCACCGCGGTATAACGCGGTGTAACGCAGTCCGTTAACGCTGCCATTCACCCCATTTGTGTGCGCATCGCAACGCATGCCGTAAAGCGGCATGCGTTTGCGACGAGCCGTCATTCAGTGACGGAGCCTCGGACACGGGCTGCAGCGTCTGGGCTCCGTCACCGCTAGCACAGATGAATCATCTGCTGATTCATCTGCGCTAGCGGGTATAGCATAATGCGATCGCGTTATGCTATACCGTTACCAGCCAGTCAACGCTACGTGTTGAACGGGCTGGTAAAACGCAATATGAACCTAGCCTTAGGGTTAGAACTAGGGTTAGGGTTAGCATTAGGGTTAAGGTTAGAATTAGGGTTGGAATTTGGGTTAGGGTTGGAATTAGGGTTAGGGTTGGAATTAGGGTTAGGCTTGTGGTTAGGTTTATGGTTAGAGTTGGGATTAGGGTTAGGGGTGTGTTGGGGTTAGGGTTATGGTTAGGGTTTGTATTAGGGTTAGGTGTGTGTAGGGGTTAGGGTTGGGGTTAGGGGTGTGTTGGGGTTAGGGGTGGAGTTAGAATTGAGGGGTTTCCACTATTTAGGCACATCAGGGGGTCTCCATACGCGACATGGCGCCACCATTGATTCCTGCAAATTTTGCGTTCAAAAAGTCAAACAGTGCTCCCTTTATTCCAAGCCCCGACGTATGCCCAAACAGTGGTTTATCCCCACATATGGGGTATCAGCGTACTCGGGAAAAATTGCACAACAACTTTTGGGGTCTAATTTCTCATGTTACTCTTGGGAAAATAAAAAAATTGGGGACTAAAAGATCCTGATTGTGGAGAAAATATGATTTTTTTATTTTCATGCCCGGGCGTTATAAACTTCTGTGTAGCCCTTGGGGGTTCAAAGTGCTCACCACACATCTAGATAACTTCTTTGCGGGGTCTAGTTTCCAAAATGGGGTCACTTGTGGGGAGTTTCTACTGTTTAGGCACATCAGGGGCTCTGCAAATGTAACAAGATGCCCGCAGACCATTCCATCAAGTCGGCATTTCAAAGCGTCACTACATCCCTTCCGAGCCCTGACGTGTGCCCAAACAGTGGTTCCCCCCCACATATGGGGTACTAGTGTACTCAGGACAAACTGGACAACAACTTTTGGGGTCCAATTTCTCCTGTAACCATTGTGAAAATAAAAAATAGTGGGCTAAAAAATCATTTTTTGAGAAAAAAAAATGATTTTTTATTTTCATGGCTCTGCGTTATAAACTTCTGTGAAGCACCTGGGGGTTCAAAGTGCTCACTATGCATCTAGATAAGTTCCTTAGGGCGTCTAGTTTCCAAAATGGGGTCACTTGTGGGGGAACTCCAATGTTTAGGCACACAGGAACTCTCCAAATGCGACATGGCAACCGCTTAATATTCCAGCATATTTTCCATTCAAAAAGTCAAATGGCGCTCCTTCCCTTCTGAGCCCTGCCGTGCGCCCAAACAGTGGTTTATGACCACATATGAGGTATCTGTGTACTCAGGAGAAATTGCCCAACAAATTTTAGGATCCAATTTATACTGTTGCCCATGTGAAAATGAAAAAAACTGAGGCTAAAAGAAAATTTTTGTGAAAAAAAAGTACTTTCTTTTTTTTAAGGATCAATTTGTGAAGCACCTGGGGTTCAAAGTGCTCACTATGCATCTAGATAAGTTCCTTAGGGGGTCTAGTTTCCAAAATGGGGTCACTTGTGGGGGAGCTCCAATGTTTAGGCACACAGGGACTCTCCAAATGCGACATGGCAACCGCTAAATATTCCAGCATATTTTCCATTCAAAAAGTCAAATGGCGCTCCTTCCCTTCTGAGCCCTGCCGTGCGCCCAAACAGTGGTTTATGACCACATATGAGGTATCTGTGTACTCAGGAGAAATTGCCCAACAAATTTTAGGATCCAATTTATACTGTTGCCCATGTGAAAATGAAAAAATTGAGGCTAAAAGAAAATTTTTGTGAAAAAAAAGTACTTTCTTTTTTTTACAGATCAATTTGTGAAGTACCTGGGGGTTCAAAGTGATCACTATGCATCTAGATAAGTTCCTTAGGGGGTCTAGTTTCAAAAATGGGGTCACTTGTGGGGGAGCTCCAATGTTTAGGCACACAGGGACTCTCCAAATGCAACCGCTAAATATTCCAGCATTTTTTCCTTTCAAAAAGTCAAATGCCGCTCCTTCCCTTCTGAGCCCTGCCGTGCACCCATACAGTGGTTTATGACCACATATGAGGTATCTGTGTACTCAGGAGAAATTGCTCAACAAATTTTAGGATCCATTTTATCCTGTTGCCCATGTAAACATGAAAAAATTGATGCTAAAAGAAAATTTTTGTTGGAAAAATTAAAATGTCCATTTTTTCCTTCCACGTTTCTTTAGTTCCTGTGAAGCACATGAAGGGTTAATAATCTTCTTGAATGTAGTTTTGAGTAGCTTGAGGGGTGCAGTTTTTATAAAGGTGTCACTTTTGGGTATTTTCTGCCATATAGACCCCTCAAAGTGACTTCAAATGTGAGGTGGTCCCTAAAAAAAATGGTTTTGTAAATTTTGCTGTAAAAATGAGAAATCGCTGGTCAACTTTTAACCCTTATAACTTCCTAACAAAAAAAAATGTTGTTCCCAAAATTGTGCTGATGTAAAGTAGACATGTGGGAAATGTTATTTATTAACTATTTTGTTTCACATAACTCTCTGGTTTAACAGAATAAAAATTCAAAATTTGAAAATTGCGAAATTTTCAAAATTTTCGCCAAATTTCCATTTTTTTCACAAATAAACGCAAAAATTATCGACCTAAATTTACCACTAACATGAAGCCCAATATGTCACGAAAAAACAGTCTCAGAATCGCTAGGATCCGTTGAAGCGTTCCTGAGTTATTACCTCATAAAGGGACACTGGTCAGAATTGCAAATAATGGCAAGGTCTTTAAGGTCAAAATAGGCTGGGTCATGAAGGGGTTAAACCTCACTATTGAAAAAGTCACGTTATATATGCATTTTATTTATTTATTTACATTTATTTTTCCTTGTGTACATTGTTTTTATGTCATTTTTACGTTGGTTTTATTCAATTTATCTGTGTTTTGTTTTTTTTTTTCTTTTTTGCAGTCATATTTGCATTTTTAATCATGTGGGTGTTCTGATTAATTGCCTTTTAATTTTCATTTGCTGCTCCACCTTTATATAGCTTTCCTACTCCATTCTATGTATAACTGCCACCTGAGGAAGACGGAGCTATTCCGTTGAAACGCGTTGTGAATATCAATAAATGAAGACTTTTTAATATCAGCTGAATTGCGTCCCTCGCGCTCCTTATGACCGGATTGCTTTATCATCACTTATGTCTGATCCTCTCTTGAGGTACACGGCCAGAGCTGCAGCAGACAACCTTAATCTCATCTGCCTTTATCGCCAACCTGGCGCTCCTTTGAAACCGTCTATATGAATTTGGTTGCAAAATTATTGTCTGGGTTAGATGCAGTTAAAAATTTGTAATTAGATCTACAGCCGGTGGCTACTCCGCTGACTAGCAGACACTGCTACTAGGCCCAAAATTATTGTCCAGGCAAGATGCAGTTAAAAATTTGCAATTATATCTACAGCCGGTGGCTACTCCGCTGACTAGCAGACACTGCTGCTAGGCCCAAAATTATTGTCTGGGTTAGATGCAGTTAAAAATTTGTAATTATATCTACAGCCGGTGGCTACTCCGCTGACTAGCAGACACTCAAGCTTTGGAGCAGACCTCTGATTCCCAGGCTATAGTATGAGTAAACAGCTCTAGTCTTCACACTCAACAATCTGTGTTACCCCAAGCCATAGTGTATGTAGTTTCTTACGGTTAAAAGGGGGTGGGAAAGACCCAACCCACCTGTAATTGACGATGCCAACGTCACGTAAAACACAGCAATGGGACTCCAAAAAGAGTCTCCATTTTTTTCCAAAAATTTGGGGCACAGACACCACTTAAGTAGCATCAATTGCCCCAGAGTTGCTTAAAACGGTTAGTGAGGTGATTATACCAAATCCTCAAGCTTTTACTCTCCCCAGGATGACATAGGGGTAGAAAAGTCCTTGCGGATACATGATTTGTTCATCTTTACGAACGTGAGTCTGTCTACAGTCTCAGTGGACAGCCGCGTGCGCTTATCTGTCAGACTCAGCACACCACCAGCAGCGCTGAATACACGTTCAGAGAGAACAAAAATTATTATTAATTTGAAAGCTGGTGGTATAGATGGCCTATTAGAATGAGTAACACACACTGCTACTGGCCCAAAATTATTCTACAGGCAAGATGCAGCTAAAAATTGTATTAATTTGAAAGCTGGTGGAGCTTAGTATAGATGGCCTATTAGAATGAGTACCACACACTGCTACAGGCCCAAAATTATTCTACAGCCAAGATGCAGCTAAAAATAATTATTAATTTGAAAGCTGGTGGAGCTTAGCATAGATGGCCTATTAGAATGAGTAACACACACTACTACAGGCCCAAAATTATTCTACAGGCAAGATGCAGCTAAAAATAATTCTTAATTTGAAAGCTGGTGGAGTTTAGTATAGATGGCCTACTAGAATGAGTACCACACACTGCTACAGGCCCAAAATTATTCTACAGCCAAGATGCAGCTAAAAATAATTATTAATTTGAAAGCTGGTGGAGCTTAGCATAGATGGCTTATTAGAATGAGTACCACACACTGCTACAGGCCCAAAATTATTCTACAGCCAAGATGCAGCTAAAAATAATTATTAATTTGAAAGCTGGTGGAGCTTAGCATAGATGGCTTATTAGAATGAGTAATACACACTGCTACAGGCCCAAAATTATTCTACAGGCAAGATGCAGCTAAAAATTATTATTAATTTGAAAGCTGGTGGAGTTTAGTATAGATGGCCTATTAGAATGAGTACCACACACTGCTACAGGCCCAAAATTATTCTACAGCCAAGATGCAGCTAAAAATTAGTATTAATTTGAAAGCTGGTGGAGCTTAGTATAGATGACCTATTAGAATGAGTACCACACACTGCTACAGGCCCAAAATTATTCTACAGGCAAGATGCAGCTAAAAATTAATTATTAATTTGAAAGCTGGTGAGCTTAGTATAGATGGCCTATTACAATGAGTACCACACACTGCTACAGGCCCAAAATTATTCACAGGCAAGATGCAGCTAAAATCAGTATAATTTGAAAGCTGGCGGAGCTTAGTATAGATGGCCTATTTAGAATGAGTACCACACACTGCTACAGGCCCAAAATATTCTACAGGCAAGATGCAGCTAAAAATTATTATTAATTTGAAAGCTGGTAGAGCTTAGTATAGATGGCCTATTAGAATGAGTACCACACACTGCTACTGTTAGGGTCTGCGGAACACACCAAATATAAGATGTGGAGAGGTGCGTTCGCAGCCCGGGTCCACCGTGCAGGCGGAGCCTGCTGCTAGTAAAATGGCGCAAGAAGCGAACTCTGTTATCCCGCAGAGTCGCCAAAATAAACGCCGTAACGCGCTGTGGCAATATGTGCGAACTCTGTTAATCCACAGAGCCGCTAGAAGGAGTGCCGCAGCGCTATATGGCGATGTGTGCGAACTCACTTAACACAACTGAGTCGCAAAATAAACACGCTAGGGCGCTGTCTAGCATTGAAAGCGAACCCTGTTACGTCACAGAGCCGCTGAGACAAACTTCTGTGTTCTGTCAGGCACCCAGGTACACAGTGAACAGCTAAGCGAACACAGAACGTGATCATGCGCTAATGTCCTCGCGGGAGTCACCCGCAATCTATGGCGTCTGAATGCCAGGCCCTGAATGCGCAATCAAACTCCTCACCGGTTATGCCGGTGATATGGAAATTTAATTAGGATAAAAATATCCTTCTGTGTTTGCTGCTTGCCATGTCCAAATCTCTATATAATGTCTTTTTGAGCGCTCAGAACGAAATGAGGACTGTCCACAACGCAAGTGTCAGTATAACAGTTCGTCAAAGACATACATTTATTATTCATTCAAGGTTTTATACGTTTACAAAAAGGGGCTGGTTAGTCAATTAACATACAATTAAAAGCTGCTAGATTATTGGCTGTTCTAGTGTAAATGTAATGTATGTAGTACAGTTCATACAGCGTCTTGTGCTTGGGTGCGATGAAAATACATGAGACACAGGTTTGATATAGAAAGTCTTGTATTACTTCATACAAGTTGACAAAAATAGTCACACAGTTTGCAGACACAGAAGCAGGAGACACAGCAGGCCAGAGTAATCTAAGCTCAGCAATCACTCTCCACAACAGGTTCAGGATCTTCTTCTCTGTTACCGTAAGTCCATGCAAACGTGGGTCTTTCAAAGAGCAGGGTTCAGAGTCCACAAGTGCTTCAGAGTTCCTCAGTAGGAATAGCTGGAGTACAAGGTCCAAGGCTTTAGGAGTCAGGTCACAGGTTCACTGCAGGCTAGATTCTGAAGCACTGATTGCTCAGCTGTGGCTGCTTAAGAAGCAAAAGGAGAGAATCAGGGCGGGAACATGCAAGCTGGAAACTCCATTTTGACTGAGGGCAAGATAGCTGCAGCAAGACAGAAAGTAAAATGGCTGACGAACAAACTGAGTTTCAGGAACATGTACACAGAACCTTACATTACTCCCCCCTTAGGGACAACCTCCGGATGACCTCAGGCCAGGCTTGTGTGGGTACCTCTGATGAAACTGACGGAGCAAGCGAGGAGCATTAACGTTATTGACTGGTTCCCATGAGTTGTCCTCCACTGGGTAGCCCTGCCATTTAATCAGATATTGTAACTGATTTCTATACAACCTGGAATCTAAAATCCTTTCCACCACAAATTCTTCCTGACCATCGACTAGCACTGGGTCAGGGCAAGGAGAAGAACGTCCAGGAAATGTATTGGGTGTCGCAGCCTTTAGTAGGGATACATGAAAGACAGGGTGAATTCTCATAGTTCTGGGCAGTTGAAGACGACAAGCAACGGCACTTATAATTTTACTGATTTTATAGGGTCCAATGTACTTATGTCCCAACTTAGACGATGGAATCCTTAACTTAAGATTTCTGGTTGACATCCAGACCAAGTCTCCTACCTTGAAAGCTGGTGCAGGTTTACGAAATTTATCTGCTGCTTTCTTGTACCTTTCCTGAGCCGATTCCAGATTCTCCTTTAGAAGATCCATATTCTTCTGTAAAGACGTGATTCTTTCAGCCACTGCTGGTAAAGGCGTTTCTATGGGAAATCGTGGTAGAATGTTAGGATGATAACCTAGATTAGAGTAAAAAGGAGACTGCTTAGTGGAGGCACTCTGAGAGTTGTTATACGAGAACTCAGCTAATGGAAGTAGATCCACCCAATCATCCTGTAGGTGGCAGATAAAGCAGCGGAGATACTGCTCCAGGGTTTGATTGGTTCGTTCGGTCTGTCCATTAGTCTGGGGATGAAAAGCAGAAGAAAGGTTTACTTTAATGTCCAATGCTGCACAGAAAAATATTTAGAGTTGAGAGTCCTCAGTGGTTGATACCTTTTAATGGCTAACTGAAAGATGGTAACAAATTGCAAGCTTTCGAGACTACTCAGGTCTCTTCATCAGGCTGAACTAATACAAAATCTGAAGAATCACATATTTATACACAAAACACAGAAAAATGCATAGGTAATAGATAAGGAGAGAAAGTTTATTACCCTCTGATTGGGGTCTGGTAATGTTTGTGATGTTTTCACAGGGTATTTGGAGTAAATTCTCCAAATACCTGTGAAAACATCACAAAACATTACCAGACCCCAATCAGAGGGTAATAAAACTTTCTCTCTTATCTATTACCTATTGCATTTTTTCTGTGTTTTTGTGTATAATATGTGATTCTTCAGATTTTGTATTAGTTCAGCCTGATGAAGAGACTGAGTAGTCTCGAAAGCTTGCAATTTGTTACCATCTTTTCAGTTAGCCATTAAAAGGTATCAACCACTGAGACTCTCACTCTAAATATTTTTCTATCTACTGGCTAACACGGTACGAAGATATACATCTTTACTGTATCAATGCTGCACAGAAATTTTGCCAAACCTAGAAGTGAATTGCACCCCTCGATCCGAAATAACCTCATCCGGTACTCCATGTAAGCGAAACACATCTTTAATCATCAAATCTGATGTCTGTTTTGCAGTGGGTAAGCCGACACAAGGGATAAAATGAGCTGCCTTTGTTAGACGGTCAACCACCACTAGAATGGTGTTCTTCCCTTGAGAGGTTGGTAACTCCACAATGAAGTCCATAGAAATGGATCCCCACGGGCGGGACGGGGTGGGAAGAGGCTGTAACAGACCAGTTGGTGAGGAGCGAGGTGTTTTGCATCTTGCACAGACTTCACATGAAGTGACATAGTTTAAAACATCCTTCCTGCAAGTGGGCCACCAAAAGAAACGAGAGAGAAATTCCTGTGTCTTTAGAATTCCTCTATGCCCAGCTATCTTGGAATCGTGAATGAGTTGCAATACTCTCAATCTGACTGTTTCAGGAATATACAGGCGTTGTCCCTGAATCCACACACCATTCTTAAAGACAAGACTTACGTCCCTTGGGGGTTGTGCCAAAAAGGAATCCGCATGGTATGCTTCCTTGATGTCCTTAAGTAGGTCTTGATTATGAATTACTCCTAGGAATCTAGAGTCAGGAAGAATAGTCTTAGGAGGAGTAATTGGACGTGTCTCTGCTGAGTAAATCCTAGAGAGTGCATCAGCCTTTCCATTGCGCGATCCTGGTCTATAAGAAATGATAAAATTAAATTGGTTTAAGAAAAGATTCCAGCGAGCCTGGCGAGGAGTCAGGCACTTAGCCGACCTGATAAACTCAAGGTTACGATGATCTGTCAGGACGACTATTTGCTGTGCAGCTCCCTGAAGAAGGTGTCTCCATTCTTTGAAGGCGGCAATAATGGCCAACAACTCTCTATTGCCCACATCGTAGTTCCTCTCAGCCGAAGACAACTGCTGGGAAAAGAAGGCACAGGGATGCAAGACATTCTTCTCACCTGTTCTCTGAGAGAGTATAGCTCCAACGGCACAGTCTGAAGCATCCACCTCTATTATGAAGGCAAGCTCGGGGTTGGGATGAACTAGGATAGGTGCAGTGGTAAATTTATCTTTTAGACGGGAAAATGCTTCCTGGGCTTGGGGAGTCCAGGAGAACCTAGACTCTTTCCGGGTAAGTTGGGTGATAGGTGACACTACCTCAGAGAAATTTCTAATGAAACGTCTATAGAAGTTGGCAAACCCGATGAAGCGCTGTACCTCCTTCACATTTCTAGGACTTGGCCAATCCTTGATGGCTTGGGTTTTGCTTCCATCCATACTAATTCCTTGTGTAGACAGTACTTACCCCAGAAATTGAATTTCGGTCCTATGGAATTCACACTTTTCAAGTTTGATGTAAAGATGATTTTGTCTTAGACGTTCCAAGACCATTCTCACATGTCCATGATGTTCCTCTGTGGAGTTAGAAAAAATTAGAATATCATCCAAATAAATTACCACGAATGTATCTAGGAGATCCCTGAAGATGTCATTCACCAAGTGTTGGAAAGTGGCTGGGGCGGTACTCAGACCAAAAGGCATAACTAGATATTCAAAGTGTCCATAGCGTGACCTGAATGCAGTCTTCCATTCATCCCCAGGTCTAATACGGACTAAGTTATAGGCCCCACGAAGATCTAGTTTAGAGAAAATTTTGGCATGTCGCACTCTCTCCAATAACTCAGGGATTAAAGGCAATGGATAACGGTTTCTAATAGTAACCTTATTGAGTTCCCTATAGTCTACGCATGGTCTCAGAGATCCATCTTTCTTCTTTACAAAGAAGATGGGTGCACCTGCAGGAGATGAAGAGGGGCGTATGAAGCCCTTGGCTAGATTTTCGTCTATGTAATCCTTTAAAGCCTTTAGCTCGGGCCCCGCCAGGGGGTAGATCTTACCAAAAGGTATCTCTGCTCCAGGCAATAATTCAATTGGACAATCATATGGACGGTGAGGAGGAAGCTGGTCAGCGTTCTTCTTGTCACATAAATCCACATAGTCCTGGTATACAGCTGGTAGTTCAGGGACTGACATGGTTCCTTTAGGAACAGAGCAAGCTGAAACTTTTGGACTCATCTGTTTCTCTGGAAAGTGTAATTCCTTGGTCTCCCAGTTAATGGTAGGATTCTGAGCCTGCAGCCATGGTAGCCCTAGAATAATGGGAAAGTGGGGAGAAGAGATAAGCATAAAGGACAGTTTCTCTTGATGATCTTTACCCATAAGGACCCTCAAAGGCTCTGTTTCCTGATCCACTGGTCCAGAGGTCAGCAGGGAGCCATCCACAGTTTCCATCTGTACTGGAGTAGCCTTCTTCACTGAACGTATCCCCTGTTTCAGAGCAAAGGAGACATCCATAAAATTTCCACTTGCCCCTGAGTCGATCATAGCAGAGCTAGACACCCAAGCTGAGTCAACCCAGAGTTTGATGGAAAGAAAGCAATGAGAATTGTTTTTCTTACAACTCAGCTGGGACACCGCTGAGGAAACTTGAAAAATGGCAGCGTTTACACAGTCAACGTCCTCAGAGGTAACGGAGTTTAAGTCCGAGAAATCAAGATCTGTTGCTGCAGATCTCTCTGGAGCCTGAGGCTCGGACCTGACAGATCCCCTCTCGCAACACTCACAATGAATGAGTGCTGCAGTAGTCTTACGAGAACGGCTGGGGCAGTTTATAATGAAGTGCCCTGACTTACCACAATAGAAACATAGATTTTCCTTAAAACGATGTTCCTTGCGTGCATCACTAACCCGTCGTTGTAAAGAGTCTACCTGCATGGGTTCAGGTTCAGGTTCCTGTGTAATCCTACTCAAAGGTTCCTTAGCTGGAGAGGAAGGTAGGAAAAGGTTAGTGCGATTGCTTTCGAACCATCTCTCTTGCCTGCGTTCAGTCAGACGAGTATCAATACGGATGCAGTAGTTAATAAAGTCACCTAATGCAGTGGAGGGTCGGCACGAGCAAGTTCATCCTTAATCAGTGGAGATAACCCCTTTCGAAAAATAGATTTTTTGGCGGAACTGTCCCAGGTGGTATCAAGGGCCCATCTCCTGAAATCCAAGGCATATTCAGCTACCGAGTGCTTACCTTGGCGCAAAGCTAACATGGCTGCTTCAGCTGTTGCACCTCGATTGGGGTCATCAAACACCTGCCCCATGGCTGAAATAAAAGCATCAAGGTGATTCAAACAATCATCCTCAGTCTCAATCAGAGGGTTTGCCCACATCAAAGCCTTGTTGGTAAGCAACATAATTATAGTAAGCACCTTAGATCGTTCAGTGGGAAATTGTGAAGCATGTGCAGAATAAAAAAGATTGCATTGATTAATAAATCCCCTGAATTTCTCACGTTCACCGCCAAAACGAAAAGGGGCAACTTGGAATCCCAGAACTCGGGGCTACGGCAGGAGCCTGGACTCGCTCTTCTAGAACCTCAATCCTGGCTCGCAAATCCTGGGCAGTCTGTCCAAACACTTGCAAATTGTGATTAGTGAGGTCCTGTAGGCTTGAAAAACGGGTCTTTATATTCTGCAAATCTGCAAGGATATTATCAGTCACTCCGCAAAGTTCCTTTATGCGGGCCTCCATTTTCCAGATCTTTTAAGACAGGAGTACTGGAAGAAGAGGAGAGGAGAAAAAAAAAAACAATAGTGTTTACCTGTGGTAACACTGCAGAGAGAAAAAAAATTAAGGGAACTGCTCACCTGGAATGGTTGTGAGAAGTCACAACCACTATCATCACAGAAAGTTCACCCGGACATCTGATATCCACAGTTACAGCAGACACAAAAAGAGAAAAGAGAAAAAAAAAAAACAATAGTGTTTACCTGTGGTAACACTGCAGAAAAAAAAACACTTAAGGGAATTGCTCACCTGGAATGGTTGTGAGAAGTCACAACCACTGTCATCACAGAAAGTACAACCGGACATCCGATATCCACAGTTACAGCAGACACAGCCTTTCCAGACCCAGCAGACACTAACGTTTTGGCTTCAGAATCTTGTAATGTATGTAGTACAGTTCATATAGCGTCTTGTGCTTGGGTGCGATGAAAATACATGAGACACAGGTTTGATATAGAAAGTCTTGTATTACTTAATACAAGTTGGCAAAAATAGTCACACAGTTTGCAGACACAGAAGCAGGAGACACAGCAGGCCAGAGTAATCTAAGCTCAGCAATCACTCTCCACAACAGGTTCAGGATCTTCTTCTCTGTTACCGTAAGTCCATGCAAACGTGGGTCTTTCAAAGAGCAGGGTTCAGAGTCCACAAGTGCTTCAGAGTTCCTCAGTAGGAATAGCTGGAGTACAAGGTCCAAGGCTTTAGGAGTCAGGTCACAGGTTCACTGCAGGCTAGATTCTGAAGCACTGATTGCTCAGCTGTGGCTGCTTAAGAAGCAAAAGGAGAGAATCAGGGCGGGAACATGCAAGCTGGAAACTCCATTTTGACTGAGGGCAAGATAGCTGCAGCAAGACAGAAAGTAAAATGGCTGACGAACAAACTGAGTTTCAGGAACATGTACACAGAATCTTACAGTAAATATGATAATTATGATAATCATGATTAAAAGAGCTGAAGTTGCAGAATTATTGTTTTATATTCTTGTGACCTAGCTGTCTTGCATAACTATAATGTAAACAACAGATATCTAATAAGACTTTTTGTACGTTCCTTATGAAGGCCTTATGAAGGCCTTATGAAGGCCAGATTTCTTTAAAACGACTGATTATAGCTGGCCTAGAAATATGTGAGCACAGGGTTTTTTTAGCAAGTGAGATCTATCTAACTGTGAATACATATATGTGAATATACTTTGAATATATGGAATACATATATATTTCCATGACAGTCCCCCCTTAGATACCACTTGCCCTAAAATACCTGCTCCTGGCCCAAGTGCTGCAACTCTTTTGTTCTGCCTGCGAGTTGAGACACCCCTAGCGCATGTCTCCCCCACCGAATATAGACTTTTCGCAAATGGGCGGTCAGGAGGACTGTCCTGTCGGGGTTTATGTGTTTGCAATCATAGTCTCTTTATTTGATAGGATGTTTCATCAAGGATGTGTATTCTCAGTCTGGAGGTAGTTCGGAGATCTGGTCAAGCCAGGCAGTTCCATCCGGACTGGTGCGAGGTCCAAGATGGTGAGTGGCATCAAATTGGTTGTCTCCTGAACAGTTTTTTCCATTATCCTGCGGATACAAGGAATTACACAGCAACCAGTAATTAATGCAAAAATGAGAACCCCCATAATGGCTGTCTCAACCTGTGCCAACATTTTCTGCCACCCACTCATCCACCCAAAGTATCGATCCCATGGGTCAGTGACACCTGAGTTCTGTTTCAGTTCCTCTGATAACTCATTAAGTTTCTGTATTGCCATTGTGACTTTACCATTTGGGCCAGTGTTGTCTGGGATGTAGGTGCAACAGGTGTCTTTGATCATTTTGTAAACACCTCCTTTCTCAGCTAGAATCATATCCAAAGCCATTCTATTCTGGAATGCCATAATGGAAGTTTTTATTTTCTCCAGCCATTTTTTTTTTTTTTTTCTACAAGCTTGCTTTAGAACAAGGTCACTCAACAGATAAGGAAAATTACAGGCTGAGGGAGAGAGCAGACACAAACTACGCAGCGGTCTGAGTAGCCCCTCCCGTCGGGCATTCGGCGAGGAAATAATTTTTTTTTTTTTTTCTCCTCAATCAAACTTTCGTGTTGAAGTTTTTGTTTTGGAAAAATTTCTCTTTTTTTTTTTTTTTTAAAATGGGGAACAAGATGGGCAAGCAGGAGAGTCTTATGCTCCCTGGAGAGAAAACTGCCCCCCAGCTGGTAGCTGAACAAGAAGGAGTAAAGTATGTAAAAAATTACAGACAGCTCATGAAAGTGTGTGAAATCCATAAGAAGGGCAGACTCCAAGCTGCGGAATGGCAGGATGTATTGAAAAATAGAAAAGGGAAGCTAGTAGATTCAAAATTGCTGACTGATGCAAATGCATGGTACAAAGTGGCAGTAAACTTGCATCGTTTAGGAAGTCCAGAAAGGTGTGTGAACAAGCCAGGATATGATTTTTATGTGTACAAGATAGAGAAAGATGCTAAGCCATCACCACCCCCATATGGTGAAGGGAAATATTGGACATGTTCAGTCTGTTCTCAACAGAATCCATGGTACAGGGACACTTGTGTAGCATGCGGTGCCCCCCACCTCTCCCTAGTCATTATATCAGGAGAAGAAAGTGCAAATCTCCCTACACAAAATGCTACATGTAGCCCCCAGACACAACAGCCCACAGCTAGGGCTTCACAGGGGGTGGTATAGCTACAGGGCTGCTAGCATGGAACCATGACACTGATCCACCGCAGCCTCAGCAAGGAAGTGGGAAATCCCCATGCAGCAAGACAACTTTAAAGCCCAAATCTCACCCAGTGTATGCACCAAGTACACCATGTCACTTCTTATCTGATGAACATGAAGATGCAACGTCACACATGCTGCCCAATACTAGGGAAGAAAACACACAAGCACCAATAGAGCAGGGACAGGTAGAGGCACCATCCTATGAGCCTTTCATCCCAAGCCAGGTGATCAGTATGCTGCCAGACCCAGGGATACACCCCATGCTATTTTGCCAAAAAATGCAGCAGATCCAGCAAACGTATACAGCAGCCTGGATTGATCTCTGGACCGAAATGGAAACAAAAGCAGGTGATGCATTCTGGTCAATTATGAGAGAACACTTCAAGCTTCCAGCAGAGTTAGATGCGTATGCCTGGGAGACAGGACCAAAGCTAATTGAGCAACTCAGAGAATGGGCCAAAAGCAGACTGACAGGACAAACTCTCAGCCTACATGTCACGAGTCAAGACAAGACAGAGTCTGTGGAGAAGTTCCATGGCAGAGTGATGCAAGTGTTTCAAGATTTGGCTTCAATATTCATGATCAGATACACAGACAGATGTTGGCACAGGCCTTTGTGCATGGACTGAGAGAACCAATCAGAAAGCCACTGATAGTAGCTAGGCCTGAGTACAGGTCAATAGCAATGGACACCCTTCTCACAGTCGCAAAAGGGATAGAATCCCAGCCAGGAGTGCGCAAAACAGCTCCCCTGATGGTGGTCTCAGAGCCAGATGGCCAACCACGTTTTAAAGACAGAAGAAATGTCAAGTGTTACAAATGTGGCAAGCTTGGCCATTACCGGAACCGCTGCAGAGAACCCCTACGACCCACCACTTTGTCTAGAGAAGCAAGCCAAGGAAGAAACACAGAAAGCAGTGAAGAACCCCGTCCATAGGACAAGAGCACACCAAGTCCACAAGGAACCCCACCAGTGGGACCAATATCCTGAGAGTGGATGGCGTAGTCATATCTTTTCTTGTGGAACTCCGCAACCTCACCTACCTATCAGAATCTTCTGCTTCCTGCATGGGAATTGATGGTCAAGTCAGATATTTCCAGATTATGAAGCCCCTGAGCGTGTGGACTCAGCCAGAACACTCCATCATGTCCCAGTTTGTTGTGTAAAAAACCTGCACCCTCAACCTATTGGTAGTGGACCTACTGCAGAAGCTGAAAGCGACCAGAGTGTTCCAGGAAGATGGGACCATGACACTTTCTTCACCCCTGACCCAAGAAGAAACAGGAACCTCAAACAAACCACACTGCAGACCTATCACAGGAGGTGCTGGACATAGTACCAAAAAGCCACTCCATCACCCAGGGCCAAGATGTCTCTGACCAACTGAAGGTCTAAGTGAGCTCGCCTAAGAAGACGGCCTGAGAACTTTGACATTGGCCAGGATATTCAACTCAAGAAGGACCCTACTCGCTTCATGGAATGGCAACACCTCATCCAGCTCCAACGCCAGAGGTTCATCTTTTGCAAGCACCAGGAGGTGCCCCCTGCAATCAACCAGTTCACCCAGGCCCTAGACCGGAAAAAGGCCACTCAGCTCTTCAAACTTGTGCACAAATACTGACCTGAGACCGAGCTGGAGAAAAAGAAACTACTGATGGCCCGTGCTGAGAGAAAAGCAGCCGTTTAAGGAGACGTCCCAACAAGAAGACCCCCTGTGACCAGAGCAGGTGCTAACACAGTGACTGTCTTGGTGGAGAACAAGAAAGCCAGCTGGTCGTCATCTCTCATGATGTGGATCCTAGTAGACGGCTTGTTTTCCCGCCAGCTCTGCACCAGCAGATGGGAGCCCCCTGCCGCATACTGAAGGACAAGGCCAAACTGGGCTGCCTCGCCCATCGGAATCAATCCCAGCTTTCCACAGTAAAGAAAAAGACTGTAAACCCCACTGAGTTCAGAATGGTGCAAGGCCTGGAGGCCGCGAAAGAGGCTACGGTATTTGAAACCCCAACAGTGCTGAACCATCACACTCTGCTCTCAAGAGTCCCAGTCACCGCAACGGTATTCACGGTGATCCACCTGGCCAGTACCTTCTTCAGCGTTTCCCCTCCACCTGGAGGCCTGCTTTCACGCACCAGTGCAGTGCATATGGACAGTGTTGTCTCAAGGTGCTCAAAACAAGCCCTTCAAGTTTCACCAAGACAATGTCCTCCATCCTCGTCAACTGGATTGCAGAATATGCAAGAGTCACTCTTCTACAACACGTGGATGACTTTCTCTTTTGTGTGGTTGACATCGACACCTGCACAGTCTATTCCTTATCTCTCCTACTCTACCTGGAAAGAAGGTCATGCTACTGGAGTCCTGGCACGGATTCACGGGGGAAAACAGAGACTTTTAGGCAGCCTCTCAGCCCGCTTGGATCCAGTTGCAAGAAGAGCACCCTCCTGCCTGATGGCAGTATCTGCAGCACACACCCTCCTGGACAAGGTTGCTGACATCACTTTTGGACAGCCACTGGAAACTCTCACTCCACATGATATCTTGGCAATCTTCAATCAAGCTCAACCAACAGTAATCTCTCCACCGCCAGGCATCTTTGTGGCGCCTCTATTGCCTTTGTCTCATAATGTCACCGTCTCCAGACCTACAGTGCTCAGCCCGGCCACTCTACTCCCACTCCCAAGGGGGGATACTTGGATGGCTCCAGAAGAAGTTTCAACACGGGAAGTGCAGTGACCAGCAATCAAGAAATCCTATGGTCCAGAAGTCTGTCACCTAGCCTGTCAGCCCAGGAAGCAGAATTGATAGCGCTGACGAAGGCCTGCCTGTTGTGAATGGGTTTGAGATGAGTTCTGAGCAGAGGCTCCCTCTGGTGGTTACAAGCGGTACTAGTGAAGATTGTGAGGACTGGGAATCAGGTGTTACTGACTGGTCTTATATAAGGGAGTCATTTTCCCATCAGGGTTGCCGGTGATCAATTGTTCTGGTCTGAATCCTTCATTCCAGTTTCCCTTTTAGCCTGCTGTGTCGTGTCTGCATCTCCTGCTACCAGATAAGATTTTTTCTTCTTTTGTGTTATTGCTATATTTTTGCATTTTGTCTTGCACTTCTTTGGGGTCCTTCTGGGGTCCCCTCCGGGGGCTTCTGCCTTCTCAGTTTAGTTCAGCCACTGAGTTTTGTTCTTTTGCTTTTTCCAGTTTTTTCAGTGGCTGCTGTTTTGATTTTGTTACACCAGAGAGCTAATTTAGGTGGTAGAGGTCGTGTGATCTCAGGTGATTTTGAAATTAGTAGAGTTGGTGTTTTTCAGGGTTTTCTGGGATTGCAGTAAGTACCCTTCCTGTCCTTTTCTTTTTAGATAGTTTGGGCCCCAGCGTTTGCTCATTCTATTTTCTTTCTGTGTCAGTATTTCCTCTTGTCTAACCGCCATTACATGTTTGGAGGCTTTCTATTATCTTTGGGGTTCTGCTCCGGGGCAGATAGCTTTCCTATTTCTATCTTTAGGTGTAGTTAGTTTCTCAGGCTGTGACGAGGCGTCTAGGACCAACGTAGGAACGCTCCACGGCTGCCTCTAGTTGTGGTGGTTAGTCAGGGTACTGCAATCCCATAGATTCCAACTGCTCTGGTGTATAGCCTTTTTTTTTACCTGCACTCCTCAGCTACCGAAACATAACACCTGCCAGCTGGCAGAAGGCAAGACTGCAACCATCTACACGGACTACAGGTACTCGCATGGCATATCACACGACTTTAGACCCATCTGGGCTACAAGGGACTTCATCACAGCAAACGGGACAACCGTGAAGCATCATGGAGCCTTCAGGGACCTACTGGGTATACTCCAACTTCCAAAATGGTGGCAATTTGAAAAATCAAAGTGCATGGAAAACTGAGAACAGAAGAGGCATGAGGCAATAACATGGCGGACATGGCAGCCAAAGAAGCAGCCAAAGGAAGACAACATGGAGAAGTGGGAGAGGTCGTAGAGCCGGACGGCTACTACATGACGACTGAAGACAAGAAACCTGACAGAGACGTCCTGGAATCTGCCCAAGAAGTTACAAGACCAAGCTCCAAAAGGAGAAAAAGAGCTGAATGGGAAAAAAGCAACACGTGAAGAAGGAAGGCTATCAATAATAGACTTCAAACTCTGCCTACCACAAAGTATGCACCCTATGGTGGTCCAATGGGTACATGGACCCACATCCACATATCAAAGACACAGATGAATGATCTGATTGGTGCTTACTGTTTCGCTTCAGGGATCTCCACCCTAACAGCCAAATTCACCAGCAGCTGTCCGACCTGCGGCAAATGCAAGCCTGGACGTATGGAAGAAAGTCCCCCTCACCTCATCTGGAAAGACCACTCTACCAGCTTCAAAGGATCCAGATAGACCACATCCAGATATTGCCAAGTGAAGGATTCAAATACGCCATTGTGGTCAAAAGAAGTATTTTCAAGATGAACAGAAGCCTTCCAAGTCAGCAAAGACTACTGCAAAGCAGCTACTTTCAGAAAATAGTGTGCAGATACGGGGTTCCAGAAATGATAGAAAGTGATCAGGGACCCGCATTCACAGCAAATCTGACACACAAGACCCGATTAGCAGTAGGGTCAGATCTAGGCCTACACACTCTTTACCACCCCCAGAGCAGCAGGAAGGTAGAAAAAACTGAACGAAACACTTAAGAATAGAATACTGAAAAATTGCCCAAGAGACACGCAAACCATGGCATGACACACTCCTAATTGCACTGTTTAGCATAAGGCACACTCCCAGAGACCCAGAAAAGCTGTTTCGTGCCTGCATCTTCTGCTAACAGATAAGACATTTTCTTAGTTTTTTGGTGCTTGCAGTTTAGTTCAGTCACTGTTGTTTGTTCATTTGCCTTTTCCAGTTTTTTCAGTGGTTGCTGTTTAGTTTTTGTTACACCAGAGAACTAATTTAGGTGGTAGAGGTCGTGTGATCTCAGGTGTTTTTGTAATTAGTAGAGTTGGTACTTTTCAGGGTTTTTTGGGATTGTAGTAAGTGCCTTTCCTATCCTTTTCTATCTCGACAGATTGGGCCCCAGCGTTTGCTCATTCTATTTTCTGTCTGTGTCTGTATTTCCTCTTGTCTAACCGCCATTACATGTTTGGGGGCTTCCTATGTTCTTTGGGGATCTGCTCCGGGGCAGATAGCTTTCCTTTTTCTATCTTTAGGTGTAGTTAGCTTCTCAGGCTGTGACGAGGCGTCTAGGACCAACGTAGGAACGCTCCACGGCTGCCTTTAGTTGTGGTGGTTAGTCAGGGTACTGCAATCCCATAGATTCCAACCTCTCTGGTGTATTGCCTTTTTTGCCTGCTCTCCTCAGCTACCAAATCATAACACTTATGTAATTGAATTGGTCAAAAACTAATGTCCATTCTCGAGTTTTCTCCTCACTGCCAGATTTGATGATCCTGTCCAAGAGCCCCAGATGACATCAACCTCTGTGTAACTAGAGGGAAAGCCTGTTTGGATCCACGTATCGCATTGCAAGGAAGCTCCCGTACCAGGAGAGACACCTAAGCCATGAAGGATGTCGTGGATGCTCTGACTGACCAGACAGATGACCAGATGACCTACCTGATGAGTTCAAGGCCAGAGACCAAGTTAAAGCAGGATTTGAGTCACTATAAACAAAAATGTTGATTGGATAAATTACATCTATTATAACCAGCAGAGATTTGTTAACTTCACCATAGATGCTGTAAAAGGTTTGGCAGCACAGTTAGGCCCCACGTTGGGCGCCAACTGATATGGAAATTTAATTAGGATAAAAATATCCTTCTGTGTTTGCTGCTTGCCATGTCCAAATCTCTATATAATGTCTTTTTGAGTGCTCAGAACGAAATGAGGACTGTCCACAACGCAAGTGTCAGTATAACAGTTCGTCAAAGACATACATTTATTATTCATTCAAGGTTTTATACGTTTACAAAAAGGGGCTGGTTAGTCAATTAACATACAATTAAAAGCTGCTAGATTATTGGCTGTTCTAGTGTAAATATGATAATTATGATAATCATGATTAAAAGAGCTGAAGTTGCAGAATTATTGTTTTATATTCTTGTGACCTAGCTGTCTTGCATAACTATAATGTAAACAACAGATATCTAATAAGACTTTTTGTACGTTCCTTATGAAGGCCTTATGAAGGCCAGATTTCTTTAAAACGACTGATTATAGCTGGCCTAGAAATATGTGAGCACAGGGTTTTTTTAGCAAGTGAGATCTATCTAACTGTGAA
>JARQOD010000002.1:396715029-396759509 GCA_033576555.1 Oophaga sylvatica
TTATTTTTTTTTTCATGTGTATGAACATGGGGATTCAATGGAAGTGAACATGGGGATTCTATGAGGTGAACGTGGGGATTCTATGGGGGTGAACATGGGGATTCTATGGAAGTGAACATGGGGATTCTATGGGGTGAATATGGGGATTCTATGGGGTGAACATGGGGATTCTATGGAGGTGAACATGGGGATTCTATGGAGGTGAACATGGGATTCTATGGAGGTGAACGTGGGATTCTATGGAGGTGAACGTGGGGATTCTATGTGGTGAACACGGGGATTCTATGGAGGTGAACACGGGGATTCTATGAAGGTGAACATGGGAATTCTATGGAAGTGAACATGGGAATTCTATGGAGGTGAACGTGGGGATTCTATGTGGTGAACATGGGGATTCTTTGGGGGTGAACACGGGGATTCTATGAAGGTGAACATGGGAATTCTATGGAAGTGAACATGGGGATTCTATGGGAGTGAACACGTGGATTCTATGAAAGTGAACATGGGGATTCTATGTGGTGAACACGGGGATTCTATGGAGGTGAACACGGGGATTCTATGAAGGTGAACATGGGAATTCTATGGAAGTGAACATGGGAATTCTATGGAGGTGAACGTGGGGATTCTATGTGGTGAACATGGGGATTCTTTGGGGTGAACATGGGGATTCTATGAAGGTGAACATGGGAATTCTATGGGAGTGAACATGTGAATTCTATGAAAGTGAACATGGGGATTCTTTGGGGGTGAACATGGGGATTCTATGGAAGTGAACATGGGGATTCTATGGGAGTGAACACGTGGATTCTATGAAAGTGAACATGGGGATTCTATGGGGTGAACATGAGGATTCTATGGAGGTGAACATGGGAATTCTATGGAAGTAAACATGGGGATTCTATTGGGGTGAACATGGGGATTCTATAGGGGTGAACGTGGGGATTCTATGGGGGTGACGTACAGCACATGGGGATTCTATGGGGGTGACGTGCAGCACATGGGGAGGCTATGGGAAGGCTGTATACTCATGCAGTATATGGAAAGGCTGTGTGGGGCTCATGCAGTATATAGGGAGGCCGTGTGGGGCTCATGCAATATATATATAATATATATATATATATATGGAGGCTGTGTGGCGCTCATGCAGTGTATATAGGAAGGCTGTGTGGCGCTCATGCAGTATATATAGGGAGGCTGTGGGGCTCATGCAGTGTATATAGGGGGGCTGTGTGGCACTCATGCAGTATGTAGGGAGGCTGTGTGGCGCTCATGCAGTATATAGGGAGACTGTGGGGCTCATGCAGTATATATAGGGGGGCTGTGTGGCGCTCATGCAGTATATATATGGAGGCTGTGTGGGTCTCATGCAGTATATAGGGAGGCTATGTGGGGCTCATGCTGTATATATAGGGAGGCTGTGTGAGGCTCATGCTGTATATAAGGGGCTGTGGGGGGTTCAAATATATATAGGGGGTGTCAGCATACTTAATTCTGCTCAATATTAAGTGATGCAATCAATATTAATAAGTTAATAAGTTGAGTAGAACTTAATTTCAAGCTATTGGTTCGGCCCTCCACAACAGTCATGGTATCTCATGTGGCCCCTTGGGAAAATTAATTGCCCACCCCTGGGCTAGAGGCTACTATACCTGACACCACACCACGTAGGTCAGTACATATGACAAAGAGGCAATTACCTGTTAGGTATAGAGAGTAGAACCTAACTCATGTAAATAACTATCTATGACCACTGTACATAAATGTATAATGTATATATTTTTGCTAATAATATGTTGTATCATACCATTATTTATTAACCTGTTTTTTCCCTTATAATCTTGGAACAAGAGGAATGGACATTATTTCTACTTGTTTCCTCACCCTTATTTGAGCATCCTTTCCAAAAGAGACTGGGACTTTTATGGTTGCTCAATTCCTCAAGCCCTCATTGTA
Source organism: Oophaga sylvatica (assembly GCA_033576555.1). Lineage (NCBI taxonomy): Eukaryota > Metazoa > Chordata > Amphibia > Anura > Dendrobatidae > Oophaga > Oophaga sylvatica. Next base: position 396,716,983 of record JARQOD010000002.1, read on the forward strand.
TATAATTGTTCAGTTACCGTTTATGCAACAGTTCAAGAATGCCTTACCTCCTGTAAAGGAAGAATTGTTTTGATATGTTATTGTTCTGTTATCTGTTTTTGTATTTCAGCCCCGGAGTGCTGAGTTCAACTAGGGGGGAATGTGGAGCCCAGCTGTGACTGGATCCATATCTTCCAGAAGGATGCACTAATGGACGATCCCACTAGAGGTCACTATACGCACACACAATGCAGCTTTCCTAAAAAGACCATTAGAGGGAGCTGTGTTTAGGCATAGAAAAAGCCAGTTTAGTTTCACTTTGCCTCAGAGCAGCCAGAGATCAGAACAGGATAGTCTCAGACAGAGACGGATCTCGGATCTCCTCAAGACACCAGAGGAGAGAAGTGCAGAGCTGTTCAGACAAGTTCAACCTGAAGTGGAGGTTGGTACGAGTGAAGAGTGAATCACTTTAGCCTAGCCAGAGCTGAATCTGAATTGTAGCTCATTAAGAAGCGTGCCGACGCTTAGAGAGCGGCGAAGAGGCAGCACACCAACTGCCAGTGTGTGTGATCTTAATAGGACCCAGATAGATCGAAGGCAAGTGGAAGTAGAAGGATCAGTGAGCATTAATAGCTCCCCTCAGCAACGAGTACCGGATGCCGGGTTCCGAGCCTATAAGGATCTCCACGACCTATTGGGAGAACCCCGGAGTTCCTGGAGGACTACAAGTCCCAGGAGTACCACAGTGTTGACACGTAACAGGATCAGGGAGAACGGAGTCGGCCTGATCAGCCATAAAAAGACCCTGTTCTGCCAGATAGAAGGTCCACCACCAAGTCAGCCAGGTACAGGACAGAGACTAAGTTAGACCTAGCTACACGCAGGTCAGGACTTGATTATACAACGACAGAGGACAGGAGGCCATATACCTATCAGTGGAGGAGTCCGGATGTGCATCCTTCGCCCTGCCGTGCTCCGGGGAGTACCTGCCATTGCTACAGTAAAGGTACCAAACTGACTTCTGTGTGTGTCTCCCTTATTGTCCCTGGCGGAGGGTTCCCCATCTGTCCTGCAACCACATATTCCTATCTACCCTGGAAGGACACTGTCTTACTTGTAGAAGACCCACCATCTAGCTGCCAATACCATCCCTTCCAGAGTATGTACAGAGCAGCGCTGGTTCCCCCTGACCAGATACTACAAGTGGCGTCACGACAAACCATATAAACATTCCATCATCCCCTGTAAATATCCCACATTACGGTGAGCGCCCAGGGCACGGACCGAGCTGTGCTACCCGTGACATCCCCCATAGACTTCCATGGGCTCGGTGCCGAGTACCCCTAAGCCCTGGTGCTGTGCGGCTCAATAGCACCTAAGGCAGGAGGTGTTGAGCCTGCATCATCGTCTGGCTCCAGAAGGCCTGGAAGGCTCCTTTTTCTGGGAGTAGGTAAACCGCTTTTAAAGCTGGAGCATCAGGAACAGGTTTAAGCTTACATTGCCGAAACAGCCTCCAGCTCTATCGCCTCCTCTTCTGAAGTTTCAAAAAATGCAAGCACTGAGTCGTCAGTGCAGGCTCCTGGTCAGGAACAACGCCTTTCCTTGTGTCCTTCACCCCCACCAAAAGTGAAGGATGTGGCAGGCCACACTTCAGATTACTCCATGGAGCTCTTTACACATACCATGCCTGGGTTATCAAGTCAAATCCTGAATTCCCCAGTCCAAGATGAATCTGACATGGAGTGCTCTGATGCACAGCCACTGCTAGATGGTTCTGCTGGTACATTCACCCAGAGCACTACATTGCCCTTGTAGTCTACTGAGCCAGAATCTGACCCTGATGAAACTCAGGTGCCCCTTCCCGCATACTATACCACCTTACACGGTGACACAGAGGAAGGTGCAGATGAAATTGAAGAGGAGGTGATGGATGACCCAGTTGGTGACCCGGATTGGTATCCATTGGGGAAGAGGGTGCTGCTGGCAATAACTCAGAAGAGGAGGAGGATCCACAGCAGGTATTGACATCGCAGCTGGGGTTATCTGGCAGGCCCGTAGCAGTCCAAAAACGTGTTAAAAAAACAAAAAGAGTTGCAGGACAGCTTGGCCAGATGGTCAAATTAGCACAGCGTGCAAGCCCTGAAAATTTATACCATAGTAGGAAGAGTGCAGTGTGGCACTTTTTTGACCAAAATCCTATTGATGACAGAAAGGTTATCTGCAAGAAGTGCGAAAAGACCTTTAGCCGAGGGAAAAATCTCTAAAATTTGAATACCAGTTGCATGCTTAGACATTTAAACACCATGCATTTGCAAGCGTGGACGGACTACAAAACCTCAGGCAACACATGTGCACCTGCTCCGACTGAAGGTAGCCAGCAACGCGGCATAGCTTCCCCCACTGTAAGCCCACCGGTTAGCACAACACCAGCAAGAAATGTTGAGGTGTCGTCGCAAGGCCAAAGCAGTCAGGGAATCACAATAATTTTCCTACGAAAGACTGAATTTAGGCCATCACCACCACCATCACCACCATCACCATCACCGACCCCCTCTCAGTCTGACATGTCCACCGGTAGTTCACCCAAATGCAGCTCTCAACTCCAGCTCACCCTAGCAGACACTCTGAGTAGGACAAGAAAGTACTCATCCTCTCATCCGCGTACACTGGATTTGAACGTCTACATTGCCAAACTGATCTAATTAAAGATGATGCCCTTCCGTTTGGTTGAAAGCGCAGCATTCCTAGAGCTCATGGCCTACGCTGTCCCACGCTATGACCTACCCAGTCGGCACTTCTTTTCTAGAAAAGCCATCCCTGCCTTCCACCTGCATGTGAAAGACCGCATTGTCCATGCACTCAAACAATCAGTGAGTAGAAAGGTGCACCTCACAACAGATGCATGGGCCAGTAGGCATGGCCAGGGCCGTTGCGTGTCCATCACTGCGCACTGGGTTAATGTGGTGTATGCAGGGTCCACGGGGGACAGCGGCAGTGGGACAGTGCTGCCTAGCCCACGGTATAGGCAACAGTTGGCTGTAGGCATTCGAGCCTCAATCTCCTCCACCTCCTCCAGAAGCAAAAGCTCATCGACAGAGCGCAGTCGCACAAGCACTCCATCCGCAGCTGCCAGTGTCCCACTATCGAACAGCTAGTGGTAAGCGTCAGCAGGCTGTTTTAAAAATGATGTCTTTGGGCGACAACAGACACACCGCGGAGGTACTGGCTGACCACTTGCAGCGAGAAACTGAGTCGTGGCTGGGCAGTCTAAATCTTGAGCCAGTCAAGGTAGTCAGTGATAACGGCCGTAATTTTGTGACGGCCATAGCCCTTGGCAAAACTCAGACACATACCTTGCCTGACTCACACCTTGAACCTGATGGTGCAGTGCTTCTTAAATAATTATCCGGAGTTAACAGCCCTGCTCCATAAGGTGCGAAGACTGTGCTCGCACATCCGTCGCTCACCCGTAGACTCCAGCCTAATCATAGACGTTGCAACAGGGTGGAACTCCACCATGCACATGGTTGAGAGGCTGTGCGAACAGAGGCAGGCTGTAATGCATTTGTGGGAGGATACACGGGCAGGCAGTTTGAGGGCAGACATGGAGTTGTTGGGTGTGCAGTGTTCAAAGCTGAAAGACCTCTGTAAAGTCCTTCAGTGTTTTGAGGAATGCACATGGCTGGTAAGCGCAGACGACGCCATCATAAGCATGAGCATCCCACTTATGCGTCTGCTCATGCAAACTTTGATGCACATTAAGGACCAGGAGTCTGCAGCGGAGGAGGAAGAGGAGAGAGAAGGAGGGAAGCCTTGATGACAGTCAGCCATTGCCTTCTCAGGGAACTGTCCTGGACGAGGTGGAGGAAGAAGAGGAAGAGGAGGATGAGGAGTAGGATGATTATTTTGGGAGGAGGATGCTTCTCAGGGGCAAGAGAAAATGTTGGCTTGTCTGGGTCAGGTACAGGGTTTGTGCGTGACTGGAGGGATGTGGATTTGTCAGAAAGTGCTCCTCCACCCACCACTGTCAGTCCATCATTGACACCTGGAACATTGGCCCACATGTCTGACTATGTCTTGCGGATCCTAAAAAGGGACCCCTGTATTGCCAAAATTATGAAGGATGACGACTATTGGTTGGCCAGCATTCTCGATCCACGCTATAAAGGCAAATTACAGAACATCATGCCACAGTAGAACCTAGAGCTAATATTGGCGAACAAACAAGCAACTCTGGTAAACCATTTGTTAGAGGCATTCCCAGCACACAGCAGCGGTGCAGGTTCTACCACGAGCCGTACTGGGCCAAATGGAAGAGGTGTTCATGGTGCTGTCACGCTGTATAGCAGATATATATATATATATATATATATGTATGTGATGACAGTAATGTATATCAAAAGGGCAACATACTATATAACATGCGCATAGATATATGATAACATAGAATTACCTGACAGAATGTCCAGTGGGTCAATACGGAATCCGTTATACGCTGTCTCCGGCTAGAGGGTGACCGGGGTCTATGCTGACCCTAAACTGGGGTCCTAACTAATCCCTCTACCTGGAGGTACTGTTAAAGGTACAGAGGTCCAGGCCACCAGCGTAAACCCTGTCTCCTATCAATCCCTGCCAACTGTAATCTAGTCCTAAGAAGGACCCTGATTACCACCAAAGGGAATGAACAGGTAACGGTTAATGAACAGAAAGACATACAAGAAAGACAAGAAATAAAGTAAATAAAGTCTTACATACAACACTCACACACAGTAGGAACACCTAAGGTCTCAGAGATAAACTATAAGCTATAAGAGTAAAAACAACTAAGGAGCTCTTAGCTTAAGTATTCTCAGAACCGATCCAGTCTGCTAGACTACATGAATGCTTTCACCGGCATCTAACAAGCAGACTGGCAGGTATATGAAGGAATCTAATTAGAACATAATCAAAAGCAGCCGGGCGAGGCTGGACCTAGTCTTAGCAAAGAGCTAGGTAAAATTAACTCCCTCATTACCAAACACAAAGAAACAGCAACTCAGCTGTGAGAAGTCAGAGTGTGTAATCGCGACGATCCTCGTGGCGATACACCCATGACAGTACCCCCCTCTACGAGGGGACTCCGGACCCTCAGGGCCAGGTCTGCCCTGGTGAGTTGTGTGAAAGGTCCGAACCAATCGATCTGCGTTAACATCAGACGCAGGGACCCACGTCCTCTCCGCAGGACCATACCCCCTCCAATGAACCAAGTACTGAAGGGATCGGCGACTGAGACGTGAGTCAATGATTTTCGACCCATGAAATTCCACGTTATCATTGACCACCACTGAAGGAGGAGGTAGAGGTGACGGTATGACTGGTGCCACATACTTTTTAAGTAATGACTTGTGAAACACATTATGAATTTTAAACGTAGGAGGGAGGTCCAGACGAAATGCCACAGGATTAATTATGGAACTGATCCTGTACGGCCCGATGAATCTGGGACCCAACCTCCAGGAGGAAACTTTAAGTTTTATATTCCTGGTAGACAACCAAACCAGATCGTTCACCTTCAGATCTAGACCAGAAACTCTCCCCCTATCAGCCATCCGTTTGTAACGGTTCCCCGTAACCTTCAGTCTTAACCAATCTGGAACTATCAGTCTCCCTGGAAGTCCCCCAGGGGCGTCCCCCTGAGCCCCCAATACCTCCCCCTCAAGCTCAGAGCATACAGCTGACACTACAACTCCCTCCTGAGGAATAGGAACCGGATCATCCGTCTTCCCGGCCCCTGGGAAAGTACGAGATAAGGCATCAGGAAGCAACTTTATTGAGCAGTCATATGCGCGATGAGGAGGTAACTCTTTACACCCCTCCTCTGAGAACATCTCCCCAAAGTCCTCCAGAAAAGGAGACAAAGTCCTAGGCACAACCGCATCGATGACCGTGCTCATGCAGTTATTCCTGCAAAATTCCACCCACTGGCTTATCTTTCCGGATTGCCAATCAATCACTGGGTTATGTTTAGCCAACCAAGGAAGTCCCAACACAATAGGAGTGGGTAGACCCTCCAACACATAACAAGACAATTGCTCTTTATGTATTGCCCCTACTCGAAGATCTATGTTATGAACAGCTTGTACCAAGCTACCTTGACCGAGAGGTCTAGAATCAATAGATACTATAGGGACCGGTTTGGCCAATACACTCAGTTGCATACCATGCACCTGGGCAAACCGAGCGTCCACCAGATTAGCCCCGGACCCACTATCAAGAAAAACAGAAATCCTCTCAGTTCTAGTACCAATCACCACCTCCGCAGGCACGAGAAACTGAGAGGGATTTGGGGACGAAATACACACTCCCAGGTTAACTCCTTTGCTCAAAGAGTCCCGGGATGGACACCCCCCAACAAAATGTCCCTCTCTCCCGCAAAAGAAACACCTTCTAGTCTTGCGGTGCACCGCCGATTCCCTCCTACAAAAAGATGTCCCTCCCAACTGCATGGGTTCCTCAGAACAGACCAGGGGAACCTCAGTATAAGGGACTTTAGTAGTAGGTGGAGTCATCACGGGAGGCGGAGTTACCTCGCGTCTTCCCCGAATTCGTCTATCAATGCGAATAGCGAGGGCCATAGCAGCCTCCAGTGATGGAGGAGAATCATACTGAGCCAACACATCTTTAATTTGTCAGACAACCCTTGACAAAACTGGCTCCTAAGAGCTGGGTCATTCCACTGAGTATCTGTTGCCCATCTACGGAACTCAGAAGAATATTCCTCCGCTGGACGATTTCCTTGCCGTATTTTACGTAACTTTGTTTCAGCAAGGGAAACTCGATCCGGATCATCATATACCAGACCCAGGGCAGTAAAAAATCGATCCACTGACTGGAGATCTGGGAGCCTGGAGGAATAGAGAAAGCCCAAGATTGAGGGTCCCCTTGTAAGAGCGAGATAACAATTCCCACCCTCTGCTCTTCACTCCCAGATGACCGAGGCCGCAGCCGAAAGTACAATTTACATGCCTCCCGGAAAGTAAAAAATTTGTCCCGCCCACCAGTGAACCTGTCCGGGAGAGCAACCTTAGGTTCAGATCTGGTTTGCTCCGGGGGGGACAAAACCTTGGACTTAATGTCTGCCAACTCCATGGACAACCCCTGCAACTGCCGGGCCAGCTGGGCTACTGGATCCATGACAGCTGGGGAGAATCTTTAGTAGGGCCGGTGAAAATGTCACGCTGTATAGCAGATATATATATATATATATATGTATGTGATGACAGTAATCTATATCAAAAGGGCAACATACTATATAACATGCGCATAGATATATGATAACATAGAATTACCTGACAGAATGTCCAGTGGGTCAATACGGAATCCGTTATACGCTGTCTCCGGCTAGAGGGTGACCGGGGTCTATGCTGACCCTAAACTGGGGTCCTAACTAATCCCTCTACCTGGAGGTACTGTTAAAGGTACAGAGGTCCAGGCCACCAGCGTAAACCCTGTCTCCTATCAATCCCTGCCAACTGTAATCTAGTCCTAAGAAGGACCCTGATTACCACCAAAGGGAATGAACAGGTAACGGTTAATGAACAGAAAGACATACAAGAAAGACAAGAAATAAAGTAAATAAAGTCTTACATACAACACTCACACACAGTAGGAACACCTAAGGTCTCAGAGATAAACTATAAGCTATAAGAGTAAAAACAACTAAGGAGCTCTTAGCTTAAGTATTCTCAGAACCGATCCAGTCTGCTAGACTACATGAATGCTTTCACCGGCATCTAACAAGCAGACTGGCAGGTATATGAAGGAATCTAATTAGAACATAATCAAAAGCAGCCGGGCGAGGCTGGACCTAGTCTTAGCAAAGAGCTAGGTAAAATTAACTCCCTCATTACCAAACACAAAGAAACAGCAACTCAGCTGTGAGAAGTCAGAGTGTGTAATCGCGACGATCCTCGTGGCGATACACCCATGACAGTTGCACACAGCCGAAGTGGCATTGGAGACATGGGTTTCATGACCATGTTGTGGACTGATTTCTCAAGTACCGCTCACACGACTTGTAATACTGAATTGATTGCAACAGACAGGAGACAGCAGTTGTCAACTATGGTTCAAAATTACATATTCTCCCCTATCGATGTTCTCCCTCACAGTTTATTCCCCTTTGACTACTGGGCCTGTAAACTGGACACCTGGCCTGAATTGGCACAATATGCCTTACAGGAGCTCGCTTGCCCTGCTGCTAGTGTGCTATCAGAAAGGGTCTTCAGTGCTGCTGGATCAATCCTGACAGAAAGAAGGACCCGGCTGTCGACCCAAAATGTTGGTGATCTCACCTTCATTAAAATGAACCATGCATGGGTTTCAAAGAATTTTGCACCACCTTCCCCTGATGACACATAGGTTGCCAGCAAAATGGCTTGCTTTGTCCTCCTCTTCCTCCGACTTCTACAATTCCTCCATTTGCAGCTGCTGAACGTCCAGCCTACACCTCAACATAGGCCAGTTTTTCCACCTCCCTAACTGGGCTGTACACCCCTCAGGGCCGGGGTCAGCACCTGGCGCACCCAGGCAAGTGCCGGTGCCCTGAGCAGGTGGGAGGGCCCACTCGTGGGTGACGGCACTGGCACAGGGCCCCTCATAGTACACCGGTGTCTCTGACGGTGGGGGGGCCCACTCGCCGTCAGAGTCACCGAAGCACTATGAGGGGACCTGTGCCAGTGCCGTCACCCACGAGTGGGCCCCCCTGCTTTCTCAGGGTCCCAGCACTTGCAATACTTACCTCTCCCTGCTCCACCGCTGTGAAGTCTTCCGCGTTTCCTGACAGTGACATTCAGGTCAGAGAGCGCGATGACGTCACATCTGTACGCCCTCTGCCTGAACAGTCCAAGGGCAGAGAGCTGGAAGATGGCAACGCTGAGGAGTCCAGAGTAGAGCAGTGCCCAGCTAGGAGAGGTATTTCATTTTTTTGTGTAAATCAAGTTTATTGAGGTATTTATACACATCAATACATTAATAACAGGAAGAGAAAAGAACCTATCTCTTCTACTATGACATGCAAAAAAAAAAATTATATAGCAACTATAACTTTTCCCCAGAAAGTCATGCATATAAAACAAATGTTGGATGAGCGCCTGAGGTGTTTGCTCATGTAGGCAATTAACATCAGTATTACTTTGTTTCTAAATTTTAAAGAAGAAGGTACCTAGACTAAGACTCTATGTAGGTCTACAAAAGAAAAGAAGATAGAGAAGAAACAAGGGGGAAAGAAGGGAAAAGAAAAAAAAAAGTGGAGGGGGAGGGGGATGATTTTAAGGAGTGGGGTAGGAGATGTGGCTCCATCCAGTAGATAAACTCATATGACCCATCATCTATGGGTCTATCAACCAAGAGTCCAATTCCGATGATTCTCTAAACATAACCCAGGGGGCCCAAGTGTTATATACCTTTCCTGTGGTTCCATTCAGTTGTCAGATCAGCTGTTCCATTCTATATATGTCATTGAGCTCCATCACCAAATCAGAAAGTGAGGGAACCTTTTCCTGTTTCCAAAATCTAGGAATCACGTTTCTGGTAGCAGTGAGAATATGTCTAAGAAGACCTTTCTTAAATCTAGAAATTGAGGATCTACACAAGGACAGCAAGGCCACCTCCATTGTGGGTGTAATTTTGGTTATAGCTTGTTGCAGAGATCAAAGGATGCTAACCACAGTTTCTGTATGAGTGGGCAGTGCCACCAAATATGTACAAATGAACCTCTATCTTTTAAGCATCTCCAGCACGTATCCGATGTTGTTGGATAAATTAAGTTTAAATCTGATGGGCATCTGTACCACCTCGACAAGATTTTGTAGCTCCTCTCCTGTGATGTCGAACAGAGCGATAACCTGAATGTGCATAAGAGAATTTTTGTTATTTCTTCATCTGATAAGGGTCTAACCTAATCAATCTTCCATTTTGAAAAAAATCCTGGGAAATCTCTCGATGGGGTCTGCCCTTCTTGGAAGGCTTTGTATAATAAAGAGATAGTGTGATCTAAAGAGTTTGATGATAAACAAAGAGTCTCAAACGGAGATAATATTCTGTATGGATCCGATTGTTTGGCTAATTTAATAATAAAACTCTTTATTTGTTCATAAAAGAACCATGCACCTTTTGGCGGCTCCTTGTCCCGAAAAATGTCCTGGAGAGACCTCATCCCTGTACTTGTAACATAATCATGGACTATGGGGCATGAAGCTCTATTTTTATGTAGATAAGTGTCTCTTTTTAATCCTACAGGAAAGGATGGATTGTCATATATAGGAGTTAGGGGGCCAGGAGACGAAGAGACTCCCAGCTCTCGACTCCCTATTTTGATTAATGATATCATGTTTTTGGTGAGGAAAAGTAAAGGTATATCCCGTTCTTCCGTCGGGGAGCAAGTAACTATATGGGAGTCACGTCTATTAAGATCATTTTCTAATGTAACCCATTTTTTTTTGCTTTTCTTATCAAACAGATCTAAAATACATGTACCAATTGCTGCTTGACTAGACATAGCAAAATCTGGCAGACCTATTCCCCTTCTTGCTTCGATCTACTTAACAAAAAGTATGAAATACGTGCTCGTTTTTGTGACCAAATAAAACGAGTAATCGCTTTTTTAAGACGTGAGAAAAGGGAGGCAGGTAAATACAAGGGGATTGTTTGGAAATAATATAGGAGACGGGATAATAGATCCATTTTAATAGCGCTCACTCTTCCAAACCAAGATAATGGTAGTTTATGCCATTTATATAAGTCTAACTCAGCTTTATGTAAAGCTGTCTTAACCCCTTCACCCCCAAGGGTGGTTTGCACGTTAATGACCGGGACAATTTTTACAATTCTGACCACTGTCTCTTTATGAGGTTATAACTCCGGAACGCTTTAACGGATCTTCGCGATTCTGAGATTGTTTTCTCGTGACATATTGTACTTCATGTTAGTGGTAAAATTTCTTCCATATAACTTGCGTTTATTTTTGAAAAAAACGCAAATATGGCGAAAATTTTGAAAATTTAGCAATTTTCAAACTTTGAATTTTTATTCCCTTAAAACAGAGAAATATGTCACACAAAATAGTTAAGAAATAACATTTCCCACATGTCTACTTTACATCAGCACAATTTTGGAATCAAAATTTTTTTTTGTTAGGAAGTTATAAGGGTTAAAAGTTGACCAGCGATTTCTCATTTTTACAACAAAATTTACAAAGCCATTTTTTTTAGGGACCACCTCTCATTTGAAGTCACTTTGAGGGGTCTACATGACAGAAAATACCCAAAAGTGACACCATTCTAAAAACTGCACCCCTCAAGGTACTCAAAACCACATTCAAGAAGTTTATTAACCCTTCAGGTGCTTCACAGGAACTAAAGCAACGTGGAAGGAAAAAATGAATATTTAACTTTTTAGCCACAAAAATGATCTTTTACAAACTTTTTTTTTATTTTCACAAGGGTAAAAGGAGAAAATGGACAGATAAGGTTGTTATGCAATTTCTCCTGAGTACGCCAATACCCCATATGTGGGGGAAAACCACTGTTTGGGTACACGGCAGAGCTCGTAAGGGAAGGAGTTCCGTTTGACTTTTTCAAACTAAAATTGGCTGGAGTTGAGATTGGACGCCATGTCGCGCTTGGAGAACCTCTGATGCGCCTAAACAGTGGAAACCCCCCACAAGTGACACCATTTTGGAAACTAGACCCCCTAAGGTACTTATCTAGATCTGTTGTGAGCACTTTGAACCCCCAAGTGTTTCACAAAAGTTTATAATGCCTGGGTGTGAAAAAAAAAAAAAAAAAAATTTCCACAAAAATGATTTTTTAGTCCTAAATTTTTGAATTTTCCCAAGGAAATTGGACCCCAAAAGTTGTTGTCCAATTTGTCCTGAGTACGCTGATACCCCATATGTGGGGGTGGAAAACTGTTTGGGCGCACGGCAGGGCTTGGAAAGGAAGTAGTAACGTTTTGGAATGCAGACGTTGATGGGGGTCATGTTCCGTTTGCAGTGCCCCAGATGAGCCTAAACAGTGGAAATCCCTCACAAGTGACCCCATTTTGGAAACTAGACCCCCTAAGGAACTTATCTAGATCTTTGGTGAGCACTTTGAACCCCCAAGTGCTTCACACAAGTTTATAATGCCCGGGCATGAAAATAAAAAATCCTATTTTTTTCCCACAAAAATTATCTTTTAGTCACTAATTTTTTATTTTACCAAGGGTATCAGGAGAAATTGGACCACATAAGTTGTTGTCCAATTTGTCCTGAGTACGCTGATGCCCCATATGTGGGGGGGAACCACTGTTTGGGCGCACGGCAGAGCTCGGAAGGGAAGGAGCACCATTTGACTTTTTCCAACCAAAATTGGCTGGAATTGAGATTGGATGCCATGTTGCATTTGGAGAGCCCCTGATGTGCCTAAACAGTGGAAACCCCCACAAATGACCCCATTTGGGAAACTAGACCCCCTAAGGAACTTATCTAGATCTTTGGTGAGCAATTTGAACCCTCAAGTGCTTCACACAAGTTTATAACGTAGAGCCGTAAAATTTAAAAATCATATTTTTTCCACAAAAATGATCTTTTCACCCGAATTTTTATTTTTCCAAGGGTAACAAGACTCCAAAAGTTATTGTGCAATTTGTCCTGAGTACACTGATACCCCATATGTGGGGGTATACCACTGTTTGGGTGCATGGCAGAGTTTGGAAGGGAAGGAGCGCCGTCTCACTTTTTCAACGCAGAATTGGCTGGACGCCATGTCGTGTTTGGAGAGCTCCTGATCTGCCTAAACAGTGGAAACCCCCCACAAATGACACCATTTTGGAAACTAGACCCCTCAAGGAACTTATCTAGATGTGTGGTGAGAACTTTGAACCCCCAGGTGTTTCACTAAAGTTTATAACGTACAGCCTTAAAATAAAAAATCCTTTTTTTTTTTTACAAAAATGATTTTTTCGCCCCCAATATTTTATTTTCACAAGGGTAACAGAAGAAATTGGAACCCAAAAGTTGTTGTCCAATTTGTCCTGAGTACGCTGATACCCAATATGTAGGAGAAAACTACTGTATGGGTGCACATCAGGGCTCGGAAGGGAAGTAGTGACGTTTTGGATTGCAGACTTTGATGGAATGGTCTGGGGGCGTCATGTCGCATTTGGAGAGCCCCTGATACGCCTAAACAGTGGAAACCCCCCACAAGTGACCCCATTTTGGAAAATAGACCCCACAAGGAACTTATCTAGATGTGTGGTGAGCACTTTGAACCCCGAAGTGCTTCACAGAAGTTTATAACGCACAGCCGTAAAAATAAAAAATCCTTTTTTTTTTTACAAAAATGATTTTTTCGCCCCCAATATTTTATTTTCACAAGGGTAACAGGAGAAATTGGACCCCAAAAGTTGTTGTCCAATTTGTCCTGAGTACGCTGATACCCAATATGTGGGAGAAAACTACTGTATGGGCGCATGTCAGGGCTCGGAAAGGGAAGTAGTGACGTTTTGGATTGCAGACTTTGATGGAATGGTCTGGGGGCGTCATGTCGCATTTGGAGAGCCCCTGATGCGCCTAAACAGTGGAAACCCCCCACAAGTGACCCCATTTTGGAAAATAGACCCCACTAGGAACTTACCTAGATGTGTGGTGAGCACTTTGAACCCCGAAGTGCTTCACAGAAGTTTATAACGCACAGCCGTAAAAATAAAAAATCCTTTTTTTTTTTACAAAAATGATTTTTTCGCCCCCAATATTTTATTTTCACAAGGGTAACAGGAGAAATTGGACCCCAAAAGTTGTTGTCCAATTTGTCCTGAGTACGCTGATACCCAATATGTGGGAGAAAACTACTGTATGGGCGCATGTCAGGGCTCGGAAAGGGAAGTAGTGACGTTTTGGATTGCAGACTTTGATGGAATGGTCTGGGGGCGTCATGTCGCATTTGGAGAGCCCCTGATGCGCCTAAACAGTGGAAATCCCCAACAAGTGACCCCATTTTGGAAAATAGACCCCACAAGGAACTTATTTAGATGTGTGGTGAGCGCTATGAAGCCCCAAGTGCTTCACAGAAGTTTATAATGTACAGCCGTAAAAACAAAAAAATCTTATTTTTTTTACAAAAATAATATTTTCGCCCCCAGTTTTTTATTTTCCCAAGGGTAACAGAAGAAATAGGACAAATTTCACAATAACTCTTGGGGTCCAGAGTACGCTGATACCCCATATGTGGGGATAAACTACTGTTTGGACGCATGGCAGAGCTCAGAAGTGAAGGAACACCGTTTGACTTTTTCAAAGCAGAATTGGCTGGAATGGAGATCAGACGCCATGTCACATTTGGAGAGCCCCTGATGTGCCTAAACAGCGGAAACCCCCCAATTCTAACTCCAACCCTAACCCCAACACACCCCTAACCCTAGTCCCAACCCTAATCCCAACCCTAACCCTAATCCAAACTCTAACCCTAATCCTAACTTTAGCGCCAACCCTAACCCTAACTTTAGCCAAAACCCTAACCCTAACCCTAATGGGAAAATGGAAATAAATACATTTTTTTTATTTTATTATTTTTCCCTAACTAAGGGGGTGATAAAGGGGGGTTTGATTTACTATTTATAGCGGTTTTTATGATTGGCAGCTGTCACGCTAAAAGACGCTTTTTATTGCAAAAAGTAGTTTTTTGCATCGCCACATTTTGAGAGCTATAATTTTTGCATATTTTGGCCCACAGAGTCATGTGAGGTCTTAATTTTTGCGGGACGAGGTGACGCTTTTATTGGTACCATTTTTGAGCACGTGACATTTTTTGATCGCTTTTTATTTCGATTTTTGGGAGGTTAGAATGAACAAAAATCAGCAATTCATGAATTTCTTTTGGGTGAGGCGTTTTTATTGTTCCGCGTGTGGTAAAATTGATAAAGCAGTTTTATTCTTCGGGTCAGTACGATTATGGCGATACCTCATTTATATCATTTTTTTATGTTTTCGCGCTTTTATAGAATAAAAACAATTTTATATAAAAAATAATTATTTTTGCATCGCTTTATTCTGCGAGCTATAACTTTTTTATTTTTTTGCTGATGATGCTGTGTGACGGCTCGTTTTTTGCGGGACAAGATGACGTTTTCAGCGGTACCATGTTTATTTATATCCGTCTTTTTGATCGCGTGTTATTCCACTTTTTGTTCAGCGGTATGATGATAAAGCACTGATTTTTTGCTTCGTTTTTATTTTTTATTTTTTAAGGGGTTCACAAAAGGGGTTAACTAGTGGGACATTTTTATAGGGGGGGTCGTTACGGACGCGGCGATACCATATATGTGTACTTTTATTGTTTTATTTTTTTTATTTACAATAAGTAATGAATTTATTGGGGAATATTTTTTTTTTTTTTTTTTTTTTTTGGATTTTTTTTTACACATGTTTATTTTTACTTTTTTTACTTTTTTACTTTGTCCCAGGGTGGGACATCACTGTATTTCATCAGATCGCTGGTGTGACAGTGTGCACAGCACTCTGTCACACCAGCGATCGCTCAGGCAGTGCAGCAGGCTTCTCAGTGCCTGCTCTCGGCAGGCACTGAGGAAGCCGCCTCCCTCCAGGACCCCAGCGCCATCTTGGATCCGGGTCCTGGGAGGGAGGAAGCCCTCAGAGCAGCGCGATCACATCGCGCTGGTCTGAGGGTCTCAGGGGGGCGCGCAGGGAGCCCCCACACTGCGCGATCCTCCCCTGTGCCCCCAGTACACCGCGATCATGTTTGATCGCGGTGTGCAAGGGGTTAATGTGCCGGGAGCGGTCCGTGACCGCTCCTGACACACAGTCACGGGTGTCAGCTGTGATAATCAGCTGACACCCGGCGGCGATTAGCTGCGCTCCCTCGGGGAGCGCAGCTAATCGCCTATGACGTACTATCCCGTCCATGGTCAGAATGGCACGGGTTTTATGGACGGGATAGTACGTCTAATGTCAGAGAGGGGTTAAAGTTTGCTTCATAAAGATTAGATATTTTGGTGATGATTTTTATTCCTAGATAGGTAAGAGAATCTGAACACCACTTAAAGGGAAATTAAGCTGCCAACCTCTCCACCTTACTTGGTTGGATTGAGATATTGAGAATCTCCGATTTGTGGGTATTAATTTTGTAGGCCCATCATACACTGGAGCATCATCCATGGGGCCCATCATACACTGGAGCATCATATGGGGCCCATTATATATGGAGCATTATATAGGCCCATCATACACTGGAGCATCATCATGGGGCCCATCATATACTGGAGCATTATATGGGGCCCATTATATATGGTGCATTATATAGGCCCATCATACACTGGAGCATCATCCATGGAGCCCATCATATACTGAAGCATCATATGGGGCCCATTATATATGGAGCATTATAAAGGCCCATCATACACTGGAGCATCATACATGGGGCCCATCATATACTGGAGCATCATATGGGGCCCATTATATATGGAACATTATATAGGTCCATCATACACTGGAGCATCATCCATAGGGCTCATCATATACTAGAGCATCATATGGGGTTCATTATTTATGGGGCATCATATAGGGTATGGAGCATCATATGGATCATTTATGGGGCCTATTCTGTAGGGAGCAATATATTGGGCCCATCATATACTGTATGGAGGTTTATATGTGATTCATTATACTGTATGGAGCAATATGTGGTGATTATTATACTCTATGGGGACCGTCCTATACTGGAGCATTATGTGGAGCTCATCATATACTGTATGGAGCATTATATGGGACCAATTATTCATGGAGCAATATATGGGCCTCATTAATCTGTATGGCGCACTATTTGGTGCCCTTAATACTGTATGGAGGAATATACTGTCCGGTTTTTGAGCTATTGTAGAATTTAAAATAGATATCACTCATGTAATCTAAGAAGTGAAGTTTTTAGTATTGTACTATACCTATATTTATGTGCCGTATCGGAGCATCATGAATTGTGGTATGTGTTAAAGGGCCCACTGAGACTCTTAGGCCGGGGGCCCACGAAAACCTGGAGCCAGCCATGCCCCCCCCCCACAACTTTAGCCAAATAACCCCCAGTTTTCAATGCGTAACTATTATTATAAAGTAAATGAAGGTTGACAAGCTTAAGTAATAAGAATTGATGTTGTTGGCATTGAAATGGGCACTGTAGGTGTGTTTACTGTCCTCCATTCCCTGCCGACTTTTCTTCCCCATTGACTTGCATTGGGTTTCGTGTTTCAGTCGGACCTTCGACTTTTGACGATAGTCGGCCGATTTCATTTGACTCGACTTTTGTGAAAGTCGGGTGGTCCGAAACCCGACTCGACCCTCCCGGAGGCAAAGTCGCTCATCTCTACTCACTATATTAGAAAACAGTGACCTAAACAATCTCTAGTTTTGTCCAGGAATTTCTAATTCCTGGACAAAAAAGTGTCAAATGTACCAGAAGTAAATCCTGAAAAAGTACACTGCTCAAAAAAATAAAGGAACACTCAAATAACACATCCTAGATCTGAATGAATGAAATATTCTCATTGAATACTTTGTTCTGTACAAAGTTGAATGTTCTGACAATAAAATCACACAAAAATCATCAATGGAAATCAAATTTATTAACCAATGGAGGCCTGGATGTGGAGTCACCCACAAAATTAAAGTTGAATGTAATGTCCTTAAAACATTGACTTGTTTTAAGGACTTTACATTCCACTTTAATTTTGTGCTCAGTAGTGTGTGTGGCCTCCACATGCCTGAATGACCTCCCTACAATGCCTGGGCATGCTTCTGATGAGGGTATAGTAAATAAATATTGGCACAGTTCTATAAGGGAGGTGCTCCAGTAGGTTCCCAAACCGTATAATATATATCAAAGACTGGGCACACTCATGGTTGTGTGAAGAAAAAGATTTTAATACGTACACCTGATCACTAGTTACAAACGTTTCGGTCAATATTGACCTTCATCAGTGTACTAAAAAATAATAATAGGTGATCAATGTATTTGTTACAAAAATAGAAATAAAGTATTAACTAGAGTTGAGCGATACTTTCCGATATCCAAAAGTATCGGAATCGGAATGGTATCGCCGATACACAAAAAATATCGGCGATACCCGATACCGATACCGGAAATACAATGTAAGTCTATGGGAACAAAATATCGGAATTAAAAAAAACCCATTCTTGCCTTGTTGGTTAATTGTACATGAAGGAAAACAACAAAGAGTAATGTAGAATTTATTGGGGAGGTTGAGGAGACATTAAAGGCATAGATGTTTAACACAATGCAATGGAATAGCATTAATATTTCTTTTTTTGAAATACGTTTGGATTGACGAAGAAATTGACAATGTTGTTAACCTTTTTTCTATTTTGTCAAATATGTCTGTTTCACAACTTCCATGCTCTTCACCTTTTTAACTTTTCACACACTTTCTCCTTCATAATCTTCAGCAGCATCATCTTTCTCATCAAATTATTCTTCATCTTCACCTTCTTAATCTTCTAAAACTTCTTGCTATTCATCTTTTTATTAACATTAGTTATATTGTTCTTATTAAACAGTTATTATTCTTCATATTCTACTTCTTCATCTTCTTCCTATTCATCCTTTTCATCATATTCTTATTTGTGACAGACATTCCTGTACTTGTAATCTGTAAAACTCTGAATTTTCATCCTTCCGTTCTTGCTGTCACGAAAGATTTTAATTACAACAGTATTTGTCCGCGTTCAGTTTAGCCTGCAGCAGCATCAGGCATTTTCCAGGGGCACCACGAGGAGGAACGGACTCACCCCCATACACTGCTTAGTCTTCTTCTGCTTAGAATTTAGAGCATATATTTTGCTCTTCATTTTGGTCTTATACTTAATGTTCTTCTGCTTTTTGGTCTTCTGCTTATTGTTCTTCTGTCTCTTGTTCTGTATCTTGTAGTTTGTCTTAACCTTCTTTGTCCTGTTGGTGATGGTACAAAAGCCAATGGAAGTAACGAGGACCAGCTGACTGTGCTGGAACCCGGAGGGTCAGCAGAAGGAAAAGAGCCAATGGCACAACCGAGGACCAGCTGACGTTACTGGGACACGGTTACTAAGCAGGAGGTACCTGTGCTCCAAAGCACTACCAAGGACCAGCAGACGTTGCTGGAACTCGGATACCGACATGGAGGCACCTAGGCCAAAGGCACTGCGGAGAACCAGCTGACGGTACTGGAACCCGGATGGGTAGCAGAAGGTACAAGAGCCAATGAAAGTAACGAGGACCAGCTGACTGTGCTGGAACCCGGAGGGTCAGCAGAAGGAAAAGAGCCAATGGCACAACCGAGGACCAGCTGACGTTACTGGGACACGGTTACTAAGCAGGAGGTACCTGTGCTCCAAAGCACTACCAAGGACCAGCAGACGTTGCTGGAACTCGGATACTGACATGGAGGCACCTAGGCCAAAGGCACTGCGGAGAACCAGCTGACGGTACTGGAACCCGGATGGGTAGCAGAAGGTACAAGAGCCAATGAAAGTAACGAGGACCAGCTGACTGTGCTGGAACCCGGAGGGTCAGCAGAAGAAAAGAGCCAATGGCACAACCGAGGACCAGCTGACGTTACTGGGACACGGTTACTAAGCAGGAGGTACCTGTGCTCCAAAGCACTACCAAGGACCAGCAGACGTTGCTGGAACTCGGATACCGACATGGAGGCACCTAGGCCAAAGGCACTGCGGAGAACCAGCTGACGGTACTGGAACCCGGACGGGTAGAAGAAGGTACAAGAGCCAATGCAAGTGACGAGGACCAGCTGACTGTGCTGGAACCTGGAGGGGCAGCAGAAGGAAAAGAGCCAAAGGCACAACCGAGGACCAGCTGACGTTACTGGGACATGGTTACTAAGCAGGAGGTACCTGTGCTCCAAAGCACTACCAAGGACCAGCAGACGTTGCTGGAACTCGGATACCGACATGGAGGCACCTAGGCCAAAGGCACTGCGGAGAACCATCTGACGGTACTGGAACCCGGATGGGTAGCAGAAGGTACCCATGGAAATTAAAGTTGAGGCAGCAGGACTGTTTGCCGTTCACACAGCAGGGGAACAGCTGACATTACTGAACCCCAGTAACACGGGAGCAAGTGTAGACTGTGCTAACAGCACTTCCGAGAAACAACTGGCGGTGTTGTAGCCCAGGGATGAGAAGAGAACATGGTGGAGGCAGCAGGACTGTTTGCCGTTCACACAGCAGGGGAACAGCTGACATTACTGAACCCCAGTAACACGGGAGCAAGTGTAGACTGTGCTAACAGCACTTCCGAGAAACAACTGGCGGTGTTGTAGCCCAGGGATGAGAAAGAAACATGGTGGAGGCAGCAGGACTGTTTGCCGTTCACACAGCAGGGGAACAGCTGACATTACTGAACCCCAGTAACACAGGAGCAAGTGTAGACTGTGCTAACAGCACTTCCGAGAAACAACTGGCGGTGTTGTAACCCAGGGATGAGAAGAGAACAGGGTGGAGGCAGCAGGACTTTTTGCCGTTCACACAGCAGGGGAACAGCTGACATTACTGAACCCCAGTAACACGGGAGCAAGTGTAGACTGTGCTAACAGCACTTCCGAGAAACAACTGGCGGTGTTGTAGCCCAGGATGAGAAGAGAACAGGTGGAGGCAGCAGACTTTTGCCGTTCACACAGCAGGGAACGCTGACATTACTGAACCCCAGTAACACAGGAGCAAGTGTAGACTGTGCTAACAGCACTTCCGAGAAACAACTGGCGGTGTTGTAACCAGGGATGAGAAGAGAACAGGTGAGGCAGCAGGACTTTTGCCGTTCACACAGCAGGGAACAGCTGACATTACTGAACCCAGTAACACAGGAGCAAGTGTAGACTGTGCTAACAGCACTTCCGAGAAACAACTGGCGGTGTTGTAACCCAGGATGAGAAGAGAACAGGTGGAGGCAGCAGGACTTTTGCCGTTCACACAGCAGGGGAACAGCTGACATTACTGAACCCCAGTAACACGGAGCAAGTGTAGACTGTGCTAACAGCACTTCCGAGAAACAACTGGCGTGTTGTAACCCAGGGATGAGAAGAGAACAGGGTGGAGGCAGCAGGACTTTTGCCGTTCACACAGCAGGGGAACAGCTGACATTACTGAACCCCAGTAACACGGAGCAAGTGTAGACTGTGCTAACAGCACTTCCGAGAAACAACTGGCGGTGTTGTAACCAGGGATGAGAAGAGAACAGGTGGAGGCAGCAGGACTTTTTGCCGTTCACACAGCAGGGAACAGCTGACATTACTGAACCCCAGTAACACGGAGCAAGTGTAGACTGTGCTAACAGCACTTCGAGAAAAACTGGCGGTGTTGTAACCCAGGATGAGAAGAGAACAGGTGGAGGCAGCAGGACTTTTTGCCGTTCACACAGCAGGGAACAGCTGACATTACTGAACCCAGTAACACGGAGCAAGTGTAGACTGTGCTAACAGCACTTCCGAGAAACAACTGGCGGTGTTGTAACCCAGGGATGAGAAGAGAACAGGTGGAGGCAGCAGGACTTTTTGCCGTTCACACAGCAGGGGAACAGCTGACATTACTGAACCCCAGTAACACAGGAGCAAGTGTAGACTGTGCTAACAGCACTTCCGAGAAACAACTGGCGGTGTTGTAACCCAGGGATGAGAAGAGAACATGGGAGGCAGCAGGACTGTTTGCCGTTCACACAGCAGGGGAACAGCTGACATTACTGAACCCCAGTAACACGGAGCAAGTGTAGACTGTGCTAACAGCACTTCCGAGAAACAACTGGCGGTGTTGTAACCCAGGGATGAGAAGAGAACAGGTGGAGGCAGCAGGACTTTTTGCCGTTCACACAGCAGGGAACAGCTGACATTACTGAACCCCAGTAACACGGGAGCAAGTTGTAGACTGTGCTAACAGCACTTCCGAGAAACAACTGGCGGTTTGTAACCCAGGGATGAGAAGAGAACATGGTGGAGGCAGCAGGACTGTTTGCCGTTCAACAGCAGGGGAACAGCTGACATTACTGAACCCAGTAACACAGGAGCAAGTGTAGACTGTGCTAACAGCACTTCCGAGAAACAACTGGCGGTGTTGTAACCCAGGGATGAGAAGAGAACAGGGTGGAGGCAGCAGGACTTTTTGCCGTTCACACAGCAGGGGAACAGCTGACATTACTGAACCCCAGTAACACGGAGCAAGTGTAGACTGTGCTAACAGCACTTCCGAGAAACAACTGGCGTGTTGTAACCCAGGATGAGAAGAGAACAGGGTGGAGGCAGCAGGACTTTTTGCCGTTCACACAGCAGGGGAACAGCTGACATTACTGAACCCCAGTAACACAGGAGCAAGTGTAGACTGTGCTAACAGCACTTCCGAGAAACAACTGGCGGTGTTGTAACCCAGGATGAGAAGAGAACATGGTGGAGGCAGCAGGACTTTTGCCGTTCACACAGCAGGGGAACAGCTGACATTACTGAACCCCAGTAACACGGAGCAAGTGTAGACTGTGCTAACAGCACTTCCGAGAAACAACTGGCGGTGTTGTAACCCAGGGATGAGAAGAGAACAGGGTGGAGGCAGCAGGACTTTTTGCCGTTCACACAGCAGGGGAACAGCTGACATTACTGAACCCCAGTAACACAGGAGCAAGTGTAGACTGTGCTAACAGCACTTCCGAGAAACAACTGGCGGTGTTGTAACCCAGGGATGAGAAGAGAACAGGGTGGAGGCAGCAGGACTTTTTGCCGTTCACACAGCAGGGGAACAGCTGACATTACTGAACCCCAGTAACACGGGAGCAAGTGTAGACTGTGCTAACAGCACTTCCAAGCAACAACTGGCGGTGTTGGAGCCCAGGGTCAAGGAGGATGTTTAAATACTAGATCAAGTATTTTCCTTGTTACGTGTCAATTAAAAATGTCTATACTCCAAACAAGAGAAATATAACCTTTAGTACCATAAGATGATGATTTTACTTTAAAAAATATATGTAAATTAATAATTGACAAACATAAACGCATACATTAACATGTTGAAAAGCAATGCAAACCACAATAAAAATCGGTTAAATAATCTGCTATACGGTTTTAAATAAAAGCATACAAGTACATATCAGAATCCATTAATGATGGATAAGTAACAGTATGTACACCATTTTCATTTGCTGAATAATATCACTAAAAAGTTTTTAAAAATATCTAAAATTTCCATCATGTAATACTGATAATATGTGCCAATCATTTATATTAACAAAAAAAACCTTTAAAAAGTGCATAGTGAAAACAGCTATTTATGCCTGACTGTGGACTTGCAAGCATGACAACGGATAGATAAGGTATATATAGATGAGACTGCATAGCCACAGATGGTGAATGGCGATGTAATACTGTACCTCAATAAAGTGTGCGTTACTACTACATCCTTTTTTTTATATAGCTTTATAAAAGGGTACGTGCATGTATGCTTGCGCCTTTGTTTGGACGCACAGACTGGCTTCCTGCTGTGACGCGTTGGGTATTGGAGCGTCTGTGCGTCTTATGACGCAGACTAACATTCACGGTGCGCATCGTTCATCATCGCAAGCGTACCGACAACACAAAGGCGTTGTCATGACTGCTTTACTCAGTAAACATGCACCTATGATGAAACATACACGCATGTGCCCTATTACATAACAAGCTACAAGAAAAATGCGTGTGAGGTGTGACACAGCTGTTTTGTTAAGGTACAGTATTATATCGACATTGTACAGGTGTCGCTATTCAGTCTGATAAATAGATATCATTCACCTATTCTATCAGTTGTCGTTCTTTCAGCACCACTTACAGGTATATATTTTGCTATTGTGACTATGCACTATTGACTTTACCAAGGTAATGCATGATTTTTGTTAGCGATTATCATGTTTACATGAAGGACCTTTATGATATGGGCTGTTAACTTTCTAATCAAATATGTATTTTTTAAAATGACACAAATATAAGTAATGTTGAAGAGGACTATTCCTACATGCATTGTTTGCACAATATTACAGGTGTACATCACGTCCCTTAATCAACATTGGATATTATATTTACTTGTATGCTTTTATTTCAAAGGCAAGAACACTGAAGTATAACCTTCGCACTGCAGCAGTTGTCAAAGTTCAACCCACATTATGCACTTCCAACATTGCAGTATTTGAGTCATCATGATGTGAGTTGGATTTGTCTAAGCTATGGAGTGACAAGGTTGACCATCAGTATCCTATAGCATAAGTAGGCTTTTGTGTTTGCATTTGTTTTCGACATGTGCATATCTGTAATAATATGTCACAATTATTTTGTTACAGATTTGTGACAAAGACAAATCATTTTATGGTTTGAAAGTTGACGTTTCAAATGTTTACAGCTTAGAAATCATGGTGTAGCCTCATATCTATGTGTAGCACTAGACACTTTGAGATGTCATGTTTTTTTCACCATGATTAGGTAGCTAGCAGTAATTTTTGCCGGACACACAGCAGGGGAACAGCAGGCGTTACTGAACCCCACAAACACATCAGCGATTGTTTTCATCTGTGCATCTAACACTTCTGAGCAGCAACTGGCGCTGTTGAAGCCCAGGGTCAAGGAGGGTGTAGGCAGAGGCCTAGTATGAGACGTTTGAAGTTGAAGTTGTAGTTAGCAGCAGTAATTTTTGCCAGACACACAGCAGGGGAACAGCAGGCGTTACTGAACCCCACAAACACATCAGCGATTGTTTTCATCTGTGCATCTAACACTTCTGAGCAGCAACTGGCGCTGTTGAAGCCCAGGGTCAAGGAGGGTGTAGGCAGAGGCCTAGTATGAGACGTTTGAAGTTGAAGTTGTAGTTAGCAGCAGTAATTTTTGCCAGACACACAGCAGGGGAACAGCAGGCGTTACTGAACCCCACAAACACATCAGCGATTGTTTTCATCTGTGCATCTAACACTTCTGAGCAGCAACTGGCGCTGTTGAAGCCCAGGGTCAAGGAGGGTGTAGGCAGAGGCCTAGTATGAGACGTTTGAAGTTGAAGTTGTAGTTAGCAGCAGTAATTTTTGCCAGACACACAGCAGGGGAACAGCAGGCGTTACTGAACCCCACAAACACATCAGCGATTGTTTTCATCTGTGCATCTAACACTTCTGAGCAGCAACTGGCGCTGTTGAAGCCCAGGGTCAAGGAGGGTGTAGGCACAAAATATTGAGTTATTGCCTTGTTACGTGGCCATTGCAAATGTATGTACTTCAAACAAGAATAAATGAACTTTTACTACAACAATAAAATGATAATTTCAATTACAAGAATAGAAAAATATTTATACTTGACAGTCCTCTGTGGTTGATAACGTTTAATGGCTAACTGAAAATATGGTAACAAATTCAAAGCTTTCGAGACTACTCAGGTGTCTTCATCAGGCTAAGAGTAAAGCCAAAAATGAAGAATCACATATTTCTACACACAACAGGACACAGGAATAGCTAAGACAAGTGAGGGAGGGACAAGTGAGGGGAGACCGGCAACAAAAAGGAGAACAAGGATGAATTATCAGCGCCACACAATCACAGATAAATTAATGAATTTACCTGTGGCAAAAGACTTTTGTATGCCCGGTCATAGCATCATGGATATGGAATTACTGGTATTAAAATATAACTTCAAATATGAGAAACGTACAAAGGTTTCAGAATATAAGCTCATCATGACCTTTGACACTGTTAGTGATGGAATGAATAGATCACATGGATTTATGTCATTCTATATCAATTAAGGAATCTGCGTCTATGCCCTTCCAGGGTCATGAAAACCCAAAAAAAACGCCAATGAGAGGGCAATCAAACTTTCTATCCTTATCTAGGAACTGTTCCAATATTTATGTTCATCCCTGTGAGATAATGACAGTTCTGATACACGTCACTTACTTGTCTTACCTATTGCACTATTCCTGTGTCCTGTTGTGTATAGAAATATGTGATGCTTAATTTTTTTAGTTAGTCTTTCCCTGATGAAGAGACGTGAGTAGCCTTGAAAGCTTGCAATTTGTTTCCATCTTTTCAGTTATCCATTAAAAGGTATCAACCACTGCTGACTCTGAAGTCTAAATATTTTTCTATCTACTGGCTAACACGGTACAAAGATACACATGTTTTCTAATTTCAAGAAGGAAAAATAAAGAAAATACAAATATAAACGCATATATGCACATGCCAAAAATAAATGGAACAACACAACACCCAAAAAATTGGTAACAAAATATAGTGTTGTAAATTTAAGAATAAAAGTCCATTTTTTTTTTTATGAATAATGCTTAAGGAACGCTATGTTAAACCATAACATAGTGAAGACAATGGATTTTGTAATAGTCACTCATCATCATCATCGCAAATTTTATGTGACAGTCACAGACATTTCAATTATTTAAGTTCATAAAATCGTAACTTTCTATAGCATGTATGACATGTCCAGCATGGACTCATCAATGTGATTGATGACACAATAATGTACAATAAAAAATAACCATTTAAAAAAACATTAGGCATTGTTTGTCACAATTTAAGTGTGTGCCTGCAAGTGTAGGTGAAACAAAGGCTACGGATAGCAAAGGTATATTCTATGTCTGTATCAGACAGTGGACAGCCTCTGATGGGTAATGCCGATGTTATACTGTACGTCAATAAAGTCTGCGGCTGAAATCATGCATTTTTTGCTTGTAGAGTGTTGAAGAGGGTAAAAGAATGTCTGGTTGCGCAAAGCTTTATCCGTCAACACTACCTTCCTACTGTCACGCGTAGGGTAGGGTAGCGTGTGGCAATTAGCTGACTATCAAATGTGAGGTTAGGCTGCGTTATTGCGCACTAGGGACGCAAAAAAAAATACAGCAGTAATAATTTAATGTGTAATACTCCACCTATGACAAACAAAAAAATTACGTTCCCTCTTTAACAATGTACAAGACTAACAAGCCTAATGGTTGACGCTGACTTAATTGAGATACAGTATTACATCAACATTGTCCATGAGTAACTATGCACTGTGATACCTATATACCAGTATTAATTTATATCTCTTGTGGTTGTTTCAACAGCACTTGCAGGTATAACTACCTATTGTCAGTATGCATGATGCACTTTCTAGATGTAATAATTTATTATTGGACATTATTACCATGTTTACATGCTGGCCATTTCATATATGGTGTTTGAAGTTACAGTTGGCATCAGTATGTGTATTTTATAATGTCTGTCATAAATAAAACTCGTGATGATGATGATGAGGATTTAATGATTCGTACATCCATTGACTGCATTATCTTACAGGTACAGATAAAGTTCCTTAAAAAGCATTAATTCATAAGTCTGAAATGTACTTTTATGCATTAATTTCAAAATGTGAAGAGTAGACTATGTTTTATTTTTTGTTACCATTTCTAATAGACATGTGCAGATATGCGCTGTGATGACAAATTATTATTTGTCCATATTTGTCATAAAAATTTATCATTCTAGGCCTGCAAAACTTCACAATTTCATGTTTTCAGCATAACAAGCAGGGTGACGGCTCTTCCCTATTTGGAGCATGTTGGTCATGTGTTTTTCTGTCCATGTGTCGGGAACAGGAGACTTCTTGCCGTTCACACAGCAGGGGAACAGCTGGCGTTACTGAACCCCACTAACAGTAGAGCTTGTGTTTTGTTCTGTGGACACGACACTTCTGAGCAGCAACTGGCAGTGTTGGAGCCCAGGGAGTAGAGTTCAGGTGGTAGAAAGATGAACATAACAGGAGACATGGATAACGTTGCGAACCAGTTATTTAATCTGAAAACGGACAGACAAATTCTGGCGAGATCCATGCCTTGTTCATTTTCAGAAAAGTAAGCCGGTCTACATTATCGGAGGATAGTCGCATGCGACGGTCTGTTAGTACACCACCTGCAGCACTAAAGACGCGCTCCGATAATACACTGGCAGCAGGGCAAGCCAGCACCTCCAATGCATACTGGCTAAGCTCTGGCCATGTATCCAGCTTAGAGACCCAAAACTTGAATGGGGAAGAGCCATCTGGGAGTACACTGAGAGGCAAAGCCAAGTAGTCTGTCACCATCTGACGGATACGTTGCCTCCCGCTGACTGGAGCCCTCTCGGATGGTGTAGACATTTGTGGCGCTGCCACAAAACTTTGCCACATTTTTAACATACTGGTCTTTCCCTGTGCAGAGGCACTGCGTGTGCTCCCTCTTGTTGCAGAGCTCTCTACACTGCCTCGACGCACAGAGCTGCTTTGTAAAGCAGTAGCAGCAGCAGTGCTCTCGGCAGTAAGGTAGAACATTAGGGATTGCACCAGTGTGTCTTGGTACTCCCGCATTTTACGCTCCCGGTTCAACGGTGTGATGAGGCTTTTGACGTTGTCCCGGTAGCGAGGGTCTAGGAGGGTGTACACCCAATAATCAGACGTCGTGAGAATGTGGGCGATGCGGCGGTCGTTTCTTAGGCACTGCAGCATGAAAT
Source organism: Oophaga sylvatica (assembly GCA_033576555.1). NCBI lineage: Eukaryota > Metazoa > Chordata > Amphibia > Anura > Dendrobatidae > Oophaga > Oophaga sylvatica. Next base: position 396,745,515 of record JARQOD010000002.1, read on the forward strand.
CAACCATGTGCTGCAGACTCCCAACTGGCAAAGAAACGCTGTCCTCTGCAAGAGGCGTTATCTCTGCCTGCTCTGCATCACCCCACCCTCGCTCTACATACTGACTAGAGCGTTGTGTACCTCCCTCTGGAGCGATGTCTTCCTCCTCCATTGACTCCTCCTCCTCATCCTCCTCACAAAGTGAGCCCTGCCCAGCCCTTTGTGAGGAACCACGTTGCGCTGACTTTCCAGAAGGTGATGGAATTTGTGACTCCTCATCCTCCACCTCTTCCAAAACCTCATCCCTTATTGCTTGCAGTGTTTTTTGAAGCAGGCAGATAAGGGGGACAGTCAGGCTGACTAGTGCATCATCTGCACTCGCCATCCGCGTTGACTCATCAAACGCACGCAAAACGTGGCACATGTCCTTCATAGTGGCCCACTCATTAATGGTGAAGTGTGGACGGCGCAAATTGCGTGTTGATTGCGCCTGATGCAGCTGATACTCCATAACTGCTGGCTGCTGCTCACACAACCGCTCCAACATATGTAACGTTGAATTCCACCTGGTGGATACGTCACATATGATGCGATGTTCAGGAAGGCGCAATCTGCGTTGCAGAGCTGCAATGCGCGATCTGGCCATGCTGGAACGTCGCAAGTGAGCGCACTCTAGGCGGACCTTGTGCAGCAGTGCATCAAGATCCGGATAGTCCCTCAAAAAACTCTGCACGACCAAGTTGAGCACATGTGCCAGACATGGTATGTGAGTGAGTTTGCCAAGGCCCAGAGCTGCCACCAGATTTCGGCCATTGTCACACACTACCAAGCCTGGCTGGAGATTCGCTGGCAAAAACCACACGTCGCTCTCCTGCTTGATGGCATTCCAGACCTCCTGCGCTGTGTGGCTTCGATTCCCCATGGGAATTAATTTCAGAACGGCCTGTTGCCGTTTGGCCACGGCTGTGCTCATATCGGTCGCATCAGGTAAGCGTCCACGGGTCCATGTGGAGGTAGACCGTGACGGCTCCTGCAGCGATGATTCTGAGGAACTGGAGTAGGAGGAGGAGTCAATGTGGACAGACTTTATTCCGGCAATCCTTGGAGTTGGCAGAACACGTACAGCGCCACTCGCAAGATGTGTACCCGGCTCCACAACATTCACCCAATGGGCAGTGAGTGAAAGGTATCGTCCCTGGCCATGGGTACTGGTCCACGCATCGGTGGTCAGGTGGACCTTGCTACTGACGGCGTTTAGTAGCGCATGTTTAATTTTTGCCTCAACATGCTTTTGCAGACCAGGGACGGCTTGCCTGCTGAAATAAAATCGGCTGGGCACATTGTATTGTGGGACTGCCAATGCCATTAATTCACGGAAACTGTCAGTCTCCACCAGCCTGAATGACAGCATTTCAAGGGACAGGAGTTTTGCAATGCCAGCATTCAGAGCCTGTGCTCGTGGATGGTTTGCCGAGTATGGCCGTCTTTTCTCCCATGCCTGTGCTACCGATGGCTGTTTTGTGGCCTGGGTGTGTGAGGATGACAGGGAACTTGCAGCTGTGGGTGGAATAACACTGTGTCTCTGGACAACAGTGACAGAGGTTCTTCCATGGCGATCCTGTGAGGAAGCCGAACCAGCTGTGTGTGAACTGGAGGAAGAGGCTCCAACACGAGCTGAAGATGTAGGTGCTGCTGTAGGTTGGCCTACATCTCCAGTGTGTCTTTGTAACTCAACAAAGTGCTTTGACCGCACATGTTTCCACATATTTGTTGTATTAAGGTTACTGACACTTTTACCTCTTTTAATTTTTTGATTACACAGCTTGCATTTGACATAGCAAATATCATCTGCAACTGTATCAAAAAAGGACCACGCAGAGCAAGTCCTGGGAGCGCCCGGTTTGGCTGTTGGAAGAGAACTGCTCCGAACGGGTGCCAAACTGGAGGCTACAGGCAAGCGAGTCTGCAGCCTACCTCTCCCTACTGTTTGGACCGTTGGGGCAATCTCTTCCTCAGAGCTGCTCCCACCACCTTCCTGTTCCTCACGCCATGTTGGGTCTTGGACCTCATCATCTCCACCACTACCCTCTTCCAACACCTGCTGTTGTTGGGTGGTCTGGCCAGCACCATGCTCAACAGAAACTGGCAACTGAGTCTCATCATCATCAGATGCGTTCTGCGGTGTGCTGACCATCGGCACTGGCTCACCCGCCTCTTCAGATTCAGAGAGACACAGCTGTTGCGCATCACTGCATACTGCCTCTTCTTCACATTCCAGAATGCTGCTTGGCTGGGCCCCTGTTTGCAAGCCAACAGATTCTGAGAACAGAAGCAGAGACTCAGCTGGCTCCTGTACAGAGCTCTCTGACTGCCTGGGCAATTTGGCAGGCGGTGAAGAGACTGATGGTTGTTCAACAGTGCTGTGGTCCTGAGAGGAGGTGGAAGCTATTGAAGTCGATGCATTGGCTGCCATCCAACCAACAACGGCTTCAATTTGTTCTTCACGCAGCAGGGGGGTACGCTGAGCTCCTACAAAAGTGCGCATAAAGGAACGCTCACGGGGAAAACTGGTGGATGCTGTGTCACTGGGTGCGGCAGCAGCCACAGAATCCCCACGTCCTCTCCCTGCTGCAAATCCACGGCCTCGACCACGACCACGTGCCTTACTCACTGACTTCTTCATCTTGGTAGATTGATAAAGAAAGTCAGAAAAGTTATAAGGCCTAAGTGTGGTTATTCCTCACAGACTACAGTGAACCCTGCAGACAACTGTTCAGTATCTGTGAAAGGCCCCTTTGTGTACTTCTATAGTGTTTGCAACCAATGTATTGTATACGGATGGAAGCGCGTCACACTAATAGATTAGATTTTTTTCCACTAAAATGGAGCAGCACCAATTAGAGAAAAATGTGAAGGATGAGGCAGTGACACACGCTCAGCAGACTACAACCGGCAGTGGTTGAAGAACAAACTGGAGCGTAATCTGCACTCACAAAATGAAAAGCTCACAGACTACAGTGAACACTGAAACACAACTGTTCAGTAGCTGTTAAAGGCCCCTTTGTGTACTTCTATAGTGTTTGCAACCAATGTATTGTATACGGATGGAAGCGCGTCACACTAATAGATTAGATTTTTTTCCACTAAAATGGAGCAGCACCAATTAGAGAAAAATGTGAAGGATGAGGCAGTGACACACGCTCAGCAGACTACAACCGGCAGTGGTTGAAGAACAAACTGGAGCGTAATCTGCACTCACAAAATGAAAAGCTCACAGACTACAGTGAACACTGAAACACAACTGTTCAGTAGCTGTTAAAGGCCCCTTTGTGTACTTCTATAGTGTTTGCAACCAATGTATTGTATACGGATGGAAGCGCGTCACACTAATAGATTAGATTTTTTTCCACTAAAATGGAGCAGCACCAATTAGAGAAAAATGTGAAGGATGAGGCAGTGACACACGCTCAGCAGACTACAACCGGCAGTGGTTGAAGAACAAACTGGAGCGTAATCTGCACTCACAAAATGAAAAGCTCACAGACTACAGTGAACACTGAAACACAACTGTTCAGTAGCTGTTAAAGGCCCCTTTGTGTACTTCTATAGTGTTTGCAACCAATGTATTGTATACGGATGGAAGCGCGTCACACTAATAGATTAGATTTTTTTCCACTAAAATGGAGCAGCACCAATTAGAGAAAAATGTGAAGGATGAGGCAGTGACACACGCTCAGCAGACTACAACCGGCAGTGGTTGAAGAACAAACTGGAGCGTAATCTGCACTCACAAAATGAAAAGCTCACAGACTACAGTGAACACTGAAACACAACTGTTCAGTAGCTGTTAAAGGCCCCTTTGTGTACTTCTATAGTGTTTGCAACCAATGTATTGTATACGGATGGAAGCGCGTCACACTAATAGATTAGATTTTTTTCCACTAAAATGGAGCAGCACCAATTAGAGAAAAATGTGAAGGATGAGGCAGTGACACACGCTCAGCAGACTACAACCGGCAGTGGTTGAAGAACAAACTGGAGCGTAATCTGCACTCACAAAATGAAAAGCTCACAGACTACAGTGAACACTGAAACACAACTGTTCAGTAGCTGTTAAAGGCCCTTTGTGTACTTCTATAGTGTTTGCAACCAATGTATTGTATACGGATGGAAGCGCGTCACACTAATAGATTAGATTTTTTTCCACTAAAATGGAGCAGCACCAATTAGAGAAAAATGTGAAGGATGAGGCAGTGACACACGCTCAGCAGACTACAACCGGCAGTGGTTGAAGAACAAACTGGAGCGTAATCTGCACTCACAAAATGAAAAGCTCACAGACTACAGTGAACACTGAAACACAACTGTTCAGTAGCTGTTAAAGGCCCCTTTGTGTACTTCTATAGTGTTTGCAACCAATGTATTGTATACGGATGGAAGCGCGTCACACTAATAGATTAGATTTTTTTCCACTAAAATGGAGCAGCACCAATTAGAGAAAAATGTGAAGGATGAGGCAGTGACACACGCTCAGCAGACTACAACCGGCAGTGGTTGAAGAACAAACTGGAGCGTAATCTGCACTCACAAAATGAAAAGCTCACAGACTACAGTGAACACTGAAACACAACTGTTCAGTAGCTGTTAAAGGCCCCTTTGTGTACTTCTATAGTGTTTGCAACCAATGTATTGTATACGGATGGAAGCGCGTCACACTAATAGATTAGATTTTTTTCCACTAAAATGGAGCAGCACCAATTAGAGAAAAATGTGAAGGATGAGGCAGTGACACACGCTCAGCAGACTACAACCGGCAGTGGTTGAAGAACTAACTGGAGCGTAATCTGCACTCACAAAATTAAAAGCTCACAGACTACAGTAAACCCTGCAGACAACTGTTCAGTAGCTGTGAAAGGCTCCTTTCTGTACTTCTATAGTGTTTGCAACCAATGTATTGTATACGGATGGAAGCACGTCACACTAATAGATTTGATTTTTTTCTAATATAATGGAGCTGCACCAATTCCACAAAATAAAATAAAAAAAAAAAAGAGTCAGTGACACGTGCAGATGCCTACAAACAGCGGTGGATGCAGAGCAAACTGCAGCGTCACCTGCACTGTCACACACACACCTTGCACAGAGCTGTTAAAACAACACTGGCAAAATGAAGCTTTACACAGCGGTTGGTAAACTAGCCTGCCTCAAGCACAGTAGTACACAAAATCGCAATATCTAACTGTCCCTCAGAGTGAGCAGAGTAGCGTTCTGTCCCTAACTGAGTTCACAGCACAGTGACGCTAAAATGGCTGCGGCGCCTTTTATAGTGCATTCTGACATCATTTCAGCAGCCAATCACAGCCATGCCATTAGTTAAGATGACCGCAGCATTACAGGATGTGCCCACACTTCATAAGATTCATCATTGGCTGACTAACATCACATTGCCTCTCAAAGAATTATGGGAACTTCCGATTCCGGTATACGATATTGAAAAAGTATCGGAATTAAGTATCGGAATTCCGATAACACGAATATCGGCCGATACCCGATACTTGCGGTATCGGAATGCTCAACACTAGTATTAACACATATATACAAGGGTCATAATGAGCTATGATAAATCTCAAAAGAGCCTAATCAGCATCAGGATTATCAAAAGTACTCAGTACTGGTGAAATGGTATAGAAGAAATAAAACATGGACATACCTAGTGGCAGTGTGTACCCAATATAGTAGGGTATAGAGATTATGTCTGTGGATCAGATTAATCTAATATTATCATACTATCAGAAAAGCTGTACTTACATTGAATAGAAAGATAACATACCGATTGCAGTGAATGATCAGCTATGAATGATGCTGTGAACAGCTATGATAGAGGACAAATACCAGTAAGTGGCTATAAACTATGTCAATAGAATCATTATAGATGGAAAGGTAGATGAACATACCGCTTCAAATAAATCTCTGGATTAATTGCATGAAAATACAAACTGTGGAGGATATAACATAAGCACTCATAAGGTGTGGAACCATGCAGTATAACACAATGCAGTGTGGTATCGCTGGTAATGTGCACTTACCCAGAGCAGACTATAGCACGTGTGGGGTCACAGTGACGCGGTATCCACCGCTCGTCTCGTGGTGGCAGGAAGTAGTGACTGGCCAGACTAAATAGAATTTGCGGACTGCTAGTGGCGCTAAGCGTCAGACCGGAAGTGCTCATACCGGAAGTGACGTTGACGCTGCTGTACAGAATGTAGAGGCAGCGTTCTGCGTTCCACAGGGACCACTTGCGTTCCAGCTAAAGAGCGCATGTCAGGGTTTCGTGAAAGGAAGGTGCAGAGTGAAGGAGAAAGTGACCATCCAAAACAGACATGTTAATAGCGGTTCTGTAAGAAAAGACATAGGTATCAGTGAGCGATAATGTATAAATATAAATATAAACATAAGCAATGTTATGACATAATCATATACAATTTGAACAGATAAATTAAAGAAAAGAATGGAGATCATAATCTCTATTTAACCCCTTAGGGTATAGGGTGTCCAATTCATGGATCCAGTAAGCCTCTCTCCGTTTAAGCTGAGTTATACGATCTCCACCCCGCCTTGATTGTGGTACCTGTTCTAGTACTTGATAGCGTAATTGTGCTATATTGTGACCTGCCGCAATAAAGTGTTGTGGAATAGGTAACAGTGTATCTTTGCATCTTATAGTGGATTTATGCTTTGATATCCTGTTCTTCACACTCTGTGTGGTTTCGCCTATATAGAGGAGGCCACAGGGACATTTAATCAAGTATACCACATAATTTGTATTGCATGTGAAGTAATCTTTAATGGTATATCTTTTACCAGTATGAGGATGGTATACAATGTTACCCTTGAGAACATTGTTACACTGGTGACATGAAAGACATGGAAAGGTACCCGTCTTAGGATTTTGCAGAAATCTTTGAATAATGGTAGGTTTGTTTGGGCCAATATCCGCCCTAACTAGACAGTCCCGTAGATTCCGTGGTCGCCTAAAACATGGCATAAACGGTTGTTTAAAGGCCTCGACTTCAGGGTGGGCGGACTGAAGAATATGCCAATATCGCCGTATGGCTGAATGAATTTTGTAGGCTGCCGGATGATAGTCGTGTATGAATGGTATTCTAATCCCTTTGTTTATTTGTCGATTTCTACCAGGAGACTGTGTCCTAACTGTATGGGGTGGGTAACCTCTGTCTAGGAATTTAGACTGCATTTCTTTAATCCTTGTCTGTTGTATAGATGGGTTAGATACAATACGGGTAACCCTCTGAATCTGGGATTGTGGGATGGAGCACTTCATTTTGTAGGGGTGAAAACTGGAGAAATGAAGAAGGCTGTTTCTGTCAGTAGCTTTGGAGAAGATGTCAGTAGTCAAGTTGCCCTGTGGATCCTTAACCACTAGGGTGTCCAGAAAGCTAATTTGTTCAGTGTCATGGGTCATAGTGAAGGCTAGGCCCGGCCACGATGTTCTGAGAAAGTCAAAGAAGATATTCAATGTTATCAGGTCACCTCCCCACACACAGAAGATATCATCTATATATCTTTTCCAGACCAAGGCATGGTGCTGGAAAAGATGATGTTTATAGATTAATGTCTCCTCATAGTGTGCCATATAGGCATTAGCGTATGGAGGCGCGACGTTACTACCCATCGCGGTACCTTTTGTCTGTAAATAAAAGTTGTCCTCAAAAAGGAAAAAGTTTTCAGTTAATACTATGGATAATAGGTCGCTGCATAGGTCTACTTGATCTGGGTGCATGCCTGATTGAGTAAGGAGACGTCGTGTGGAAGATATGCCTTCCGTGTGGGGAATTGACGTATATAAGTCCCGTACATCAAATGAGACCAGAATAGCATCTGGTGGAATGGGGGTGACGGCCTGGATGGTATTGAGAAAAGATCCAGTGTCTAGCAAGAAAGAAGGAATTTTCTTGATCAGAGGAGTCATGATTTTTTCTAAATATATGGATAATGGGGACAAGACGGATTCTGTAGAAGCAACTATGGGGCGTCCTGGTGGATTATTGAGATCCTTATGTATTTTGGGAAGGGTATAAAAGACAGGTATGATGAGACATTTCTTGGTCAAGAAGTCGCTTGTCTTTCTGTCAATTATGCCTAGGCCATAGTATTTATCGAGGATATCGCTAATCTTTAATTGAATATTAGTCGTAGGGTTGCCCGATAGTCTGGTATAGGTGGTAATGTCACTCAACTGGCGCTGAATTTCACCGATATATGCTGTCTTGTCCATAACCACAATTGCTCCCCCTTTATCGGCCGGTTTAAAGACAATGTCTTTGTTGTTTTGTAGTGTAGCTAGGGCCTGTCTGTCAAGTGGGGAGCAATTGGATGGAAAATGTATGTCACCACAGTTTGTATCATGACGTAAATTCTGAAAGGAGGTATTGACAAATTGGATAAATGTCTCTAGTGCATGGGAGCCCATGGGTGGTCGATATGTACTTTTCGACCGTAGTTGGAGACTTTCTGCTGTAAGGCAGTTTGGTGGAGGTACACTAGGTATAGGTACGTTGGCTGGATCAGAGAAATGCAATTTTAGACGTAATGACCTGTAGAATCTCTGTAGATCCATGTCCAACCTGAAAGTATTATTCCTGTAACTGGGGCAAAAAGATAAGCCTCGCTGGAGAAGTCTATGTTCTGCTATGCCTAGTGACTTGGATGAAATATTCACCACAAGTGACTTGTTACCTGCGAGCGTGTCACTCGAGTTGAGTCCATGGTTCGTTGGCTGTCGTTTCCCCCTCCTGGGCCTCGTCTTCTTTGGGATCGTCGCTGGCGGCCTAAAAAACGATCTTGATAGGAGGATCTTTCGGGCCTCTCTAAATCCGAGCCAGATGTTGAAACGTCTGGGGAGGAGCGATAATTTGATCTGGTCGGATATTGTCTGGAAGATGGTCTGTCGCGCCATTTGTAGACCCTATCTAGTTCGTAGTCTTCTTGGTCACGCTGGAATTTGATCCGTTTGCGTTGTTCAATATTGCGGCGGTGTTGAGAGATGTTAGTCTCTATCTACAAATACATTGATCACCTATTATTATTTTTTAGTACACTGATGAAGGTCAATATTGACCGAAACGTTTGTAACTAGTGATCAGGTGTACGTATTAAAATCTTTTTCTTCACACAACCATGAGTGTGCCCAGTCTTTGATATATGCTTCTGATGAGGCGGCGGATGGTCTCCTGAGGGATCTCCTCCCAGACCTGGACTAAAGCGTCCGCCAACTCCTGGACAGTCTGTGGTGCAACGTGACGTTGGTGGATGGAGCGAGACATGATATCCCAGATGTGCTCATCGGATTCAGGTCTTGGGAACGGGCGTGCCAGTCCATAGCTTCAATGCCTTCATCTTGCAGAAACTGCTGACACATTCCAGCCACATAAGGTCTGGCATTGTCCTGCATTAGGAGGAACCCAGGGAAAACCGCACCAGCATATGGTCTCACAAGGGGTCTGAGGAACTCATCTCGGTACCAAATGGCAGTCAGGCTACCTCTGGCGAGCACATGGAGGGCTGTGTGGCCCTCCAAAGAAATGCCACCCCACACCATTACTGACCCACTGCCAAACCAGTCATGCTGAAGGATGTTGGCAGCAGATCCACTGCGTCTCCAGACTCTGTCATATCTGTCACATGTGCTCAGTGTGAACCTGCTTTCATCTGTGAAGAGCACAGGGCGCCAGTGGCGAATTTGCCAATCCTGGTGTTCTGTGGCAAATGCCAAGCGTCCTGCTGTGCACACAACCCCCATCTGTGTACGTCGGGCACTCAGACCAACCTCATGGAGTCGGTTTCTAACAGTTTGTGCAGACACATGCACATTTGTGGCCTGTTGGAGGTCATTTTGCAGGGCTCTGGCAGTGCTCCTCCTGTTCCTCCTTGCACAAAGGCTGAGGTAGGTCCTGCAGCTGGGTTGTTGCCCTCCTACGACCCCTTCCACGTCTCCTGGTGTACTGGCCTGTCTCCTGGTAGCTGTGCTTCAAAAATGACTCCTCTTCTTTTCTCAGAAATCATAAATTAGAAAAGTATTGTGTTTTAGTCAGTGGCCTTGTGAATCCATAACAAGCTATGGGATGCAACATTTCCTTAAAACTTAATTTCTTGGACTCCCATGTGGAGCCCAGCTGCGCTCGGTTTCCACAAATCCAGAAGGGTGCATGAAGGATTGAACCACTAGAGGTCTCACTATACATACACACACCTTCACCCGTCCCCTAAGACCACCAGAGGGAGCCTTATAGGCATATAAAAGGAGGGTGAAGATAGGAAGAGAGTTCAGATTTGTGAGACTGCAGAGTAGTGCAGCTCAGTGGAGCAGAGTAGTGCAGCTCAGCAGAGTTGAGCAAAAGGCAGAAGGCTGCAGTCTGCAGCAGAGTGAGTTCAGCTCAGTTCAGTAAAGAGCTAGGAGCGTGCCGACGCTCTGAGAGCGACAGAAGAGGCAGCCCACCAACTGCCAGTGTGTATAATCGTGTGAGGGCCCGAGTAGGCCGAAGGCAAGAGGAGAGTAGTAAAGGGGCAGAGGAGCCTAATCAGCTCACCCCAGTAAGTATATACCGGATGCTGGGTCCGAGCCTACAGGGATCTCCACGACCCAGTAGGAGACCACCGGAGATTCCGGAGGACTACAGGTCCCAGGAGCACCACAGAGCTGATACATAACAGGGCCGGGAGGACGGAGTCTGTCAAGTAGGTACCTGCAAGCAAGGACTGTGTACTTCAAGAGAAGGTCCAACCACAAGGTCAGCCAGGCGCAGGACAGAGACTAAGTTAGGCCCAGCTACATGTAGGCCAGAACTTCATTACTGAAAGGCAAGGAACAAGGAGGCCTTAAGCCTACTCAGTGGGAGAATCTGGATGTGCACCCTTCACCCTATCGTGCTCCGGGCTGTACCTGCAACATCTTCAGTAAAGGTACCAAAGAGACTTGTGTGTGTGTGTCCACCTTCTTGTCCCTACCCTGCCGGGTTTCCCTCCGTCCTGCATCCCTACACATTTACCTGCCCTGAAGGACTCAGCCTCACCTGTGGGAGGCCTAACACCTATAGCTGCACAATACCAACCCTTCAGTGGATCTGCACCGCAGCACTGGTCACCCTGACCAGGTACTACAGGTGGCGTCACGAATCATCCTATAAACATTTATTCCCCTGTAAATATCCCACATTTATGGTGAGCGCCCAGGGCCACGGACCGAGCTGTGTTGCCGTGACATCCCCCATAGGAGTTAATAGGCTCGCATCCGAGTACCCCCACTGCCCTGGGAGGGTGGCTCACCCACCTAGACCAGAAAATCTTGAGCTGCCAGTGACCAGCATGGGAAGCATATTCATCAGCAGATTTCTAAGATAGAGCTGAGGTACCAAGGGAAGTTATGCTGGCTGACTATTGTTGGACCATTAGGAAAGACATACTGGAAGCAAAATATTCATGTAAATCATCATCAAAAATGTTCTAGGTAAGCTGTATTTCATGTAATGTTGGCTACATAAGTATTATTTTTTAATATTTCTATAAAACTTGAAATGTACAGTACAGACCAAAAGTTTGGACACACCTTCTCATTCAAAGATTTTTCTGTATTTCCATGACTATGAAAATTGTAGAATCACACTGATGGCATCAAAACTATGAATTAACACATGTGGAATTATACATTACACTTTACAAAAAAGTGTGAAACAACTGAAAATATGTCTTATATTCTAGGTTCTTCAAAGTAGCCACCTTTTGCTTTGATTACTGCTTTGCACACAGAAAAGGTGAACGGATGGACTCTACATGCCTAGTTCCCACCGTGAAGCATGGAGGAGGTGGTGTGATGGTGTGGGGGTGCTTTGCTGGTGACACTGTTGGGGATTTATTCAAAATTGAAGCGGTGAGCGGTCCAGCTCACCCCAAACCATCTCGATTGGGTTCAGGTCTGGTGACTGTGGAGGCCAGGTCATCTGGCGTAGCACCCCAACACTCTCCTTCTAGGTCAAATAGCCCTTACACAGCCTGGAGGTATGTTTGGGGTTATTGTCCTGTTGAAAAATAAATGATGGTCCAACTAAACGCAAACCGGATGGAATAGCATGCTGCTGCACGTTACTGTGGTAGCCATGCTGGTTCACTATCCCTTCAATTTTGAATAAATCCCCAACAGTGTCACCAGCAAAGCACCCCCACATCATCACACCACCTCCTCCATGCTTCACGGTGGGAACCAGGCATGTAGAGTCCATCCGTTCACCTTTTCTGCGTGCAAAGCAGTAATCAAAGCAAAAGGTGGCTACTTTGAAGAATCTAGAATATAAGACATATTTTCAGTTGTTTCACACTTTTTTGTAAAGTGTAATGTATAATTCCACATTCCATAGCTTTGATGCCTTCAGTGTGATTCTACAATTTTCATAGACATGAAAATACAGAAAAATCATTGAATGAGAAGGTGTGTCCAAACTTTTCTGAAAGCATATTCGAATTCAGCACAAAAAATATATTTAAATTCAGTTAATTTTGTTTTTGTGCATATTTTCCATCTCCAAGCTACATACATTTGAATGCTTATTGGTTTGAAGCATATCAGGTAATGTGTATAGTATGTTGCGGTCATGGCTGCGCAGAGTAGACCATTACGTCTGCCGTGGTCACTGGACTTGTGGGCACACTGTGCCACGGGTCGGGCCTTCCCAGGGAAAGGGGGGTAACAAGCAGTACCTTGGGGTTCACTAGAGTCTCTAATAAAGAGGTCAGGCTTGGTGGAGGTAGTTTTCAGGTGCCACTCCAGGACAGAACCCGATACTGCAGCTGCTGAGGTACGCAAACATTACTTTAGGGCTTTGTTCAGACATGCCTGTCTAGGTTCAGGATCAGGGTTATGCCACTCAGGGGCAGGGGAATATTGTTCATGCTGGCGCACGGGGACCGGGGGGACTTTGGAACAAGGGCGCTCCGGGACCGGGGAAAATGTTAATGCAGGGCCCCACTCCGGGCCAGGGGACGGGTTTTCAGGCACGGCTTCCGGGAGCATGGGAAGGATTTAGGCACGATCCCTCCGGGACCGGGGAACGGGCTCAAGCACGTCCGTCGGCCCCAAAGGGGACGGGTTTCAAGCGCAGGCTGCCCCGGGACCAGGGGACAGCGTTTGGCATTGGCAATCCAGGACCAGGGGAAGTGGTTCAGGCTATGGCGCTTCGGGATCAGGGGGGCGAGGTTTAGGTCGGTTGCTTCAGGACATGAGGGCAAGGTTCAGGGTCTGGGCACATGGGACCGGGCTATGGTCCCCCAGGACGACCCCACCGAAACCAGGGAATAATGTTTCAGGGGTGGCTACAACGTTAGGGGACCTCACAGCTCACAGCATTATACCCTAAGAATGATTTTCTACTGTTTGGGGCTCCCCATAAAGATGCACCCACTATTGGCTGGGGAACCATCTTGCAAGTGTACTACTTTTTCTAAACTCTCCTAAAGCGGGGGGACACTCGGGGGACAATGCTGCTCGCCCTTTGGGTAGTCATGGGGGCCCCCGCTGGGAAAAGGGAAGGGGAAAAAATGCAAGGCTGCCACGCACCACCACACTGTATTTTTGTAATAGGGAAAATGGCCAAAAAGTAACAACACCCTTTATCAAAAGGGGTCAAATTTTTTAAAAGGGACTTGTTTTTCTCAGCAAATGGGTCAAACAAAAGATTTAAAACGTCTCCAAAAAATTACAAATTTTTGTAATTTTACCTAAATAACTACCCAATAATTATGCATACAGTTATACCCAAGAAAGATCCCTTTTTTAAAAAGGTTTTTCTGGCCCTAAAATGTCCTTTCTAAAAATCTATCTTTACACTCTAACCACTTTTGGAAATTAAATTTTATATAAAATACCCCACTAGCTAAACCTGTGGGTTTTTTTTTCTGCACTCGTGTAACATTTCTTGAGAGGGTCTCAAACAAACATTTGGGTGGGGC